>JACERR010000028.1:0-452514 GCA_016760335.1 Gastrodia elata
TCTTTTAGGATATACCCTGGATCTCGTTTTTTTGGGACTGATTTTTGGCTTTTATGATATAAGTGTTTTTTTGTAACCTCACAGTCCCAGTCATGTTTGGTCGTTTTTGATGAAATAAAATCTCCGCCGAGATGGCTTTTAAAAATATATATATATATATATATATATATATATATATATATATATATATATATATGAGTATAACTATTTCTCAAAGGAGTTAAAAGCTAAAACTCTTACATTTGTCTGTCATTAAGATTTTCTTCATAGAGAAGAGACATATCTTAAAATTATGATCTTAAATGCATGATAAGCAAATTTCATAATTTAATCTTACAATCTATGAATCATTAGACATCATTATTCACGCCAATCATTCAGTATAATTATCACAGATTTTTAGTTAATTTCCTTCCGTCTGTTATGTATTCAGTTCATTATTAAAAGATCATTTGACTCTTAAAATATTAATAATGTCACTGTTAAGGCACAGTAGCCACTGAAATATATCTGCAAATTCATGGCTTTCAGCCTCACGCCTTTATTTAATGCTCAATCTCTTAAAATGTGCGTGCTCCATCAGTTTGGTTTTGGTGGCAGCTTTCGTTTAAGAAAAAAGCTCGTCTTTTTGTCCTTTTGCAGGAGATGACATTCTTAATGTGGCATTTCAAGCCCTCTTTTTCACTTTCTCAGTGTCATTTCCGGTAACCATATTTAAACTGTAATGCTACTATTATTTAACATAATCATTTATTTTTTCCATTTTCGCATTATTATTTCATTCAAAACATATTTCGTACGTTAAATTTATATTTTTAATCATCATGATAAAGTTGAATGTACATTGATATTATTGGTGTTTGTGGGACCCTACCTATGTTTATGCTAATTATTTTATTGTAGGCTGGGCTCCAACCATAAAGATGCCAGAGGGAGGCTCAAATATAGAAATGCATTTTGGCTTGTTCTATTTGTCTCGACAATAGGAGTGCTCTGATTTGGTAGCGGCTCAAATGTGGTCCAAGGATGGCCAATTTTAATGTCTCTCTCAAAAGGATTAAAAAGTAAGAGCCCATATAAAATTCTACATTATCCTTTACATGAATCTTAAGTTCTCCACTCCTTTGTTGTGTCATTGGGAAAATTTGCATTGCACACTTTCAAGAGAAATAGAAATTGGGATACAATGGCTTCTAGTTGCCATACAGTATTCATGCAGATGGGAGAAAATGCTTGCTCTATCTAGTTAATTGCTTTAACCGATTGCTACTGCATACAACTTGTCAATAGTGATAGTTTCCTCTGTTGTAAACAACATAAATTAGCACATATGAGCACCTCTAAGTGATCTCCACATTGCATGAATGCTTAAAAGCACTTGGGCATCTCCAATTGACTTGTGAATTAGAACCTTCACCCACATCGCTAGAAATTTATCTAATGATAGGATGGAGATAAGTCGATCATATATGATAGGATGGAGGTAAGTCCGTCATATACCCAATGTATAATAAATGGTTGAAGCTACCACTCTGACACTCAGTAGGGATAGTCGGCTATGATAAGGATTACTCGACTTGTGCTCGACTCTTATGATATGATCCTTAGATCATTGCTTATTATGCTTTTTCATTTCTAGCAAACCCTAAACCTCATAAATGTTAGAAATGATTAGGTATAATGACAAGCATCTAATTTTAATCCATTGGATATTTTTCTTAAAAAAAAATGATATATGGGCATTTATAGCCAATTAAAAAAGAATCCTAAGATGTTCCAAAAAAGGAAAGGGCATCCTACAACAAACATTAAGTGGGCAACTAAAATTTAATGCTTTGTTTTGTTTAAATTGAATGACTAGATGAAAAATAAAGCTATGAAATTAATGGATGGATACCACATAAAAGTGTGGTGAACTAAGTCTTAAAATAAATTTATAATTTAATAATTTGTTTAACATGATTTGATTAAAATTAGATGCCCACTTATTAATGAACAAAAATTAATTAGTACCTTCAAAGAGTTTATGTTTTAATAATTTGATTAACATGATTAAAAGTCTTTAAATATTTTTCTCATATCTTTAAATTCGATAAAAATAATTAAAAGAACGCTTATAAAAATGATAATATCACAGAAAAAATCATGATGTCCATATAAACAAGAAATAAAATAAATATTAAGATATAAGCAAAAATTAAATTATTTTTGTAGCTTACTCCCAATCTATGTAAATGTAAGCCTTAAACTCTTAATTACCAATGTATTATCTATTTTGATCATACAGGCCATATAATTTGTCCTTAAGAAATAACTTTCCAAAAAATCACCTAACCAAGGAGTTCTCTCAACTTGAACACACTTAATTTTAGAGTTCTTATTAAAAACTCCACAATTATCTTAAAAAGCTCATCAATATTTAAGAGTTATTGTAATAACCCTAGTATTATTACCCGTCAATTAGTGACATAATTGACTATAATCTTTTTCATTGGTCTTATAATAGTATTAAAAGCCTCCATTTTAATTTTCGTGAGATTTATAGATCGTTTGACAATTTCTAATATTTCCTGGTTTTCTGATAATTATGAGAATGCCTAATTTATTTATATCTCAAAATCAAAAATGGAGTTCGCCATTGGACTCACCACACCCAAATTAGCTAGAGGTGGTATTTTAGCAGCGTTTGAAAGTCATCAAATTTTCCCCAAATATTTTAATATTATTTAATACTTGAAAAATTAAGATAATTAAATTGACCTCTGATCAAAGATCTGAGTGCATTTTTGAGTTCGTCACCCCTCAATTAAGTAACGGTGAAATTTTAGATTTTTTCGGAATGCTTTTGGTTATATTATTTTGAGTAATAAATTTTGTTTAATTAAATAATTAAATAAAGTAAATAAAAATAATAATTATATATATATATATTATTTTTAATTATTAACTACTATTTTACGAAATGTGCGGATCTTGTGCATGACACCAGCGCACGGGACAGCAGTCCGTGGGGATCGTGGTCGCTGCGCCTATTATAGATCTGATTAGACGGTCTATGATCGATCTGATCGAAAGAGCCAGATCTGGCCGTTCGATCGACAGATCGAACAAACAGAGCAGATCTGATCTCTATACGTCTTCCATGATCTCCCTCCTGCGTTGCAGAGGCGTACGTCCGGCCAATGTCAAGCCCTCCCAAGCCCTTTAAACCTAAGGATAATCCCCAAAATCTCCATTTGCTCATTTCATTTTGGGAAGGTGCTGTTAGAAGGTGCTAAGAGCTGCGGGAAGGTGGCTAGTGCATCTGCAGCTTGCCCTAAATCCATCGACAAACTGAGGAACCTCAGACCTCTAGGTACTGATTCCCTATTTTACAACTCATATCATCATTCTGTGTCTCTTTTGAGCTCAATCGAGGTCAATCGAGCTGGTAACAACCCTAGTATTGTTACTCATCAATTAGTGACATAAGTGACTATAATATTTTCCCATTAGTCTTATAATGGTATTAATAACCTTCATTTTAATTTTCATGCGATTTGAAGATCATTTGACAATTTTCATAATTTCATAGTATTATGATAATTCTAAAAATGCCTAATTTATTATGACCTCAGAATCAAAAACAGAGTCCACCATTGGACTCACCACACCCAAATTAGATAGGAGTGGTATTTTGGAAGTGTTTGGAAGTCATCGAATTTCTCCTCGAATATTTTAATATTATTTAAATACCTAAAAAATTAAGATAATTAAACTGATCTCCGATCAAAAATCTAATTTCATTTTTTGAGTTCCTCACACCTCAATTAGGTAAGGATAAATTTTTTGAATTTTTTGGAGTGCGTTTGGTTATTTAATTTTTATTAATAAATATAGTATAATTAATTATTTAATTAAAGTAATAATATTAATATAATTATATAAATTGTTAATTTAATTAACGGCTAAAAAAAATATGGACCACGCGGATCCTGTGCGTGAGTCCAACGCACGGGACAGTCGCACAACTTGATCCGAGCTGTTGAAGTATTTTAAACTTAGATCTAACGTCATTCTTTCTCTCTGTCGCATCTAGCCGTCGGATCGACATCTTGATCCGACGGACTAGATGTGATCCCTATTCGTCTCTCCCACGATCGACCTTTGCATGTCTGTGTACGTCCGTCCTTCAATTCCAGCTGGACTACCGAGCCCAGTTGATCCCCAAGCTCCCCTATCCTTCCTTCTTTTGACATTCTTCTATCCATGTGCTATCAAGCTGCTGGAGAGGGAGCTGATAGCATTTCTGTGAATCCTATTTTTTTTCCTACCGCCGACACACCTCCAGGTACCCAATCTTCAATCTCCCTATCGTTTAGACGTTCTTTAATCTTTTATTTAAAATTGGAAAATCATTGTAGAGAGTTGATCAATCTCAGTTGAGCTCGAATCGACTCTGACTGATTAGGGTCTCGGTTCTTATCGATAGAACCCTAATATGTAAATTAGGGCATCGTCTCCACTGTCGTTAAAGTCAACGATCGGCGATGTCTTAGGATCCGACGTGTTGGCCATGTCGATACTTCCTCGTTTGTATGCGGGTTGGTTCGAGGAAGGCGTCGACCAGGCTAGGGATTCGAAACCCTAATTCTTTTCGCCTCAGTGTCGGGGACAAAAGGGTTAGATGCTCGGTTTAGTCAATTAAACTGGATTGGGCCGGTTTAACCCTCCGGACCGCTCCGCTTTCAGCATAGCGTGAGATCTACGTATCGTTCGTAAAAAGTATCATTCTCGCTACGTGGTGAGTCTTGTAGTCCGCCGTCGCACGCCTTTCAGCACTCCTCAACCTCCCATGCCTAATAATTGTTTTGATTGCCTCAATTTCAAAAATGACGGTTAATTATGAATTAATTGATGTTGATTTAATGATTAGATAAATTATGAATAATTTAAGGATAGAATTTCATTTAATAATATCTCTTAAATTATTTAACCAATATATCCAATATTATATACTATTTTGATCACAAAAATGTATAGATTAATAATATGCAATTTAATTTTTGTTTTGATGAATATTTTAATTAGTCAAAATTTAAGATTAATTAATTAATTATAACTTAATTTCATCATTTATGTGACCTAATTTGATCATTTAATATATAAATTAAATGATCAAATAGTTCATTTCACTCATAAAAATATGAGGAATAATAATATGAATTCAAATTTAAATTTTGAACTATGATTTTCTTAATTATTTTTTAACCCTAATTAGGAGTCACATAAACACTAATTTTCCAATATTGTCCAAATTTGACCTACTTAGTGTCATTTTTCTCCTTATATTATAAGGATTCCAAATATATAAATATTATTTCCATTGGACAATAATTGTTGATTTTAGGTTTTTGGCTACTAATTGTTGTTATTGTGATAATTTTTAGATTCTTAAAATTACATATTTTAAGTACTTAAAACCTTAGGATAGCTAACATGTCACATTATTTTTCTCCTATATCTATTTATATTGCATGTGTTTGAGCTTATTTCTCATTATTTTAGATACTTGAATCAATTGTAAAATGCTTGATTCACTTTTTAACCCTATGATAGAAACTTTAGGATTGATTTACAATGTGATTTGTAGTTGATCCCTAGATTTATTATTGCATTCATTAAAAGTAGTTAGTCTTAATGATTTTGTAGTTGTATGTTATGAATAACTAGGACTAGCTTTAATTGACTAGATTAGAGCCTAGTTCATTTCACCTTAGTCCTTAAGTCTTCACTTAAGGTCCTTAAGAACTAGTAATAGGAGTCCTAAATTCATTTAAAATAGTTTAAGAATTCTATTAATTTTCTTAACCTTTAACTTTTAGAAAACATAAAACTTGTAGTTCATAATCCCTTTTTTCCCTTACTTTAAGCCTTTCATTTTACTTTAACCTAGCTAGGTTAGCATTTGATTGGATAGATCTTTCAAACTACAACATAGCTAGAGAACTTTAATGAATTGAACCTTAACTTTCATTTCCTTTAAGTATAATAATTTTATAACTTCAATCCTTCCCTAATAGTCACCAAAGCCTTGTTTTGGTTAACCTTTTTAAATCTTATGATTTAGAACTAGAATAGAACTAGTTTTTATTTATATTGTTATACTTATAATCTAATTTGTCATCTTATAAAAATGAAATGAAACTATTATTTATAATTAATTTGAGATCAATATCTAAAAGTTAATTGAGAGCTCAATTAGCTCTAATTATTAAGTATATTATTAAAATTAGATAATTTTGGATATCACTTAGTTCTAATTATTGAATTTTCCTTGAATTCTTGCTTAGCTTTGAGCCTTATTCATTTGAATCATTCATATAAGATATTGTTTATGAATAAAACTTTCAAATTAAAAACTATAAGGGTTTACATTGTTGGTTAAGCCAAGAGTAGTCTAATTAAGAGTAATAAGGAGATCTCACATTTTCAGAGGGTAAATGCGAGTGTTATTTGTTTTGACCCCATTTTCTTTTACTTATTAAACAGACGTGTTTAACTCCTCGCTTCATTCTGTATTTTCCCGCAGAATGAATGCTTTAATAAAACAACTTTAATCATTTAAAATATGAGATCTTCTACAATATTTTTGATTGTTAAGACTCATCATAGCTTTTAGCAATTTTACTTTCCATAGTTCTAGACTATGTGATTCTTAGACTAATAGTCTAAGATCTTCCTTTAATTTCTATACTTTTTATTTTTCCATATTTTAGTACTGTACTTTACTTGCTTACAGTTCACTTAGATTGCAGTGAATATTCTTATAATTTAATTTAAATATTTCACTATCTTCTTTTCTTTAATTAGCATAAGTTCATTGAACATATACATGCTTTATTTCATTACTTTTAAATGCACTTTTGTACCTTTCTAGCCTTTTTAAGATGCTTTTACCCTTATTTTACTTGCAGGCTAGAATGTCAAGTTATGTGAGTCTTCTTACTCACTTTACATTTCCTTACTTTTACTTACTTCCTTTTTATATACTTTTATGCTTATATTTTGCACCCTTGCTAATGCTTAAATTGTAACTAGTTGTGATATCTAAAATGAACAATAAAATGTTTAGCCTAATTTTAAATTGTACTTAGACTGTTTAGTATAACTATATTTTTTTCTTTATTAGCTTTGCCCTATCATATTTAAATACCAAAATGTGATAAATCAGGTGCACTTGGAGGTTAGTATAGCTGGACCAAGCGCTTAAAGAAAATTAATTGCTTCCACCAATATTATTAAAGTTCTTGCTTTTATTGAAGTGAGAGAGACTTTTATTTATTTATTTTTTAATGTTTAATTTTGGTTTGCAATAATTAAAGTCATTTGCTTCATATTTACTATGCTTGTACTGTAATGGATTGGGATGATTGGATATATCTATATGAATACATACTTAATCAGAATCTTGTTGCATACTTAACTGAAAATTTAGTTATTATTTTCTCATTTTCTTATAATATAAATGATATAGGATGTGTGTATCCTAGGATAGATAATGGCTTCATATGTTTTTCTCACATAAAATTATTAGAATTAGAAATAAGCAATCCCGTATAATGGATTGACTTAATATTAGTTTTAGGTTGCTAATCTTTCTAATTAATCTTCCAATTTAATGGAAAACTTGTATGTGAATATTTATGTGTTTCTTTTGAGCAAATATAATATAAGTTGTGCTGAAATTATTAGAATTGGAAATAAGCAATCCCATGTAATGGATTAACTTAATGTTAGTTTTAAGTTGTTGAACTCCTTCTAGTATAGAGTTGCTTATGAAAGATCATAAGAATGAATTGATTTATCCATACATTTTAAATTCATATTCATCATATGTACCTCATACATTTTTCATTTCTTTCCATATATTCTCCCATCTTAACTTAAGACCCTCTTCTAAATATTTGGCTAAACACAACATCTAATGATTTGGGTTAGTTTCCTTCTAATCCAGTATTAGATATTGTGGTGATGTATCAATATTGAGATTTGTTATTACTCAATATTTGGGTCGTCACAGAGCTCGAGCTAGCCGAACCATCCACAGTGACATATAGTGCCGCTAAGCCGACTACCCTAATCATATTAGGGTTAGGTCTAGCCAACAATCGTGGATGTCTCAAGTTTTGTTTCAACCGTCGTTCAATAGATCTCTTTATGTAATAATCCAAGGTTGTTATCTAGCTTAATTTTAGCGTAATCATATCCTAATTATCATTCCGTTAAGTTCATTTAGCTGTTAGAAATTAAACCTTAAAAATTTGGAGCAATTCAGAGCCTAATCAAATATTTTAGATTATTTTAATATTTAATTAATTAGAAAATTGAGGTATTTAATTTGACCTCAAAATCGAAATTCGATTTCACCGTTGCGATCATCACCCCCAAATTAGCCAGGGGTGATATTTGGAAGCGTTTGGAAGTCGTCAAACTTTCGCGAATATTTAAAATAATTAAATGCACTAGAAAATAAAATAAGTAAATAATTTTCGGAATCAAAATCTGACTTCACCATTGAATTTCTTATCCCCAAATTAGTTAGCGGTGAATTTTTAGGAAAGATTCGTGTGTCCCCGTCAAGCGGTACCGGGATCATTTCTGAGCTCTCCCTGATCGAGATGGCTTTTGGAGAGTGTTTATCAAATATGAATTTTTAATAAATTGTTAAGACAAGCAGCTGAAGCCATCCCCTTCTCCTCCTATTCTGGCACAAGTAGCTGGAGCCATCCCCTTCTCCCTTTCTCCATTTCTTCTTCCCATAGCCCATGCCCTATGTAACAACCCTAGGTTGTTACCATGTAAAATGAATATTGATTAATTCATTTTTTTTTAACATCATTGCTTTTAGAACATCAATTTGAGCCTATCTGGAAAATTTGAAGTCCATTGGGCTTCTCTAAGCCAAAAATTGCAATTTGATCAGTCTAGATGCCCTAACCTAGACTCAAAATATTTTGATCTCAGAATTAAAATCTGATTACATTTTTGAATTCCTCACCCCCAAATTAGCTAAGAGTGAAGTGGTGCAATTTGGAGTTCATTTGGGCAATAATTCAATTTAATTTAAAATGGTTGCAATTGCACTTTAGGGCTCCATACAATTTAAAATTGCAAAAATACCTTCAGCCGTTTTTAAAACAGCGGGCGCAATCTGAACCGTCCATTCCTCGGGTCAGATCGTGCGGCCCACGTTTCATCAGGATCTATCAATCCAGACCGTTCCGCTGTCCGATTGAAGGATCGGACGGTATCCATCCATCCGCCATAAGTAGCGCTGCGATCCGTCAAATCCAGCAATCTGAATCCAACGGACTATCTGCTCCCCTGCGTTCGGCCGTTAGATGTTCACGAATCTGGACCATTCTGTCCCAACGAACGATTCATCAAATGGCTGCCGTGGATCCCGCGCTATTCATCATCTTCCTCGCCTCACCAGAATTCCCGACAGGGAGAAAACACATCCCCGATAGGCAGAGCCTGTCCCCCACTCTCCCTGCCAGCTCATCATAGCTGTTAGAGGTTCCTCAATCCCCTGAGGCCTCTGAGACAGGCTCTCCAGCGCGATACCCCCATTTTTGGAAATTCTGAGAGCTCCTCTTGACCCGAGCTCTCGAGCTAAGCCAAGCCAAGCCCAGTCCCAGCATTTCCTCCCCAGCACCTCCCTGAGGCTATAAATAGCCTCAGACCTCACCTCAGGAGCTTTTGCTATTGAATTGAGCTGAATTCAAATTCCTCCTCTGATCGCCATTGCTGCTCTGCCAGGCTACCTCCCGTCTCTCCCAACCTTGCGTACAGCTGATAGAGGGTTGCTCCTGGAGTTCAGGACCCCTAAGAGCTTCTCTATTGTAGCGTATCACCCTCTGTCTTCCAGCCGAGCTTCGTCCAGTAAAAACCAGGTACCCCACATTTTGGACTGAGCGTGTGGGCTCAGTTCCTGCTTAATTCCCATCTCTACACTCTTCCTTAGCTAAGGCGAACTCGTTGCAATCAAATTGGTGCGTTGGGAGGGTCCGTTCGATCGTATCAATCGAACGGGTTATCCGTCTCTTAGAGCTCAGAGGAGGTCCTGAAATGGGGCTTTGATCCGTACTTATGCCGTGATGGTGAACGGATCAAGCCCCAGCCCTGGCAAGCCCCCTGTGAGGAGAATTTCTCCTCACAGTGAGCTCCTTTCAGGCGAAATGGAGAAATAGGGTCCAGAGGAATCAGGCCATCCCAGCTAACAATTTAGGGTTCTAAGGGTTGGTCTCAGTTCCAAGAATGCGTAGCCATCGTCCTTACGCCCCAGCATGGCTGGACGACTGAGAATTTTGGCGATTGGGGTTCTCCCCAATCGCTCTCAGTCGGGGCCCGGCGTGGGGAAGAAGACGACAACGCGTGTCGGGTCGACCCATGACCCGCGCTGTCGAACAGTAGTGGGCCTTCATGCCCGATTGACCCACGTGATTTAGATCGGGTCAGCGCCGTTTTAAAATAATTAATAAAGATTTTATTAATTATTTCCTTAAGGAAATTAGGAAAAAAATTTAATAGAATAATATATAATGTATTTTCTTAATAACTTTTAATCCACTGGTTAAAATTTTATGACATTATAGATGAAAATGTTCAGAAAAATCTCAGGAACCTAAATATATAATAAAATCACATATCTGATAGTTAGATCTTTAATTATTGCCTAATTACAATGAATCTTAATAAGGGAAGATTAGAAAATTTACTTATCCAAATTGCATGTTTAGGGTGTCATTAGTTCACTGATGTTAAGTAGATTGCATGTGCCAAGTATAACATTTTTCTGAGTTCTATAAATGTAGTTATTTCCTAATCTTGTCAAATCATAATTAGTGAATTTTAGGGTTTATACACCTTGGATCATAGCAAACTCAGTCTCTGATTACTTACATGATTAATTAGGACTTGCATGCCAAATTTCATATAATCTGAATGGTTGGATTTTTATTTATGTACTTATCCTTTTTGCTTGGAATTAGGGTTTGGTTAGCATTAAGTAAACACTGTTTGTTAAACTTTAATCATTATTTTGGCTTATAACAGTAAACCAAATGAAATAAAATCACCTTTCATAAACTTATTAAGTATACTTGAATCAATTTAAAACTATAGAATCTTAAACATCTTAATTAACTTAAGAAATCTTAAGATTTGGATCAAGCTTTTAAGACTTGATCTAGATCTAGGATTGCCACCAATAATGCATAATTAATCCATTGATTTGATATTGATCTTTAAATACACACTTGATTTGACTTAAGGTTTGAGAAGGAGTCAAACCCTAATCTACTTAAGGAAAAATCTAAACCATAAAAACCCTAACTTAATTATATTGATTACAAGACTTTGAATTGAACACTTTCCAATAATGCATTTGATTTACTATTGATTCTAAACATTTGAATTAGACAAAGTAAGGTTAATACTAACCCTTTGTGATTTCATAATCTGAATCGAACCTTTAGATCCCCGATTTTCTCTTAAGTAATAAGCCTGCATAACAAGATCATTAATACTAGGTTGATTTAACAAGTGATCAAATTCTTAATAATATGTTTGATTTACACCCCATAATCTTAGTCTAAGTATGATCAGATGATTCCATCATCTGATCTAATCACCCTAAGATCTAATTATGAACCAGAACCTAATAGTCTAATATTAGCACCTAAAGGAGAGATCTTGATATTCTCTTCAAAAGATCATCTTGAATTAATTAAGAGACCTAAATTCATGTATTATGAGGTAGGAGGCCTTGTGTGAGTCCTTGAGGTAGAAGCATAGAAGATCCTATCACCTTAGATATTGATCTATTTCTCCTTGTGGTAGTAATCATTTAAAGACCTTAGAAGAGATACATCTCATTGTGGTAGAACCTATATTATGTGATCCTTGATCACCTTCATTTGATAAAACTTTGTATAGGTCTTACCTATTAGTTTAAAGAATTATAGTTTTGACAAATCCCTGTTCTATTAAATAGACTTGACTGAACCTTGATTATTGGGTAGTGTAGTATAGTATACCCATATTACAGGTTCCCAATAATATTCTAGATTGGTTGAGTCACTCTAAGTAAGATTTATCTTTGTTGCTATCCTGCGGGCTTAGGAGGATATAACCTCGCTTAGAGTAAATCAATCAATCCTAAGAGTGTATTAAATGGGTACCCATTCCTTAGTTTTATTGAAGGACAGTTTCCATCGGGCAATGCCTCCTAGCGAAGATCGCTTCAATAGGTATGGCTTAAATAAAACTAAGTAAAGGAGAATTACCTTCCTTAAGATGCTAAGTATGATTGTCAGTCTAGTGACTAAATGCTTAGTTTGAGATACCAAAATCATCATCGGATGGTGCCTCCAAATAAAGGTTGCTTTATTAGGGTGGCATAATCAAATTAAATGTTGAGGGTCCTATCTTTGCAGCATATTTAATATGTGTATACAATCACCCTACCTACTAATCTTTAAGTAAATAAACAACTTTAACTAAATATCGATCTAGGGATTTGGAGTCAGGATCCTTTTAGCAGGATTCTGCATAGTGGAGACTTAGAATTCATTTTTGTTTCTTATTATATTCTTCATGGATTTTGAGATTTTCAATGCATATCATATAATGGCATAAACATAAAGCATAATCATGAGTTAATCTCATTCCTTCTGTTGTGACACACGGTTATCAGTGATACAGTATGAGATATGGAATATTATATACACAGACTGGGGAATTTTAGGGTGCATCTGCATCAGCATACTGACTTCCTAACTGTTGTGCTTATATTGGACCGTTTGACTCATAAACCTTCAGTGATAGATCTGTGATATACCGTGATATAGCATACCTATGAGCATTGCTTCAATAGCATATAGTGCAGCTTATAGCATCCTTCTCAGCATCTGACATTTTTATGTATTTTCAATACTTAGTTTTGATGCAGTTTTTCTTTGCTTAGTCCCTACACTTCAGTTATTTGATGCTTTACAGTTTTTCCTACACTTTTACCTTATGTCCTTGCATATTTATTATGTTAGATTAGCTTGTATAGCTAGCTTCAATGTGTTTGACTTCTTGTCTTACACGAGGTACTTTTGGGATCCGGCAATTTGCTAAATTCCGGGTAGTTATTGGAGGCAGGTCAGGAGGAAGTCCCAGAGACTTAAGAAGAGCACTTGGAGCTGTAGGGGATTGAGCACCTACTTGTACTTTCTAGTTCTTTCCAGTATTCTAGCTAGACTCTTTATATTCCTGCATTTAAATGGTTTGTAATAAACTCTGGATGTACTTTTACTTTTCTTTTCTGAGATGCATATTTACTACTGCTTGAGATGAATGTATTCTGGATGTTTTGCTTTTAGCTTCCGCACTCTGTTATACTACTATACATAGTATTGTGATGTGATCGGCGTACTGGAAATGCTGATATATTTTATGACGTACATGGGTCCTTCTCCACTCCCTTGCACCTTATGTACGTACTAAGTCTAATACTTAAGATAAGTGTTCCATTCTTATCTTAGATATTGACTCTCGAGCCTACTCTTAGGGCTCGAGTCAGCAGCCTCCAGTTTGGGTCTGTCTCTTTAGCCTATTCGGGACGATGGGTTTTTACTTGTATGACCCACCGTTCTCGAGTAGCGCACCGTTCCGCCGCCAATCTATGAATTGTACTCGTATTTTGCGCACGACGATGAGACGGGGTGTTACACCCTATCACCCCTCTTCTCCTCCTTTAAGAAAGGAAGCTCAGCCCCTCCTCTTCCATTTTTGCTTTAGCTGAAGGCCCTTCTTCCCCCCAAGCTCTCCCTCCCTCTTTCCTTGCTGTGTTTGCTAAAGAAGAAGCTCCTCTTCAAGTTCTTGAAGAAAAATAGAGTTTTATTTTTCCTCTTCTAAAGGCTAAGGTACTCATTTGCTCTACTTCCTTGGCTATTTCATTTCGCTTTTATGATTGCTTTGCATCTTTAGAAATCTATGATTGAGTATGGATGCCATTAAAATTCATTGAAAATAAAATGCTCTGTTTTTCTCCTTTCTGCATATGTGAACCTTTAACTCCATTGTTTGCATAGTTAAAATAATCATTTCGTGCAAATTTTGGTATCGATGGAAATTTCTTAGAAATACCTTTCCATCGTTATATGGCACCGCCCATAGAATGCTCTGGATTAAAAGTGTTTGGGCGCGAAAGGAGACCCATTACGGTTTTCGCACAGATGAAATCACCGTCGGGCGCTGCAGCTCCCGAGTTTCGAATTTTTGGATCCTCCGTAGCGTGCTACAGTGCGCTGTAGTAGCACAATATTTTGTGAAGCACAAAAATATATTTTTGATGATATTAAAATCTGTCGCAGCGTGCCGCAGCGCATGAATTTTTGCCTGAAAGCGCCGCAGTGAGCCGTTGCATCTCAATTTCAGCCTGAAAGTGCCGCAACGCGCCGTATTCCCCGCGCCTCGGGAAACAGGTGCCGTAGCGCGCCACAACATTTAAAAGCTGCAGCACTTTTAGGCGATGCGACGAGCTATGACACCTTATTATTGTAGGAGAACTCAACTAAGGATAGATGATCTTCCCACGATCCACCAAAATCAAGAGCACAAAGATGCAGAAGATCTTCTAAGATCTAATTAATCCTCTCAGTTTGACCATCAGTCTGAGGATAAAAAGCAATACTCAACTCTAAATTCGTCCCCAAGTTTTGTTGAACAGCAAACCAGAATCTAAAAGTAAATATATTGTCTCTGTCTGAAACTATGAAATTTGGTGTACCATGCAAATGAAAGATTTCCTTAAGATAAAGCTTAGCTAACTTCTCGACAGGATCTGTCTAACGAATTGGAAAGAAGTGAGCTGACTTGGTGAGTCTGTCGACATTCACCCCAATTGAGTCAGAACCAGACCTACACTTAGGCAGTCCCATAATGAAGTCCATGGAAATGTCAGATTATTTCCATTCAAGAATGTCTAAGTGTTTGAGAAGTTCAGTAGCTTCTGATGTTTTGCTTTAACTAACATATAGGAATGACACTTAGAAATAAAAATGGCAATATCTCTCTTCATGCCAAACCACCAGAACGATTTCGTTACATCCTTATACATCTTACTGCTTTTGGGTTGAATAGTATAACTAGAGTTATGGGCTTCTGATAGTATTTGCAACTGTAGGCTTTTTGGAATCCACAACCTAATCTTCTGAAAGATCACACCTTCAGCATCAAGATGTAAATCAGATCTCTTTCTACTAATGATATCAAAAACTAGAATAGAATAACTCCCATCTTCCTTCTGAGCTTTGACAATCTTAGACCTTAGAGAATCATCTAACTGAATAGAAAATAATAAAGTGCTCAAATCAGCAGATCTGATCGACTCAAGATTCAATCTGACAAAATCTTTGATCAAAGATTAATTTGGATAAAGGGAAGATAAAGTCACTTTACGACTCAGGGCATCAGCTAAAACATTAGCTTTACCTAGATCGTACTGTATTTCCAAGTTGTAGTCGCAAAGTAACTCAAGCCACCTATGCTGACGGCAGTTAAGCTCTTTCTGAGTGAAGATGTACTTCAAACTTTGATGGTCAGTAAATATCTCACATTTAACTCAATACATGTAGTGTCTCCAGATCTAAAGAGCAAAAACTACCCCCGCAAGCTCACGATCATGCATAAGATAATTCTTCTCATTAGGTTTAAGCTATCTAGAAGCATAAGCTATTACACAATAATCTTGCATTAGAACACAACTAAGCTGTAGGTTAGAGGCACCAGTATAAACCTGAAAATCTTTACCCTCACGAGGTAGTACAGGAGCAGAAGTTAATAATTGCTTCAACTTTTGAAAATGTTCTCCACAGGCTGTGCTCCAGATGAATGGAACTTCCTTTCTAGTTAACTGAGTTAATGAAGAAATAATTAGAGAAAATCCAGGAACAAACCTTCAATAATAAACAGCGAGTCCTAAAAAATTGCAAATATTTGTTACAGATTTAGGTTGGACCCATTGTTGAATAGCTTGGATTTTCTTTTGATTGACTCTAATGCCTTCAACATCATTCACATGACCTAGAAATACTACGGATTTGAGCCAAAACTTGCACTTCGAGAACTTAGCAAATAGGTTATTCTCTTAACAACTCATGAGATGCACCCAGATGCTCTCCATGCTCAACATCTGACTTTGAATAGATTAGGATGTCATCGATGAAAACTATGACAAACTCATCGAGATACAGCTTAAGGATATGCTGCATCAGATCCATAAAAATGGAACGAGCATTCGTCAGTCCAAAAGACATGACTATAAACTCAAAATGCCCATATTGAGTCCTGAATGCAGTCTTTGGAATATCTTCATCCTTGACTCGAATATGGTAATAACCTGATCTTAAGTTAATATTGCAGAAGACTTTCGCTATGGTGAGTTGATAGAACAAATCATCGATCCTAGGGAGAGGATATTTATTCTTCATAGTCACTTTGTTAAGCTCTCGGTAGTCTATGCACATCCGCATCGATCCATCATTCTTCTTAATGAATAGGACAGGATCTCCCCAAGGTGACATACTAGGGAGAATAAATCATTTCTCTAATAACTCTTACAACTTCTCTCTAAGCTCTTGCAATTGTTTCGGTGCCATTCTATATGGAGCCTTAGATTTAAGTTGAGTCCCGGGATTAAGTTCAATAGAAAACCCTACCTCACGTAAAGGAGATAGTCTAGGTAAGTCTTCAGGGAATACATCCAGGAACTCTCTAACTGGACTTCTAACTTGCTTTTCCTCGCCGATTAAGGTTACTAAGAGTGCATAGCAATCTTTACTAATGAGGCGCTTAGCTTCAATTGCATTAATTAGAGATGCAGTCATGCTAAGCTTTCCTATGAAAACTTCAGGTTTCCTTCCAACCTTTAGCGAAACTCTCTTTCTAAAGTAGTCTATGATAGCATTAAACTTACTTAACTAATCCATACTTAAGATTATGTTGAAGTTCGTAATTGACATAACAATAAGTTTGGAATGAAAGAATTGGTCACCGATTGGGATGTCTACCAAACATAACTCACTAGCATATATTTCAGCACCAGATGACATCTGCACTCTCAAGGCAATTCTTAGGCTGAAATGTTAGAGATTAAGGGAAGAAGCACAACTCACGAACATAAAGAAGTGGTTAGCACCTGTGTCGAAGAGTGTATCACAGAACTAATCCTTAATAATTAGAGTTCCTATACTAGGGAAAATAAACTCTAATTACAACTAATGAAAATTAAAGCAGAAAGTACTAGAAATAAAAAACATAAGAAATGAAAGATAGAAATTTGAAAATTGAACGTTGAACATACCGGTAACAATGATGCTATTTTCTTGGGCAACAGAAGGAGACAGAGTGTAGACTTGCGGTACAGCATGAGGTTGAGAAATAGACTTACCTTTGACATTCCTACTAGCTTGACCTTGCTTTGGAGGAAATGGAGGTACACTTTTTGAAGTTGTGCACTTCCACTAGCAGAAGGAGTCATTAAGGAAAGTGCTGGCACTTGGGAGTTAATAAGAGTAGGATTTTGCATAGAAGGTTGACGATTAATTATCATCTTATCCATAGTATAATTAGCTTGACAGTCCCAATGACGATGATTGGTAGCACCGATCGCCAGTATGGTAACACTTCCCATAAGGATGCAGCCTGTTACATCTAACACCATGTCTTCCTTGCTAAATCTGCTTCTAATTCTGATTTAAATTCTGACTTGGAGTAAGCTGGAAGATCTTAGGACCATGAGGATGATTCCTCTTGAATGGCTTAGATCTAGAAGGTTGGGGGTGAGAACGCTTCTTCAACTCCATCTGTGCTTGGTGGTACTCGATCATGCGGGCACCTTCCTGAAGCTTAGGGAAATCATCGTGATGTTGAGACATTAGATGACTTTTGATGGAATCCATCAGACTGGATAGGAATCTAGTACACCTTGCCACATCAGTGTGAACTAGATTGGGAGCAAAACGAGAAAGCTTACGGAATTCCATCTTATAATCGTGAACAGAATGGCTTCTCTGAGTAAGCTACATGAAGTCATTCTTGATTATGGTTTGGGCAAATGGAGGAATGAATTCTTCATGGAAAACTTGTTCAAATTCATCTTACAGAATATCCTCTAATTGAACATCTGAGAAACGAGTCTTCAATTCACTATCCCGCCAATATTCAGCCTCGCCATAAAATAGATATGTGACAAGACGAATGCATTCACTTTCAGGACATTTAATACTGGCCATGGTTTCCTCTATTGCTTTTAACCAGTCAATAGTTTCAAAGTGTGAAATAGAGCCATTGAATATTGGGGGATTTAGACAAAGAATGGTGAGGAGATAGGCATCCACTACTAGGCCAGTAGTTGGCTGTGGAGCCACATGAACTTCAGGACTAATTGGAAAAGAAGATTGGGGAGGAGTTGGGAATTGTTGAGATGGGTAGGTGAAGGTTGGAAAGGATTAGGAAAAGGTTGAGAAGGGGTACAGGATGAGGCCATCCTTTCTGCAAGATGAGTTTGAGCTTCTATCATAATCTGCATCATCTCCAAAAGATTCTGCATTTGATCAGTATAAGAAGTTGTGGTGAAAGTGGGTTCTTCCACTACAAGTTGAATAGGGTTATTTGAATCAGGATTCATTCTAAGGAAAGAAAGAAAACACAATTCAAGAACTGAAGAAAACAGAAAAAATGATTCTCATTAAACTTAAAAGATTTAAGAGATATAACTTTTGAGGAAAGAAGAGAAAACAAAATAAGATAGAAGCTATACATGAAAAGTTACTTAATCAAAAAGGAAATTAGTACTAAAGGATACTAGTACTACTATCAATTGCAGAATTTAGTTCACTTTTGCAGTCTGCCATCTGAAAATTTGATTAAAATTTAAGTTAGAAATTTAAATCAATTATTGGATTAGTAATGCGTTAACTATCCTAGGGTGTCATTTTAAATGTCTTTATTATTTGGTGTTGTTTGCTTTTGGATAAATGGATATCTTTATCTTAACTTAAAGTTCTCAACTTGGCTCTGATACCAACTATGACGACACCAATATTGTGTAGTAACTAAACCCAACATCGGTGCGTCACTACAACACCTAATACTACATTGAAGGAAGCAAACCCAAATCACTAGGTGCTGTATTTGGCCAAGGATCTTGAAGAGGGTCTTAAGTTAAGATGAGAGAATATGAGAAGAGAAAATGCACAAGATGAATATGATACGATAGACGTGATTTCAAGTGCACAAAATGGATTGATAATTATATGCAAAGACAAGTGGTCATGTATCTAAAAAAGAATAACAGTAAGAAGAGAAAGAGTAACATGAGTCAATAATAGATTACAAGTAAGAATAGAAGTAAACCTTTATTATAATATTATGGGATTTATAATTATGAAGTTGCATATATGATTATACTACAAGTAGGGATGGATATAATTAAATACATGTAGCAAATGATTTTATGAGCATAATGAAATGCATGAACAATTATGCAACAATAAAGATATATATGATATGCAATAATTAGTTTTATGGGTATGAAGTATATTTATACAAATCATTCAAATATTAATTTATCCAAACCAAGTAATTTAAGCAAAATAGATTTAGTTCCAACCTAAAATGAGTAAAGACAAGTAATTTAATTAAGTTATTACATGCCATTAATTAAATAATAAGTAAATAAAACTCTCTCACTTAAAAGAAAAGGCAAGTAAATAACATTTAAGCTGAAGCAATTATAAAGCTTTAAGCACTTAGTCCATCTCCAATAGCATCCAAATGCACCCGATCTATCACATTTTGACATTTAAATGTAACAGAGCAAAGCCAAATAAAAGAAAAGCATAGTTAGAATATATAGTCTAAGCACAATTTAAGATTTGGCTAAATATTTAAATATTTATTTTGGATATCACAACTAGTTACAATTTAAGTGAAAATAGTGGAGAAAATAGAAGCAAATAAGTATGGAAGGGAAAAAGACAATTGTAAAGAAAAATAATTGATGAATATTCACATAGTAAATGAAGGATAATCTTAGACTATAATTCAAAGATACACATAGCCTAGGACTATATAAAGTAAAATAGCTAAAATTTTGATGAATATTCACACTCAATAAGATTATTGAAGAATTCATATTTTATTAAGTTGAAGTTATTTTATGAAAATATTCATTCTACGGGCAAATACAGAATGAAGCGAGGAGTTAAACACGTTTGTTTAACACCAAAAAGGAATGTGGGGTTCAAAACAAATAACACTCACATTCACTCATTGAGAATATGAGGTCTCCTTATTACTCCTAATTAGCCTGCCCTTGGCTTAACCACCATTGTAAACCCCTATAGTCTTAATGTGAAAGTTTTATTTATGCACAATATCTTATATGAATGATTCAAAAGAATAAGGCTCAAAGCTATGCAAGCATTCAAGGAGAAATTTAATAATTGCAAATTATGTGATATCTAAAGTTATCTAATTTTAATGATCTACTTAATGATTAGAGCTAATTGAGCTCTCAATTGACTTAGAGATATTGATCTCAAGTCAAATGTAAGTAAGTGTAGTAATTGGGGTTTTGAAAGTAGTAGTTTCATTTCATTTTAAGATATAACAAAATTATTTATAAGTATAACAATACTAAATGAAACTAATTCTATTCTTATCCTAAACCATTTGATTGGTATTGGTTAACTATAATATGACTTAGGAAACTAGATAGAAAAGAGGCTAGTTATGAAATTTTCAATTTGGGATAACATGGAAGTTAAGGTTCTACAATCTCAACTCATCTAATTAGGTTGTATTGGAAGGATTTAATCAAATCTATTACTAATCTAGTTAAATTGGAATAGTTTAAAAAAGATCTAAGTGTATAGGAGAGGAAGGAATTGTAAACTACAAGCTCTACAATTTCTATAAGTTAAAGGTTAATGAAATCAATAGGATTCATAAATTATTTTAATGAATTTAGGACTCCTAATACAAGTTCTTAAAGGACTTAAGAGTTAAGGTGAAGTAGACTAAGCTCTAACCTAAATACATAGGACTAGAACTAAGAGAAATATAACCTACACTACACAATCATTAATGTTAAACATACTTAATGGTCACAATATCTGGTTATAGAGGATCACTTACAAATCAAGTTGTAAATCAGATTCCATCATAAGGTTGAAAGATGAATCATGCATTTTGCAAATGCTTCAAGCAATAAATTTAAGAGAACTAAGCTCAAATCAATAATTGAAATTAAAATGTGGAGTAAATAATGTGACATGTTTGCTATCCTAAGATTCAAACACCTAAAATATGCAATTAAATGAAGCTAGAAATTATTAAATTTACCCTAATTTAGGAGCCAAAAATCTAAAATCACTAAACATTGTCCAATTGAAATAACATACATAAATATGAAATCCTTATACATAAGGAGTAAGACGACTCTAACTAAGTCGAATTTGGGCAACGTTGAGACTTTAGAGTTTTTTGGGACACCTAATTGGGGTTGAAAAGTCATTAATAAAATTAGGATTTAAAACCTAAATTTGACTTCATATTATTATTCTACACATTTTTACGAACCAAATGGATTATTTAATCATGAAATGTGGACTTCGACCTAATGAATTACGTCACATACAAAAATTGGAATTAATTACAATTAATTAATTAATTTAAAATAATTATTAATTAATATGATTATTAAAATAACAATTAAATGGCAAATTATTAATCTACACATTTTTACAAGTGAAATAGATTATTTGCATGACTTAATTTGATAAGAATTGATCCTAAAGTATTACATGCAATACTGGAAATTATTTACAATAATTAATTAAATTAAAATAATAGCTATTTAGAACATTCACCAAATCAAAAATTAAATAATATCTTAATGATCTAAACATTTTTACGATCAAAACATTATATAGTCTTGTATAAATTAGTTACATATTTATAAAATTATTAATGAAATGAAATATATTTATTACTCCTATATTAATTTACTTTAAATTATAAGTTCTGTTAAATTATTTTATGTAACATTTAAGGGATACAAAGTTCAAGATGCATCAGGCATGGATGTGGAGGTGCAGTACCGACCTGCGCCAGAAGTGGGTCCCATTCGACAGCGGAATGAGCTAGGAGTCGACACGTAGCTAAGTCAAATTCTTTGCTGGATTGGGCGGGAAAAAGGACGGTCCAGGCACGGTTCACTTATGCGAACCACATAGTGCTATGATTCAAGTGAACCGAGCACTGTACATCTTCTTCCCCAAACTGAGCCGATGACAAAAAGAAAATTAGGGCTAGTCTTAGCTTTGCAATCCAGTGATGCCATTTAGTATGTGACGTACCGTTGAAAAGCTAAGGGTAAGCTATAATATAATAACCTAAAACTCCCATGTTATTTTAATTTTATCTACTTAGATTTGAAAGATAACAATAAAGGGTCTGTAAAATTAAAAGGATGAAATCAAACTTTCTTGGGTTAATTTCATCCCTGATCGACCTACAGAAACCTTTAGGTTAGATAATAATGATATTAACCATCTATAAAAAATGTCTGAGGAAAATAGTTCATAAACGAGGAGTGTACCTTGAAATCTGTGAAGTTTAGCGACACGCCGATTCCTCTCAGCTCTGGTTCACCTGTTTTGCCTCCTTCACGCCTCCAGCAGCCCAGCTAAACACAGATTTGGAAAAATTTAGTAAAGAGCAGATAATAGAGTGCTTGCGAGAGGATAAGGGTCTCGGCATTCATCTGGAGGGTCGAAGTGATGCACAAATCTTGAGCCCGCGCGTCTAGAGCGAGGACAGAGACGTACAGTCCTTGATCCTTAGTTGTTGGATCAAATGCAAGATCCAACAGCTAGAATCCATAGAGTATATTGAAAAGCTAATATTGAATGGTCAGGATTAATCCATTTTGGTGAATGATGTTAGTCGCGACGCATCTGATTCCCGTCATTTTGAAAGAAGCTGAATGATTTAATAATTATTATACATATTGATTTAAACTGATATTAAATAAATTCAAATAATTTAATATTAAATTATCGTTCTTTTATTCTTAAATTTAAACACTCTAACAATCTCTGAAAAATTCCAAAAAATTTACCCTTACCCAAATGAGGTGTGAGGAACTCAAAAATGCAAACAGATTTTTGATTGGAGGTCAATTTAATTATCTTAATTTTTTGAGTAATTAAATAATATTAAAATATTTGAAAAAATTCTACAACTTCCAAATACTTCCAAAATATCACCCCTAGCTAATTTGAGTGTAGTGAGTCCAATGAGAAACTTCATTTTTTATTCTAAGGTCTAAATAAAATAGGCATTCTCAGAATTATCAGAAAATAATAAAATACTGGAAATTTGCCAAATGATCCTCAAATCGCACAAAAATTAAAATGAAGGCTCTAAATACTATTATAAGACTAATGGAAGAAGATTATAATTAATTAGGTCACTAATTGACAGGTAACAACACTAGGGTTGTTACATTATGGGTCTGAAGTAATATTGGGATGGGGAGATCTCGAGATTCATTGTCGTCTAGGAATGGTATTGGTTTTATTACTAAAGTGTACAAGAAATCATTAAAATTGAATGATGATTTGAGTTTGTTAATAGTTTCATTCTAAATTTAACAATCAGAGTTTCTTTGATTTGAAACTACTATTTTAAAAGAAGGGAGTGTTGGGTTTAGCTTTCAATTCATTCAGGGTTTCGTGTAGGTACTCATCTTTATCAATTTTAAGTATTAATTTACTTAGATATTTTAATTATAATTAAGAAACATAATCTTTTCTAGGGTGTCCCCCAAATTGAATTAAGTTATGCCTAATTCTCAGAGATGAATACAAGAAGTTCAATCCCGACACATAGTGTACCGCCCCACCCCGTTGCCATGCGCAAAAAATAAACTAAATTCGGCGGCGGAGCAGCACGCTGCTCGGGAAGGCATAACCTGTGATGACCCACTTAAGTAGTGTAAGTGAAACTCTTAAACATCGAGGCGCCTTTTCAGATAACGGTGGAGTTCTTGATAAGAACTCCAAAGTTAAGCGTGCTCAGGTGGGAGCACTCCCAGGATAGGTGACCTACTGGAAAGTTATCTTCTGAGGGCAAAACTGTGAGGCTTTTTTGGCCAAAGCAGACAATACCTTGGTGCTTAAGAGTTTGGGCTGTTACAAATTGTATCAGAGCAAACCATAGGGTGTTAGATAGGAGCTAAGTGCCATACAGGGCAAAGTACCACTTCATGTGAGCAGCCTCTTGAACCCATGATGGTTAAGGTGCTACATGGTTGTGAGTACCTCTTGTGCCTGTAGGGGTCACCTCTAGTCCTATCTACCCAATGGATGGTTCTTGGATCTGTGTGTGGATACTGATGAGGATATCAGTTACTTAAGTTGGGGAGATTGTGATGACCCACTTAAGTAGTAATAAGTGAAACTCTTAAACATCGAGGCGCCTTTTCAGATAACGGTGGAGTTCCTGATAAGAACTCCAAAGTTAAGCGTGCTCAGGTGGAAGCACTCCCAGGATGGGTGACTTACTGGAAAGTTATCTTCTGAGGGCAAAACCGTGAGGCTTTTCTGGTCAAAGCGGACAATACCTTGGTGCTTATGTGGCGGCCCTGCCCCGTCGTGGTCCTATTAACTCTTAAGTTAACATGATTACGGTGGAGGGGTCACCAAATGACAAGGTCCCCACTTAAGATTGGATTAGACATATATTCTAATCTAATTTAACTAAGGACTTTGTCATTCATCCAAAACTACTATCACTAAATGATCATACATGAACTCAGAGTGCGGAAGCATAAAACATAACATCCATCCAATATAGTATAAATACAACAGTACAGAATAAGTAAAGTACTGAAAGAGAATATAAACCTGTATTATTACAACATTTAATAAGCCATATGAGATCAAATTAGTAAATTTGACTCATAAGGGCAATTTAGAAATTTGGCTAAGTGAAAGTTAAATTTTCTCTCAGATTATTATTCTTTACTGCCTAAGTTTTCCATAGAATTTAAATTTGCTAAATTCTGATAAGTATTGGCTAAGTTATGGCCAATACAAGATTTAGGGTTAAAAGGTGATTAAAGGAATCCTAAATTATGGGTCAAAATCCTAACTTTGATAATTAGTATCCACATTAAGCAAAAATCAGTGGCTATGGTTTACAAATAGTCCACTGATCATAATGACAAGTGGTAGGCTCAATTTGGATTTAATTTGGCTAAGTTATGATCTAATTAGGGTTTAGGGTGATTAGTGAGTGATTAGCAAAATTAATCACTCAAACACTAATCCAATCTTATAGATAGGTTTTAAATGGTTCTAGGAGTTCTCTAAAACATAAATCATTCAAATTGGATTACTAGATTGGCTAATATTCACTAATCAAGATCTAGAGTAATTAAGGGTGATTAGCAAATCTAACCGTTGGATCTAAAATATTTTTACATATTATTGTTAATTAGGTTTTTCTAATCTAAATGGACCTTTGGATCATTAAATTCGGAGCTAAATTGATGAAGTTATGGTCAATTGAAGATCTAGGTCTAATTAGGGTAATTAGGGTTAGGTTTAAAAGTGATTAGCCAAATTCTAATCCAAACAGCAAGATGAATACTACCAAAATAATCCTTAGGGTTTGCTGATCACTTTAAGACCCATATAGGGTATGTTTGAGTTATTGGGTAGAAAGTTATAGTTGAATGAAAATTTGCAACATATTTTACCCTAATTAATACTCCTAAATTTTACTATGTTAAATATTTATCCAAAATGAAATTTGATAGTTTCATAATATTCTTTATGATTTTCTGAATCCAATGGTATATCTATTTGCTATGTTTGGACTTGTATTTATTAAGATAATAATGTTTTAAGTGGTGAGATTAAATTAATTAAATGTGTTTAATTAAATTGAATTTGATTAATTGATTAAGTTAATAGATTTTATTTAATATATTTTCTAATACTTATATATAATTTATTATTGATTTTCTGCAGGTGGTGGGCCCGAGCATTCGAACAGCGACAGCAGAAGGCCACGTGTCGGGCTGTGGCAGGTTGATGAGACGACGGCGGGGCCCACCGCATTGATTTGAGCAGACAAAATTTGACGTGCGTGGGACCCATGTACACGTGTCCGCACGATGGGGAGCCGCGTGTCGAGTGGGGCCCGCATGCCAAAACCGCGGTCGACGGGCGCGGGTTGGGCCCGGGTCGACTCGGCCCGATCCAAAAGTTCGTCTTCTCCAACGATCCCGAGGCCGAACATTTAGGGAAGGGATTTTGGAGGTCGAATCGGCAGCAACTGAACTCATCCCGCATATCATTGAAAAGCACATGAGAAGGGCTTCCTAATGACATGCGGGCTGCAAAGAGAGAAGGTCTGTACCTCCGTCTAAGGTCAACCCTAATTTTTAGGGTTCGGTGATTTAAGAAAATACAATGTTTATTACTATAGACAAATTTGCGATTTAGACCAATCTAGATTCGATTTCGACAATCAAACACTATGGGTGGTCAATCAAGCTCTCAGAATAGATAAACGAAATCGATATCATGTGAAACAATTAAGGATTTGAGGGATGGGAGTGTACCTTAGTTGAACGGCTGGAATCGCTAAAATCGCCTGAAGAGCTCCTTCGATACTCGAACGGTTCAAAATGTGAGACCCAAAGAGAAGATAAGCCTCAGTCTTAAATGAAGACTCACCGAAGGCTTCTTCAGCGGTGAGTGAGGCCACGCGTTCGCGGGAGGCAGACAGATCGCGAGCTCAGCGCGACACGCGCTGAGCGATGAGGACGATGGCCATCGATCGTCTGATCTCGCGTTGAGATCAAATTGACGGCTCAGATGGAGTGTGGTTCGGCTAAACAGATAGCGGAACGGTGTGAGGGATTTCAAACGGTGGAGATATGAAGGAGACGGCAGCCGTTAACTTTAATTAATTAAATTATTATTTAATTTAAATTACACAGCTTTAATTAATTCAATTTACCCTATTAAATGCATCCCAAAAATTTTCAATGAATCACCCTTAGCTAATTAAAGGGTGAGAAACGCAACGACGCACTCGAATTTTTTTTATTTCGACGAGTATTGATTTACTTGATTATTTGGGGAATTTAAATAATATTAAAATATTCGACGAAAAATCAACGACTTCTAAATGCCTCCAAAATTTCACCCCTAGCTAATTTGGGTGTTCTGAATGCAATGGCGAAGTCGGATTTTCAATTTGAGGTCTAGATAAAAAGTCAACCTTCTAGGTTTGGGATTTTCCAAAATTCCAGATTTGACTTTGTTGACTTTAGATTTGACCAAGGTTTTAGAGATGAGTTTCAAATCACTTAATTAGTGACTTATAACCTTAATTAAGACTTAGATTAGTCTTAATTGAGCAAAGTAACAACATGGGTTGTTACAGATTAAGAGTTTGAGCTGTTACATAACCCATCTCCTCGAATAGGCTAATTAAAGAAACTAGCCATACTGAAGGATGCTGACTCAACCCAAGAGGAGGGTTGAGAGTCAATACCAAAGATAAGAGTAAGATACTTATTCTATGTATTAGACTAATACAAATACTGAATTAAAAGGGCAAGCAAGGAATCCAATATATGTTCATAAATATCAATATTTCCAGTATGTTGATTACATCATAATACTAAGTATAGTAATAGAATAACAGAGTGAAAAAGCTAAAGCAAAATATCTAGAATACATTCATCACAGAATTATAGTAAGTATTCATCTCAGAAAAGAAAAGTAAAATGCATCTAGAATTATTACAAACTACTTACTAAAACAATACTAAAATAAAGTCTAAGTAATGTACTAAAAAAATGAAAAAAAAAAAGAACAAGGCAGAAGGAGGGTCCATTAAGGCTCCACGAACTCATCCTAGATCTCCTGCGGGTCCTGTCGGCCTGGCTCAACAAGCTATTTAGGATCTAGCAAATTACCAAATCTCAAAAGTACCACATGTTAGACAAGAAGTCTAACACATCGAACTAAACTAAATAGTTCAAAAATAGGTGCAATGAAATAGTAAAGTAAATAAACTGCAAAAAATCTCTAAAAATAGATGAATAACTAAAACTGAATAAAACTGAATAACATAAGCTGACTGTACACTGAAAGCTAAAAATGAATAAAAATAATGTATCCTTTGAAACTGATGTAAAAACATCTAAATAGTGCTATATGCTACTGGAATTATGCATCAGAATATGCCACAATATGATATATCACTAATATCAACTGAACTATCATTGAACTATTATGAGTCGTACGATCCAATGTCTACATACAAAATATTGGGAAATCTTACCATGATGTCTAAACATACTAAATTTCCCCCGTTGATGTATAGACTATTCCATAACTTATAATTCATCACTAATACTCATGCATCACATTGATACTCATGCTTATGCCTATATACTTCATGAGTTAAGAGAAAAATCCAGAAATACTTAAAATCATATTATGACTAAAATGTCTCTATTGTGCAGAATTCTACTAAAAGGATTCTGACTCCTAGATTCTAATTCAATATTTAGTTTCTCTTATTTAGGGAGTTTTGCTTGGAGTCATCAACTGGAATGGATGTTAAACATGGTTGTATATTTTCAAGAAGGTAAATTAGCACTTGTTTGCTTATAACTACACTTATCGAGGTACACATAAGATAGGAGGCAGAACCCTTTCACAGTTATTATTCACCCAAACTAAGATTCTAGCCCACTTTCTTAAGCTTGGACAATTTATTCTAGCGGGACTGTATTTGGCTTAACCCGTAGGAAGCACCTAATCATAAGTCCATATTGGAGTGACTCATCCAAACCTGAATATTACTGAAGTGATTCAGTACCATGGGTATGCATGATCATAATCAACTAATAAACCAAGCTCAGCCAACTTCTATTTAATCACCAAGGATTTATCCAATACTATCAGTCCTTATTCTAATTGGGTGAGTCTTACACAAGCTTCCAAGAATGTGACCAAGAGGTCACTCAATATGGGCTACTACCACATGGAACAATCTCAATCTAATATCTTAGGTGTATTTTACTTTAATGTTTAAGATCAATTTCTAAGGTTAAGGAAAATTATCTAAGTTCCTACCTCAATGTGTCACAATAAGCCTTTCCTACCTCATGGTGTAACATTATTTTAGGCTTTTAAACATTTTAAAGCACGATATAGTAAGATCCTTGGTATCTCACTCTTCTATTACTCAAGCTAACATTCAAGGTTTACTTATTAACTTGGATTAAAGTGATCAAATCAGATGATTAAATTCATTTGATCCCATTCTATTCTATATTCATGGGATGAAATAAAAGATATTATTAGATTTAGATCATTTCATAAATCATTACATATTTATTATCCATCTTATGCTAATAGTTTTATATAAGAGAAAATCAAAGATCTAAGGCTTAGAATCATATTATTCAATCACACAGATTCAATATTAACTTAGCACTTCTAATTCAATAATTTAAGATCAATACTAAATCAGATCCATTATTGAAATATTATTAATTGAATTATCTTACAATCAAGTCATTTGATTAAGACAGATACAATCTATATAATCAACAATCAGAGATTAAGTTTACTAAATTTGGATAATCAAAAACCCTAATTTTTACTAATCATACAATTACAGGATTATGGCATAATTAAGAATATATAATTAGAAAATTAAACCACTTAGCACATGCATTCTACAAATCATAAGGAACATAATGGCACCTAAATAATGCAATTTGGCAATATATACATGCTAATTAACCCTTATTAAGTTCTACAATAATTAGGTTAGTAAAGCAAATCTAATCATTAAAAGTGTAATATTATTTTATATTCTAATTCCTTATGATTTTCTGATCAATTTGATATATAAGATCATAGGGTTTGGACCAGTTGATCAAAAATTATCATATTAATTTAATTTGCATTTTTTCCAATTTAATTTTCCTATGATTTAATTAATTGGATTATTTTCCTTAAGTAAAATAAATCCAATTAATCAGATTTAATTAAAATGGGCTTGGCCCATTATTGAAGTCGACAGAGGCCCGGGGACCTGGCACTATCGCACAGCGCGGGTCATGGGCTGACCCAACCCGTACAGTGCCATCATCCCCGCCTTGATCCCCCGCGATAGAGGCCGAAAGGTGGAACCCTAATCAACAAAATTCTTTGCCTATAGTGCACGCCATGGCCTCAGGTCAATTGCAAATCCATCCTCGAGCCAGGACGCACCATTTGAGACTCAAAGCTCTCTGTGAGGAGGTCTAGTTTGCTCGGACCTTACTCACCTGAGAGCTCTTGAGCTAGAGCTACTGTAGGGAGACAATTCTCCCCACAGAGACCATGACTGACCCAGGGCTCGATACCTACACCTTCAAGGAGGTGAGATGGATCAAAGCCCTCTGGTCTGAGGTGGGCTGGATCGCATGGTCCTTACTCGGACCTAGCCCCTCTTTCGGGACTTAGACCGACCGATCAATTTGATTGTTCGAGGCAAGCTCAAAGCACAATTACAATTGCATTAAGTTCAATTCGACAATACACAATATTACAAATCAAAAGCAGAAAAGCCCAAGCATCATTAGCTCAGAACTTACAACTGGGGTACCTGGTTTGACGGTGAGAGCTGGATCGGTCGATAGAGAGGGCGGAAGGGGTTGCAGAGCTTCAAACAAATGCACTTAGGATTCATGAATGTCAGTAATTGCCTCTATCAATAGTACGCACATCAGGAATGCCTAGGGAAGCTCGGGAATCTCGGTAAAAGTGGAGGAAAGCTTGACACCAATTGCTCAGCAAAAGATTAAGGGAGGAATGCTGAAGCTTTTATAGCCTTGGCGGAGGGTAAGGAAGCTTCCAGAGGGCTAGCTCGGGCTGGGTGTGATGGCCGCTGTGGCACCCGCCACCCTTAATCCACCAGAGAATTAAGTTAAGGGTGGGGTGTCACTCTGGCTAATCCCTCACTTATCATTGGATTAGGATGGACTCCACAATCCACCTAATTAGGGAAGGATTAACATAGAATCAAACTAATAGTTACTGTATAAGTAAGCAAACAGAGTGCGGAAGCGATTTAAGGAAATGTAAACCATCCAAGTATCACAGTGCAAATAGGAAAGAAAAATAGAACTGATAATATAAGTATACAATCCAAAATCACAGTCAATAGTACCTGTATTGTTACATAATTTAAAATATTTAAATTGAATAAAAACCACTCATCCTCACTTGAAGTAAAAGGGAATTAGACGGCAGCTTCTTCCACGGGTTCCTCCTCTGGGTAAGGCTCCACACCTAACTCCTGCTCGTCTAATTGAAAGGAGTCTGCCATTGTCAGTTTCACAATGTAGGGCCCCAGCCAAAGAAAAGAAAAATCTAGTTAGACAATTGTCTAAGTACATTTTAAGTTAATGAATTATTATAAGTGTTAAGTAATATCACCATTTGACAACATCTAAGCAACACATATATATATATATATATATTTATATATGAAAAGGAGCGGCAAGCAATACAAAGGAAACAGGGAAGCTATAAATCATCATTTATAACTTAAGCAAAGAAAAGAAAAGAGGCTGAGACATGCCTCGGATACAAACTAAGCAAGGAAGGGCATATAAATATACATAACTATCATGTGCTGTAAGAAAAAGTTCTACATCCCAAACATGCTGGTGAACAGCAGAAAATATGTCAATTAAAATAAATAACTCAGCAGTGGTACATATAAATAGTAGCAAGATTCTAACATCCTAAATATATATATAAAAGTAGTACAAGGAAATAGCTGATGGAATAGAATACTGAAAGGTAAACTACAACAACTGCATATAAAGCCACACGTGCATCGATTACCATACAGAAAAGAGCTACTCAAGCTCATTGAATACCAAAGAAGCTTAGCACCATTATGGCTAAGTCATAAACTGTATACCCCTAGCGATATAAGGAGGCTAGGCAAAATAAGTACACAAAGCAAACGAAGGATCTTAGCACTAGTACGGTTAAGGCCCAACTGTATTCCCCTAGCGACATAAGGAGGCTAGTAAACTAAGCATACAAGGCAACCCTAACACCAGTATGGCTAAGGCACCAACGATGTACCCCTAGCGACATAAGGAGGCTCGTAAATTAGGCACACAACAAAATGAATCCTTCCCCTAGCGACATAAGGAGGCTAAGCAATAAGGATATAATTGAGAGGTAGCTCATAAAACCATTATCTTTTCATAAATTACTTTAATATTTTCACAAGGAATCTAAGGAGCCTCTATATTTTCCTAACATTTTATTAATGCATCAAATATCTTATATGATATGCTCAAAGAAATATGGCACAAAAATCAAGGAACTTGTAAGCAACAAACTATCAAAGTAAGCACGGGACTCTACTAAACATGGTGATATCTTTTGTTTTCTACTTAACCATCTAACTATTCCAAGTTACACAAGTCCAGGATCACCATTTTCCTACAATCGAGTGTAACCCGGAAATTCATTCGTATAAGTTAAAAAGGATTGGAACTAATCAGGTTCCAATCTAGCTCAATCAGATAGACGACTACGAGTTAAATAAATGAATCATACATCCTAATTTTGTAAAATTAGACGTTCTAACTAAGATCTGATCAAGATCTTCTAAACTTATAGATTATGGATTAAACACTATGAGAATTAGGTTTAATCACATAATCTAAAGGATAAGACCTAAGTTGGGTAACCTAATTTACCCAATGAATGAACTCTAACCTATGATCTATTCCTATTCTCAGGAAAGGTCCTTAAGGTGTCGTGCTTAAGACTTAGCAGAAATTATTAGAATCTTACTTAAGGGTTGATTTCACTTGCTTAAACATTACTAAGATGATTATAATATTAGTTTTGGCATTCTGGGATGTTATCCAAAGGGTAAGGGTACTTAGTCCAATCTTAGGGCAAAATGACCATTTTGCCCCTACTTTAAGGGTCAAAAAATCAACTTTTGACTTAGTGGTCAGAACTGATTTCTCTTAGACCAATTGATTCCTTACTGTTTAACTTGAAAATAGACAGTAAGTACGCCTAAATCGGGCGAGAAATGGTCAAGTTATGACTAAAATAAGGCTAGGGGTAATTTGGTCATTTACCTAAATTTCCAGGGTTCACATCCTAGATATTATTTTATTATATAGATGACATTGAAATTTTAGGCTGGTTAGCATCTTGAATTTTCCAATTTGGAGTTGATTTGACTAAGTTATGGCCGTTTGAAGTCTAGGGGCATTTTGGTCATTTTTTACGAAAGTCAACTCTAAGTTCTAGGGTTGACTTTTTATCCTGATGTCCAAATGAGAAAACTAATACTACTACGGTGATGGGGCCGCTCTCCTGAGCATTTTAAGACCCATATTGACTATGTTTCGATAACCGGGTAAAAAGTTATGAGGCTCTAAAGATGTCCTAAAATGCTACCTCATTATACGTACCCTGAAATAAATTATTACATTACGTTATTTGAATCATTACATTTTTTTGAATATTTTAAGACCTATATTGGCTATATTTGGATCACCCTACAAAAAGTTATTAAACTTTTAAGATTACTATTCAAAAATACAATTTGAATTATTTTACTATTCATTTATTCAAATTATATTATTTTACTGTTCATTCCTAAAGTTTTTATATATAATTTCTGAAATCATTAATCTTTAATTAATCTGTGATTAATTAATTAACATTAATTAATCTATTATTTAATTAATTAAATTATATTTATTAATATTTTATTGTAGCAAAGTAATTAGCACTAATTACTTTTTAATTGGTCCTAATTATCTGTTAATATTTATTTAAGTATATCTTATTATACTTTACTGTTTATTAATAATTAATCATCCTAATTACTATTTAGGGTTTAATTAACCTTTAATTAACTTAATTAACCTCTAATTAATCCTAATTAATTAAGGTTAATGTTCAAAAGTAATTAGTACTAATTCTAATTTAATTAACTACTAACTGTATTTAATTAAGGCTAAATAGTAATTAAATTATAATTAAATTAACATATAGTGGGCCCCACTAGACACGTAGCACTGCCAGAGGCTGCCACGTGGCACTGTGGGCCCCACAGCGGCTGACTCAGCTCGGGTGACTAGGCAGTGGGCCCCACCTGACACGTGGCACTGCCATAGGCTTCCAGGTGGCACTGTGGGCGCCACGGGGAGCCGAATCACCGCGGTTCATCGGGTAGTCGGTCCCACTTGCCACATGGCGGGCCCAGAGGCTGCCACGTGGCGCTGTGGGCCCCACTGGGGAGCCGAACAGCCGCGCGGGCTCTGGCTGTGGGCCCCACATGATACGTGACGTGCCGGCTGGCTGCCACGTGGCACTGGCGGGCCCCACGGCCGAAGCCGAAGCGTCACGGGCTTCGGCTGGTGGGTCCCACTGGACACGTGGCAGGCCCAGAAGGTGCACGTGGCACTGGTGGGCCCCACCAGGCTGACGCGGACCCGGCTCGGACGGGTCGGGCTCGGGTCGTCCCGGCCTGACCCGGACTCCGTCTTCCTCGCGGAGACGGCCCGAGGGAGCCGGCTAGGGCACGGTTTTTGCCGGCCTTCCCGGCGCCGGACCACCTCGGCCCGCACAGCCGCCGGTAGCCCTCGACGAGGGCTACACGCCAGTGGGCGGACCTTCGCTGGAGGTGGCCGGGATCGCTGGCAATCTGCAACCCTAGATTCTAGGGTTCGGCCGACCGAACCCTAAAATTTCTAAGTCTAGATCTGGGCTGATCGGACCTGATCGAGCTCGATCAGGTCTGATGGATCGACAATCCGACCTAAGATCTACAATAATCAAGAAGAAAATTGCAAAATCAACGGAGGAGGAGGGAGATCGGGGTACCTTGATTAGATGGCGGACGGTGGTTCGGGGCTTCGGGCTTGATCTGGAATCGGGTTTGCGAAAACTCCGAGCCCAGAGGATGGCCGAGGTCTTATAGACCGGCCGGCGGCCTCTCCGAGGTCGGGGAGGGGCCCGGTTGGCCGAGTGGGCGGCGGGCGCGCCGCGTGGCGAGCGGGCGGAGCGCGCGAGGACGATGGCTCCAAACTGTTGGATCCGCGCGATCGCGGACGGTCCGGATCGGCCCAGACTGCGCGCCGCGGATCGCGGCTAAAAGCCGTTGGATCCGCGTGATCGGACGGGCCGGATGGATCCGTCCGATCGGACGGCGCCGTTAGCGCCGTCCACTTAAGTTGACGGCGCCGTTAGCGCCGTCAAAATTAAATTATTATTTTAATATTTTTTTTCTTAGAAAATTTCCAGGAAATTTTGAACATGTTTTTCCTAACTAATGTGGGGTCAAGGAATTCAATGGCGCAGTCGGATTTTCGATCCGACGAGTATTTTGATACCTCGATTTCCGGGATATTTTTATTATTAAAATATTCGTCGAAATTTCGACGACTTCCGATTGACACGAAAACTTCACCCCAAGCTAATTTGGGGTCAAGGAACGCAATGGTGGTGTCCGTTTTTTGATTGGAGATTAATTTAAATAGGTCAATTCCTAGGGTTTCTGAATTTCCAAAAATTAGGATTCGATCCATTTGACTCCTGATTTGGACCAGGTCTCAAAGGTTGACTCAATTTGACTTAGTTAGCACTTATAATTGTGTTTAAGAATTAAGGTTAGTCCTAATTAACCATGGTAACAACTCGGGTTGTTACAGACTCCCCTACTTAAGAATGATGTCGTCCTCGATATCACTCAAGTGGGACTAAGGATAACTCGCATCAAAGTTTAAAGGTTCAGATTACTTAAGGAATAAAAGTACTTGGGTTTTCGAAGAGTTTGGGATGCTTGGATCGCATATCGGATTCCTATTCTCAGGTGGCCTCATTGCAGGAACGATTCTTCCATTGGACCTTAATCATGTCGATTGCACGATTCCTGAGTTGCTTGCGGTCACGGGCCAAGATTCTAATCGGTTCCTCAGCAAATGATAGGTCTGGCTGGATTTGAATCTCTGGAAGTTGCACAAGATGAGACAGGTCCCGAAGACACTTTCTTAGGGATGATACATGAAAAATATTATGTACTGCTGCGAAATTTTCTGGCAAGTCTATTCGATAGGCAGCTGACACAATCTTCTGGAGGACTTTGAATGGCCCAACATATCTTGGACTAAGCTTACCGGCAACCCCGAAGCGATGGACTCCTTTCATGGGGCTAACCTTTAAGTAAACGGAGTCTCCTTCTTGAAATTCTAAGGGTCGATGACGGAGATTATGATAATTACTTTGTCTATCTTGGGCTGCCTTGATACGTTGTTGGATAAGTTTAATCTTTTTGTTCGTCTCCTCGATCAATTCTGAGCCGAACAACTGAACGTCTCCGGTTTCAGATCAAGACATGAGTGTAGAGCACTTCCTGCCATAAAGTGCCTTGTAGGGAGCCATCTTGACACTGGCCTGGTAGCTATTATTGCATGCGAATTCCACCAAGGGAAGGTGGTCTTCCCAGGACCCAGCAAAATCTAAAATACAGAGACGGAGTAGGTCTTCCAGCACTTGATTTACTCTCTCGGTCTGGCCATCTATCTGAGGATGGAATGCTGTGCTCATGGCCAGTGTGGTGCCTAAGTCTTGATGAACAGCCTGCCAGAATTTTGATGTAAATCGACTGTCTCTATCGGATACGATAGTTTTTGGGATACCATGAAGTCGAATTATTTCTTTGACGTATAACTTGGCAAGCCTTTTGACTGAATCAGTTTGTCGGATTGGAAGGAAGTGCGCAGACTTAGTCAGTCGATCAACGATGACCCAAATAGTGTCTGCCCCAGACCTCGCACGAGGCAGACCCATGACGAAGTCCATTGATATATCCGACCACTTCCATTTTGGGATTTCTAGCGGATGAAGGAGGCCTCCTGGCCTTTGGTGCTCTGCCTTTACTAAGCAACATTCGTGGCACTTCGCCACAAAGTCTGCTATGCTTCTTTTCATCCCTGGCCACCAGAATGATGTTTTTAGATCTTGATACATCTTTGTGCTTCCTGGGTGCACTTGATACCTTGAATTATGTCCTTCAATTAATATTTCTCGCTGCATGGACTTAGATATCCATAATTGAATCCCCAGATAGATGGCACTGTTGTGGAAGCGAAGATCAGTACGGTGACCACTCTCGATAGCCATCTTGAAGTTCAAGAATTCCTCATCCTTGGTCTGTGACACAGACACATCCCTGTGAAAGGTAGGCTCCACATTGATATTCGATAGAGTTAGGCTAAGCCTGTCCCCACTGATAGGCTTGATACCCATTTTGCGAAATTCCTCTACCAACGGGCCTTCTGATATCATGGCATTTAGGGATGCCTGACGACTAAGGGCATCAGCCACCATGTTGGCCTTTCTTGGATGATATTGAATATTCAGGTCATAGTCGCTGATCAGCTCTAACCACCTTCTTTGTCTACAGTTTAACTCCCGCTGGGTGAATATATATTTTAGACTCTGGTGGTTGGTAAAAATTGATCATTGGACTCCATAGAGATAGTGTCACCAGATCTTCAAGGCAAACACTACGATAGCTAGTTCAAGGTCGTGGACTACGTAGTTCTTCTCATGGACTTTCAGCTGTCGCGAGGCATAGGCTATGACCTTCCCTTCTTGCATCAATATGGCTCCGAGGCCTATGCCCGAGGCATCCGTGTATACTTATAAATTTACTCCCTCCTTCAGAAGGACTAGAACGGGGGCAGAGGTAAGTGCATCCTTGAGAGCTTGGAAGGCTTTTTCACATGCTGGTGACCATTCAAGTGGTACCCCTTTCTGAGTGAGCTTGGTAATAGGGGAGGCAATCTGAGAAAATCTTTCACAAATTTCCTATAATAACCTGCTAATCCTAAGAAACTCCTGACTTCTGTCACTATCTTGGGCTGAGCCCATTCCTGGATTGCATGGATTTTGTTATGATCCACCCTGATCCCTTGAGCATCCACAATGTGGCCTAAAAAGGCGACAGACTCTAGCCAAAAATCGCACTTCGAGTACTTGGCATAGAGTTGATGGTTCCTCAGCTCTTCCAGTACAATTCGGAGATGCCCCTCGTGTTCGCTTTTGGATTTAGAGTATATCAGAATATCATCTATGAACACGATGACAAATTTATCCAGATACGGCTTCAAGATACGTTGCATTAAATCCATAAATATGGAATGCGCATTTGTTAGTCCAAAAGACATCACTAGAAGTTCGTAGTGACCATATTTGGTTCGGAAGGCCGTCTTTGCAATGTCGGAGTCTTTCACCTAAAGTTGGTGGTAACCTGATCGCATATCGATCTTTGAGAATACTTTTGCTCCGGCTAGTTGATCGAATAGGTCATCAATGCGAGGTAGTGGATATTTGTTCTTGATTGTGACCTTATTCAGCTCTCTATAGTCAATGCACATTCTCATTGACCCATCCTTCTTCTTTACGAACAGGACTAGAGCTCCCCGCGGAGAAGAGCTTGGTCTTATAAGACATTTTTCTAGCAATTCCTGCAGTTGCTTATGTAGCTCCTGCAACTCCTTGGGCGCCATCCTATAAGGCGCCTTTGAGATAGGATGAGTTTCAGGAATCACATCAATGGCGAATTCAACTTCTCGGGCAGGTGGAAGACCAGGAAGATCTTCAGGAAAGACGTCGTGGAACTCGCAGACGATAGGATTCTGGGAGAGAGGAACCTCTTCCTTCTTTTCACCTAGTATAGTTACTAGGAACGCCCTACAACCTTTGCTTACAAATCTCTTTGCCTGAATAGCATTAACTAGGGAAGCTCAAGTGCTGAAGTTCCCTACAAAGGACTTTGCGTGTTTGCCACTGCCTAGGGTAATCTTCTTCTCCTGGCAGTTAATAGTGGCATCGTGCTGGCTTAGCCCATTCATTCCCAGGATAACATCAAAGTTGGCAATTGGCAATACTATCAATTTGGCCCCAACCTTTGCTCCTCCAAAGCGAACTTGTAATTTGCAAAACTGGTTGGCCTGAAGTTGGGCTCCGGATGGCAACCCAACGTTTAGCGGTGTCGTCAATCAGTGAACGGGTAGGTTGAGGGATTTTATCCAACTTTCAGAAACGAAGGAGTGGCTTGCTCCAGTATCGAATAGAATGATACAAAGCTTACTATTTATATATATTGTACCTAATTATAGTTGCAGGGTTTATCAGTTATAACTAAGCATGAATGAGTAAAAATTTGTTGAATTGGTTTAGAAGCGTGCACTTGACACCACATGATTGTCCTCAATGGCCTCTACTGGCGTGAGGGCATACACACGTGCTTGGCCAGTGGGCCTATTATGGTAAGGCTGCTTGGCCGGCGGCCTGGAGGTACTGGGACAAGGAGCAGGAGGCATCTCTCGTCGTCGAGCAGGCGGTGGCAGGGCTGGACATGCGGTAGTGGTGGCAGGGGCTCGTCGGTACAGATCAAACACAGGTTGGCCCTGCACCCGCTTGATGGGCGTGCTGTCAATCATCTCTGTGTATTGGCACTGGGTGTAGCCATGCCCGGGCCTGCCACATGTGTAGCATACATGTTGACCATGGAAGCACCTGCCGTATGGGTGCGGCCTAGTACAGCCAATGTAGGGATCCGCAGCAGGGGCTTCTGCCTCAAGTTGGTACACTCTGGCCCGCTTTGGGTTCTCCTAGCGTAGGATGGCAGAGCTGGCAAGCCGTTTTGCCTTCCCCTGCTGGCACTTTTCAGTGACCTTCGCAGTCTCCAGCAGCTCCTGGTCGTTGGTGAGGCGGAAGGGCACGACCTGGGTCTGTATGGACGGCCGAAGACCGCTTTGGAACCGGTGGCACCGGTCTTCTTCGGTGGGTACCAGACTCGAAGAGAATCTGGCGAGTCTTCAGAATTCCACATCGTACATAGCCACGGTGCGGTCCCCTTGTTGTAGCTTGAGGAATTCTTCCGTCATACTGCGAACGTTCGGACAGTGGGATATATTCTGCCCGGAACTCTTTTTCAAACTCGTCGTAAGAAATATCCTCCAAGCTGATGCCCTCGAACTTGGTGGTGCGTATTTGATGCCACCAATGTTCGGCCTCTCCGTATAGCAAATGTGTGACCAGTCGGATCACTTCTGTTTTTGGGCACTTGAGGCTGGTCATGTTCTTATCCACCATTCGCAGCCAGTCTTCAGTGTCTACCGCTGATGCATTCCCATTGAACATGGGAGGCCTCAATCAGAGGAATTTATGTAATAGTGTGTCAGTGGACGGGGTGAACTGCTCGTTGTAACTTTGGGGTGCCGAGGTAGATGTTGTTAATGCGCAATTCTGGTTGATCTGTGATACCAGAAGGCGCTCCATCCGTTCCGCCTGACTGGCCTGTGCCTTGGCCACCTCCTCAGCTTGTCGCCGATGGGACTCTATCATGATTTTTATAGCCTCCAGTAATGGGTTAACCTCACTGGATGCGGTGCTAGATGGGGCAGGTGAAGGGCTCTATCCAGGATTCATTTTCACTAGAAATCTGAATAAAAGACGACACTCATTTAGCATTCTAGAAAAAGGAGTCAACATAATAGCTTTTCTTTTTATGAAACAAAAATAGACGATACAAAATTTGGAAACAGAGTACAAAAGACAAGACAGTCATTGGAAAATGAAACACAAGATCTATCCTATGTATCTTTTCGTGAAAGCCTGAGTAAAGTAAGCGTAGGTCAGCGTTCGGCGGTGGTGGGCGTGTCGCCGCTCGAACCTCCATACTTCCTGTGCCCACCATTCTTCTGCATAGTCCTGAAGGAGGATCTCCAGGATGTCCAGTCGCGCGTCATCGGGGCATTCCAGTTCTTCGAAGATCTAGGTCACCCTGCGCAACCATTCTCTGGCCAGGATGGGGAAATCTAGTCCCCTGTATATCTCACCTTCCAGCATCCTTTCCAGAATGCTGGCCCCCGCTGGGGAGACTCCCTGAACTTCCCTCCCATATGTCCTAGCTAGGAACATGTCGTATGTCCACCTGTCCTTAAAGTGGGCGAAGAGATCCTGTCCCGTCATGTTTGCACGGTATCCTAAACATCCATATTAATGAAGTAAGGTAAAATAATTTTTTTTTTTATTTGAAAGACCAAATTTTTAGATGATACAGAAGGGAATACAAATAGCATATGAAATAAAACTAAGGCTTCTATCCAATATATCGGGCTGTAAAGGCACAACAGAAGTCCTCGTAAATGACGTCCCACTGTAACCATCCGCGCTGATGGGTGAGGGCTCTAAGGTTACTACGCCGCCAGTCTCTAGCCCTGTCCTGCAGGAGGTGTGTCACGAGGGCAAGCTTGACGCTGTCTGTAATATCCATCATCCCCATTATATCATCTATCAGCATTAGCCATCTCTCAGCCAATACGAGGTGATCATGTCCTCTGAAGGTGCTTTTACGGAGCAGTTGGTTCAACCTCCTGACTTCCGGATCTACGTACGGGTCGAGTCCTTGGTAAAATTGGACAAATTCTTCCCAGCTTTCATTGAATCGTTGAAGATGCCCTTCAACCATCATCCTAGTGTATCTAACTGTGTTAACATTTAGAGTTTTGTTTGATACACTGCTTGTGTATTTTGATTATCAACTTCTTATTCTGAGTGTGACATTGTGATTCCTTGGATGTGACTCTAACATATACTGATATAGTGATTGAACTGGCAGAAAAATCTTCCATTAGGTAGATAAGAATGCAAATTCTCATCTGACACCTTATGGAATTCTCTAATACCAACTATGGCGCCCACCACCCTTAATCCGCCAGAGGATTAAGTTAAGGGTGGGGTGTTACTCTGGCTAATCCCTCACTTATCATTAGATTAGGATGGACTCCACAATCCACCTGATTAGGGAAGGATTAACACATAATCAAACTAACAGTCACTGTATAAGTAAACAAACAGAGTGCGGAAGTGATTTAAGGAAATGTAAACCATCCAAGTATCACAGTGCAAATAGGAAAGAAAAATAGAACTCATAATATTAAGTATACAATCCAAAATCACAGTCAATAGTACCTATATTATTACATAATTTAAAATGTTTAAATTGAATGAAAACCACTCATCCTCACTTGAAGTAAAAGGGAATTAGACGACAGCTTCTTCCACGGGTTCCTCCTCTGGGTAAGGCTCCACACCTAACTCCTGCTCATCTAATTGAAAGGAGTCTGTCCATTATCGGTTTCACAATGTAGGGCCCCAACCAAAGAAAAGAAAAATCTGGTTAGACAATTGTCTAAGTACATTTTAAGCTGATGAATTATTATAAGTGTTAAGTAATATCACCATTTGACAACATCTAAGCAACATATATATATATATATGAAAAGGAGTGGCAAGAAATACAAAGGAAACACGGAAGCTATAAATCATCATTTATAACTTAAGCAAAGAAAAGGAAAGAGGCTGAGACATGCCTCGCATACAAACTAAGCAAGGAAGGGCATATAAATATACATAACTGTCATGTGCTGTAAGAAAAGTTCTACTTCCTAAACATGCTGATGATCAACAAAAAATATGCCAATTAAAATAAATAACTCAGCAGTGGTATATATAAATAGCAGCAAGATTCTAACATCCTAAATATATATATAAAAGCAGTACAAGGAAATAGCTGACGGAATAGAATACTGAAAGATAAACTACAACAATAATATATAAAGCCACATGTGCATCGACTTCCATACAAAAAGAGCTACTCAAGCCCATCGAATACCAAAGAAGCTTAGCACCATCACGGCTAAGTCATAAACTGTGTACCTTTAGCGACATAAGGAGGTTAGGCAAAATAAGCACACAAAGCAAATGAAGGGTCTTAGCACCAGTACGGTTAAGGGCCAACTGTATGCCCCTAGGGACATAAGGAGGCTAGTAAACTAAGCATACAAGGCAACCCTAACACTAGTACGGCTAAGGCACCAACGGAGTACCCCTAGCGACTTAAGGAGGCTAGTAAACTAGGCACACAACAAAACAGATCCTTCTTCTAGTGACATAAGGAGGCTAGGCAATAAGGATATAACTGAGAGGCAGCTCATAAAACCATTATCTTTTCATAAATTACTTTAATATTTTCACAAGGAATCTAAGGAGTCACCATATTTTTATAACATTTTATTCATGCATCAAATGTCTTATATGATATGCTCAAAGAAATATGGCACAAAAATCAAGGAACTCGTAAGCAACAAGTATCAAAGTAAGCAAGGGACTCTACTAAATATGGTGATATCATTTGTTTTCTAATTAACCATCTAACTATTCCAAGTTACACAAGTTCAGGATCACCATTTTTCTACTATCGAGTATAACCTGAAAATTCGTCCTTATAAGTTAAAAAGGATTGGAACTGATCAGGTTCCAATCTAGCTCAATCAGATAGACGACTACGAGTTAAATAAATGAATCATACGTCCTAGTTTTGTAAATTTAGACGTTCTAACTAAAATCTGATCAAGATCTTCTAAACCTATAGATTATGGATTAAACACTACGAGAATTAGGTTTAATCACATAATCCAAAGGATAAGACCTAAGTTATAGGTTTTATTCTATTAGTGATCTACTAGTTAAGGCAAATCCTATTAAGTAATCAAATTTAATAGGATGAATCTTCTATCTTAAATCTAAAGTTAAAAGATAAAATAATCTATTCCTATTCTCAGGAAAAGTTCTTAAGGTGTAGTGCTTAAGACTTAGTAGAAATTATTAGAATATGACTTAAGGGTTGATTTCACTTGCTTAAATATTACTAAGATGATTATAATATTAGTCTTGGCATTCTGGGATGTTATCCAAAGGGTAAGGGTACTTAGTCCAATCTTAGGGCAAAATGACCATTTTGCTCCTACTTTAAGGGTTAAAAAGTCAACTTTTGACTTAGTAGTCAGAACTGATTTCTCTTAGACCAATTGATTCCTTACTGTCTAACTTGAAAATAGATAGTAAGTACGCCTAAATCGGGCGGGAAACGGTCAATTTATGACTAAAATAAGGCTAGGGGTAATTTGGTCATTTACCTAAATATCCAGGGTTCTGATCCTAATTATTATTTTATTATATTGATGATATTGAAATTCTAAGCTGGTTAGCATCTTGAATTTTCCAATTTGGAGTTGATTTGACTAAGTTATGGTCATTTGAAGTCTAAGGGCATTTTGGTCATTTTTCACTAAAGTCAACTCTAAGTTCTAGGATTGACTTTTTATCCTGATGTCCGAATGAGAAAACTAATACTACTACGGTGATGGGGCCGCTCTCCTGAGCATTTTAAGACCCATATTGACTATGTTTCGATAATCGGGTAAAAAGTTATGAGGCTCTAAAGAGGTCCTAAAATGCTACCTCGTTATACGTACCCGAAATAAATTTTAACATCATGTTATTTGAATCCTTACATTTTTCTGAGTATTTTAAGACCTATATTGGCTATGTTTGGATTACCCTACAAAAAGTTATTATACTTTTAAGATTACTATTCAAAAATACAATTTGAATTATTTTACTATTCATTTATTCAAATTGTATTATTTTACTATTCATTCCTAAAGTTTTTATATATAATTTTTGAAATCATTAATCTTTAATTAATCTGTGATTAATTAATTAATATTAATTAATCTATTAGTTAATTAATTAAATTATATTTATTAATATTTTACTGTAGTAAAGTAATTAGCACTAATTACTTTTTAATTAGTTCTAATTATCTGTTAATATTTATTTAAGTATATCTTATTATACTTTACTGTTCATTAATAATTAATCATCCTAATTACTATTTAGGGTTTAATTAACCTTTAATTAACTTAATTAACTTCTAATTAATCATAATTAATTAAGGTTACTGTTCAAAAGTAATTAGTACTATTCCTAATTTAATTAACCACTAACTATAATTAATTAAGGCTAAACAGTAATTAAGTTATAATTAAATTAACAGACAATGGGCCCCACTAGACACGTGGCACTGCCAGAGGCTGCCACGTGGCACAGTGGGCCCCACAGCGGCTGACTTAGCTCGGGTGACTGGTCAGTGGGCCCCACCTAACACGTGGCACTGCCAGAGGCTGCCACGTGGCACTATGGGCCCCACGGGGAGTCGGACTGCCGCGGTTGACCGGGTAGTGGGTCCTACTTGCCACGGGGCGGGCCCAGAGGCCGCCACGTGGAGCTGTGGGCCCCACTAGGGAGTCGAACAGCCGCGCGGGCCCTGGCGGTGGGCCCCACGTGACACGTGGCGTGCCGACTGGCTGCCACGTGGCACTGGTGGGCCCCACAGCCCAAGCCGAAGCGTCCCGGGCTTCGGCTGGTGGGTCCCACTGTACACGTGGCAGGCCCAGAAGGCGCCACGTGGCACTGGTGGGCCCCACTCGGCTGACGCGGACCCGACTCGGGCGGGTCGGGTTCGGGTCGACCCGGACTCCGTCTTCCTCGCGGAGACGGCCCGAGGGCGCCGGCTAGGGCACGGCTTTTGCCGGCCTTCCCGGCGTCGAACCACCTCGGCCCGCACGGCCGCCGATAACCCTCGACGAGGGCTACACGCAAGTGGGCGGACCTTCGCCGAAGGTGGCCGGGATCGCCGGCAATCTGTAACCATAGATTCTAGGGTTCGGCCGACCAAACCCTAAAATTTTTAAGTCTAGATCTGGGCTGATCAGACCTGATCGAGCTCGATCAGGTCCGATGGATCGACAATTAGACCTAAGATCTACAATAATCAAGAAGAAAATTGCAAAATCAACGGAGGAGGAGGGAGATCAGGGTACCTTGATTGGACGGAGGACGGTGGTTCAGGGCTTCGGGCTTGATCTGGGCTCAAGTTTGCGAAAACTCCGAGCCCAGAGGAAGGCCGGGGTCTTATAGACTGGCCGGCGACCTCGCCGAGGTCGGGGAGGGGTCCGATTGGAAGAGCGGGTGGCGGGCGCGCCGCGTGGCGAGCGGGCGGAGCGCGCGAGGACGATGGCTCCGAACCGTTGGATCCGCGCGATCGCGGACGGTCCGGATCGGCCCAGACCGCGCGCCGCGGATCGCGACCGAAAGCCGTGGGATCTGCGCGATCGGACGGTCCGGAGGGATCCGTCCGCTCGGACAGCGCCGTTAGCGCCGTCCACTTAAGTTGACGGCGCCGTTAGTGCTGTCAAAATTAAATTATTATTTTAATATTTTTTTTTTGAAAATTTTCAGGAAATTTTGAACATATTTTTGCTAGCTAATTTGGGGTCAAGGAATTCAATGGCGCAGTCGGATTTTCGATGCGATGAGTATTTTGATACCTCGATTTCCGGGATATTTTTATTATTAAAATATTCGTCGAAATTTCGACGACTTCCGATTGACACGAAAACTTCACCCCAAGCTAATTTTGGGTCAAGGAACGCAATGGTGGTGTCCATTTTTCGATCGGAGGTCAATTTAAATAGGTCAATTCCTAGGGTTTCTGAATTTCCAGAAATCAGGATTCGATCCATTTGACTCCTGATTTGGACCAGGTCTCAAAGGTTGACTCCATTTGACCTAATTAGCACTTATAATTGTGTTTAAGAATTAAGGTTAGTCCTAATTAACCATGGTAACAACTCGGATTGTTACAGCCGCCCCTTGATCATTTGAGATTAAGAGGTGGTCGTCGACGGGCAAACCTTCACTTAGCATTTAGATTAAGGAATAACCTTATTAATCAATATGTAAGGGAAGATATGCCCTAAAAAGGAGAGAGAAAATGAGCCAATCTCTGAATGAGCATACTATAATTATCAGAGTGCGGAAGAAAGATAAATAATAACATCCATATAATCCAGATAAGAACTATACAACTCAGAATACATAAGCATGAAAAGAGACGCAGTTTAAACATGTATTATTATAAAACAACTTAAAAGTTAAAGCAGTAAAGTAAGATAAAGTCACTCAATCCTCACAAAGCAAAGAAAGAACTAATAGTCTTCTCCTGCACGCTCCTACTCCTTAACCAGAACTTCAAAAGGTCTTTTTTCAAATAATTCAGAGTCTGCCATTGTCGGCTTCACAACGACAGGGCCCCAGCCAAAAGAAAAGAAAATCTAGTTAGATAATATATCTAAGTACATTTTTAGGTTAAGCATTTTATAATTTTAATGATATCATAATATCTAAGCAAAGTAAGAGCAATAAAGCAACAAAGAAAAATGGTGAAGATTTTATTAACTTAATTATAACTCAAACAAAGTGTGAAGTAAGCACATACCTCAACTCAAGCTACAGAAAAAGGGTTAAGTAACAAATAATGAAATCTTATAAGTATAAGAAATTCCTAAGTAATATGATCAATTTAATACATGCTGGTTTTCAAGATAAAATGAAAGTACTGAGCTAAAAATAAAGTTCTAACATCCTAATATGCCATTATGTGTAGACAAGCTGCTGAAATAATATAATTTACATGCAATGCTATAAGTTCTAAGAAAAACTACTGCATATAACCAAAGTACTGTATAAAGAAGAAATATACTAAAAATACTAAAATTAAGGAAGTATGCCAAAAATTTAAAGTAAAATAGACTAACTTATATGAACATATTCTTACTTAGTCCTGCCAAAAAGAAAATCCCTATTAAAAGAATTCATACGAAAATGTTTAGGAGAAACATCTCAGATCCAATATCACTTAACTCCATTTAAATAAAGTTCCACTTAATCCCATTTGAATATCTAGGAGAAACATCTTAGATCAAAGTAATGCCACAAAATATCATATGAATATCTAGGAGAAACATCCTAGACGAAAAAGTACTGTCACACTGTCCAGGCAGACTAAGTAAGACATATTTTACCATAAGCAACATAAAAGTCCTTACTTTAAATTCTTTTCTTTCAATTAAAAGTATGCCTTATGAATGAATCAAAATTAACATAGAAAATATGCCATGTTCCATATAATGTGTCAGTATAAAATCTAAAACAAGAAAGCAAAGCATACGATATAATTAGAAATAAAATAAATGAACTTAATTAATTTAAATCAGTATAATTTAATCTTAAACTTTATACTCACATAACTTATAAAATACAAGCCCAATAAATACAAGTAAATACATCATTTTTATCAACAAAATTAGGAGAATATTTTGGTGCTACCCAATTTTCCATATTTTACTAAGTGATATTTAGGGTATTAAATAATTCAAAATATACCACAAAATTTTATTTAGCAATAACTTTGTAACCATTAACCCAAATATACCTAATATGGGTCTCAAAGTAATTAGCAAAGCCTCAGGAACACTTCTATAAGGTTATATTTTCTATTTGGGTGTTAATTTGACTAATCACTTTTTGACCCAAACCCTAATCTTGTAAGGCTTATAACTTTTTAACCACTAGTCCAAACATAGGCAATATAGGTCTTAAAGTGATCATTTGAACCTCTAGAACAACCTAGTAGTTTTTAAATCTCTATTTGGATTAGTATTTGCCTAATCACTTTTAGGATCTGATCATAATTACCCTAATTAATCCTAGAACTTCAATTGATCATAACTTAGTCAATTAAGCTCCAAATTAGGTCTTCCAATATACTATTATGATCAGGAAGACTTAATTAACAATAAACTTCAAAAATATTTAGGATCCAATGGTTAGATCTCTTAATCAACTTTAATCACCTTAAAAATTAATTAGTGAATATTAGCATAATTAATGATCCAAATTAAATAATTTTAGTTTTTGATTACTCATAGAGTAGAGTAGAACTTAATTGTGTGGTTGGTTTAGTGATTTTATGATTAATTTCACTAATCACTCACTAATCATCTAAACCTTAATTAAGCCATAACTTAACTAAATGAGGTCCAATTTGGGTCTACTCCTAATTAAAGTAATTAGTGAATTATAGGGAAGCTAAAGCCACTAAGTTTATTGAATTTGGACTTAATTTGGAAAAGTTAGGTTTTTGACCCATTTTAGGAAATCCTAATTTGCTTAATTAGCCCTAAACCTTGTATTGGATATAACTTAGCCAATACTTATCAGAATTTAGAAATTTTAGATTATATAGAAATCTTAGATAGCAAGCTATAATAAACTGATAGAAAATTATATTTCTTTAAGTAAAATTACCAAATTACCCCTATGAGTCAAATTTCTTAATTTGGTCTCATAAGGCTTAATAACCATCCAAAATTAATGTCTTACTGTCTAACTTCATATTAGACAGCAAGTTCTCATTAGCCACTAAAAATTTCTAAATTATAGCCCTAATTCAAAAAGTAAATTCTTAGACCCTTAAGGAGGGGTAAAATGGTCATTTTGCCCAAAATTAGGGTTAATTGCTTTTAGGCCCTAATTTCATATCATAATTATTAAAAATCAATATATAGAGAACCTTAGAAAGAAATTTCATCAATTTAAATATTAATTTAAGTTTTAAGCAAAATAATCATTTCCATAAGAAAATTCTTTATAATTCATTAGCTGTATAATGTGAGATTCATCTCACATCATACCTCTTCTTTAAGCCTCCTAAATCCATTCTTATTCTTTTTTATAACACTAGTTAGGTTGTGTGTCTGAGAATTCATCTTAGTACTTAAAAGCTTTTCCCTTAAGAATTAAGATTAGTTCTTAGGTTAAATTTCATCTATTGAGTAAATTGGGTTACTCAATATGTGAGCCTTAGTTTTGATAGTTTATAAATTTTCATAGTTTATTATTGATTTTTAAATCTTCTAACTTTAGATTTAAGGATATAGATCCATCCTATTAAGTACAACTTCACTTCATAGGATTTGCCTAAATCTTAATCTATGAGTTTGGGTAATAAAACCTAGTCCTTAAAATCACCTTTTGGATTAAGTTATTAAAACCCAATATTTGGAGATTAATTCTTAATCCTTTCATCTTGATTTGGATAATCAAGATGGCTTGGGATTGCTTAAATTATTAAAATAGATCGGTTGATTTATCATTTAACTTATATAGTCGACATCGATTTATTTATAATTAGGACCTAGCTAGTCTTAATTATTTTTAATCTGTAAGGTCGTGAATCTGAGTTACACTCGATAGTAGGATTTGGAGATCCTGAACTTATGTAACTTAGAGTAAATAGAATGATTAAATTAGACAACAATGGATATCACTTGTATCCTAGTAGAGTCTCTTGCTCACTTTGAAAATTGATGCTTTACTTACCTTGTTTTGAGCCTTATACCTTGTTCACATATATTGGACATAGGATATTTGATAAGTATCTCATGTTATCTTTGAATTTGCATAAATGATATTTGTATTTTTATTAGTGTTTTCAATTATGTAGAGTGTAATCTAACTAGTTTACCTCTTCGTTCCACTTATCTCATCTTATATTTCTTATATGGTTGTTGGTTCGGTTTCGACATGGTAGTACTAGTTTTAGGTACACTTCTACTTAGTGTTTCTAGCTCTCGGTTCCACTTATCTCATCTTATACTTCTTATGTGGCTTTTGCCCGGTTCTGATATGGCAATAAGTGAGTCCTTATATTTTTCCTTTCTAATGGCAAGTTTGGCCAGTGCAGTGTTTGAGCTTATATTTTATGTTTCAGTTTACTTTACTATACTTCCAACACTTTCTTATTTACTATTTTAATGTATTACTAGCTTTATTTATTTATAGGTTACTAGTCATATTAATTACTTATATCCTTATAGGATGTTAGTCTTGCTTTTCAATTATTTAAATATTTCACATTTTCATTTTACTTTATGTCAATTAGCATATACTTGTATTGATCATAAGCATGTTTAGGTTGAGTTATCTTTTAGTTATATTAGTACTTAGTCTTTATTTTATAATTAACCTTATTGCAGCTATTCTTGGAGGTATGTGATTACTTCCTATTTTGTTAATTTATAGACTTATAGTTTATAACTGTCTTTTTCTTTTCATGTGCTTTTCTGCTCCTATGTTGTTGCTTAGTTGAGTTTTAATGGTGATATTTAAATTAACATAATAAATTGTAGCCTAAAATATACTTAGACATTTTATCTAATTAGAATTTTCTTTTGTTGGTTGGGGCCCTATCATTGTGAAATTGACAATGGTAGACTCTGAGCTTTTTGAGGTTGTGAAGCCTTCTAAAGACAGGATTCAGGAGGAGGTCCAGGCTGTTGAAGACCCTTAGCTTTTCTTTCCTGCATTGTGAGGATGAGTAGATTATATTTCTATTTTGTGCATAACTTTTAAAATTAGGTTGTAATAATATAGGGTTAACTTTATTTATTTTGCTACTTTACTTATTCTGAGTTGGATGTTTAGTTCATTATATTGTAATGAATGGATGTTTATTATTTTTGCTTCCGTGGTCTGCTTTCTAATACTTATCATTCAGTGATTTATACTTGGAGAATGGCAAAGTCCTTAATTATGATGGATTAGAATGAGTACCTAATCTAATTATAAGTAGGGACCTTATCATTTAGGTGACCCCTCCACCGTAATCATGTTGACTTTAGAGTTAACAGGACCGCGGAGGGGAAGGGCCGCCACAATACTGATGAGAAATAGAATGATTATTATGTAATATACAATCTCTAAAGGAGTCCTAAGGCGGCGAGCAATTCCATCTGGCGGCCGATGCGCCGCGTGGAAGCCTCTGACGACACGCGGGAGGCGAGGAAGAAGAAAGGCCGCTTACCGTTCGATCTACGATCGAACGGTTGGGATGCGCCGTCAGATGCGACGGAAATGGGGAGACGACGCCTCAAGAATGCTGACGGCGCCATTTAGTTATTTAAATATAATATTATTAATTTCATTTTAAATAGATTTTATTACTTAGAATTAAAGAATAAAATGCATTCCAAAAATTTCCAATAAATCACTCTTAGCTAATTGAGAGGTGAGGAACGCAATGGCACAATCGGATTTTTTTATTTGACGAGTATTTAATTATTTGATTTTCTCGGGTATTTAAATATTATTAAAATATTCGCCAAAATTTTGACAACTTCTAATTGACACGAAAATATCACTCCTAGCTAATTTGGGGGCAATAAGCACAATGGCGAAGTCCGTCTTTTTATTGGAGGTCAATTTAGACATGTCAAATTTTAGGGTTTATGGATTTTTCAAAAGATCAAGATTTTATCCATTTGATCTCTGATTTGGACTGCATCTTATAGTTGAGTTCCTAATGACTTAATTAATGTACTAGAACTATTATTTGGACTTGGATTAGTCCTAACTGATCTAAGTAACAACCTGGGTTGTTACACTAGGGAGGCCCGAGATTGGGCCATGGCCGAGCTCTCAATTTTCCAAATTAAGGTCGGTCGAGTCCCGAAGCTCGATCGAGACGGATATGCCATTAAGAGAAGATCTCCAACGGCATGCTGAGGTGGAGCGCGTAGTGGAGGATAGGTATGGCCATCTGTAATCCTCTGAATTCCTTCTGTCGGGCGCGGGTGAGGCGAAGATGAAGATCCATAGTGCGAGAGCACTGTGGGCTATCTGATGGATCGATCAAAGCCGTGCTATGGTCATAATCCTCCAGATCCTAATGACCAGATCTGATTGAATCTGTGTCGTAGGATCTATGGGGCGCATCTAACAGCAGATCCACGGTTCCACGAGATCTAATCCTAGTCGTTGATTTCTTAAGTGTGACGATGAGATCTACAATACTTTGTTGTCACATGACCTAGGCTTCGCAGCGGATCACCCGCGGTCCGCACAGTAGAGCCCGACCATTTAATCGGGTATAAGGTATATTTGTCATTTTAAATTGTTGGAAACCCTAGAATGGAATTTGACCATTTAAATTTAAATTGAATTATGGCCTAAATGATCTCCAAATTTTACCAAACTTTCACCCTTAGGTAATTTGGGGGTGAGAGATTAGAAAATGAACTCATATTTTAATTTTGAGATCAAAATGTTTTAGGTCTTATTTAAGGTAACTAGACTGATCAAAAATATTAATTTAACTTAGAGAAGTCCAATTGACTTTAAATTTTCAACATTGCTTAACTTGATATTTAAAATGCAATAAGATTAAAATTGATACCTGATAAAGCTGAGAATTAACAGAGTAACAACATAGAATTATTACAGACACCCCACTTAAGAATGATGTCGTCCTCGACATCATCTCAAGAGAGAAAACAACAATGCATAAATTTTAAGAACAAAAATTATAAGTTCAGAATTTAGCGGGTACCTAGATTTTCAAAGAGACCGGGATACTTTCTTCGCACATCAAATTCATTCACTCAAGTAGATTCTTCTAGAGAGCGATTGTAATAATCCTAGGTTGTTATACTGCTAATATATATAGCTTAATCAATCTTCAATTTTTAATGCCATTGTTTTTAGAGCATCAAATTGAGCCTGTCTAGAAAATTTGAAGTCCACTGGACTTCTCCATATCTAAAATAGCATTTTGATCAGTTTAAATGCCCTAGATTAGACCTAAAATACTTTGACCACAGAATTAAAATCTAATTGCATTTTTGAATTCTTCACCCCCAAATTAGCTAGGGGTGAAAGTGTTGTGTAATTTGGAAATCATTTAGGCCATAATTCACATTTAATTAAAATGGATTAATTGCATAAAAGGGTTCCTAACTTTTCTACATTGCAAATATACCATTTAAACTAATTTAATAGCCGGGATCCGCTGTGCGGACCGCGGGCGATCCGCTTAGAGCCCGGGTCACACGACAGCTGAGTCCCGCTAATCTCACCATTGAACCTTTAGATCCCACGATCTGGATTTAATTCTACAGGATAGCGGATCCACCGTTAGATGAACCCGTGGATCCTACAACCAGAATCACTCCCGCGATCGACCGTTAGGATCCGAGCAATCCCAGCTGTATCGCCATCTGACCAATAGATCAGACAGCATCCGAAGGTCCTGCTACTGTGGACCTTTGTCTTCCTCTTGCCCGTGCCCGACAGGGATGATCTCCCCATACCGCCAGCTACTAAGCATGTCCCCTCCTCCCGCATCCACCTCAACATACCGTTGCAACCTCCCCCGTCTTGGCAAGGAGCCCCAATTGGGCCTTGTGACCCGATCGAGCTCAAATTAGAAATTCAAGAGCTCGGCCATGGCCCAACCCCCTCGGGCCTCCCCAGCCTGAGGCACTACCTACAAAAGCTTCCTAATCCTCTGCCAAGGCTATAAATAGCCCTAGCATTGCTCCATCTGATCCTTGCTGATCAATTGAACTCTCTGCATCTTCCACCATTATCGATCACTCGAGTTTGCATAGGCAATCCCAGGAGCTCTTGAACGGCTGATAGTAGGCTCTCCTGAAATTTAGGATCCTTTGCAATGTCTGGAAGCTCAGCTAAGGCCAGCCAAACCCTTAGTCAATAACCCCGAGTCATCCCGACGAACCAGGTACCCCCACTTGCCGATAATGAGCCAATGAGGCTCGGACCTTCCTTCTTTTCATGCGTATAGCTAGGTATTTTTGATTTGAACTCAAGGCTATCAAAATTGTTCCTTGAGCTAGCCCCGATCGATCATATCGATCGATCTGGCTAAGTCCTTAAGGAACACCTTGGGTGAGTAAGGTCCCGGCCTTCAAACCAGGGGGATTCGCTCCGTCTCACCTCCCTGATGGTGTAGGGATCAAGCCCTGGGTCTAGAATAGCCTCTGTGGGGAGAATTGCCTCTCCACAGTAGCTCCATTAAGGGATCCCTCGAGTGAGTAAGGTTCAGTCGATCCGGAGCACCTCACAGAGGGTTTCAAGTGTCAATCGGCACGTCTTGTCTAAGGGATTGATTCCTGATCGACCCGAGGCCAAGGCGTGCACTTAGATGGAGAATTTCACCACCTAGGGTTTTCCGGACTAGTCTCTACTGAGAGGGGTCAAGGCGGGGATGATGGCACTTTGCGGTCCAGGTCAGCCCCTGACCTGCGCTACGCGACAGTGCCGGGTATCCCGGGTCCTGGTCGACCCGCGCCTTTTGGATTCAGGCCGAACCCGTTTTAATTAAAATCTGATTAATTTGATTTATTTTCCTTAAGGAAAATAATCCAATTAATCAAATCATAGGAAAATTTAATTAGAAAAATACAAAATGTATTAATTGAATAACTTTCAATCCACTGGTCCAAACCCCATAATTTTATATATCAAATTGATCAAAAATCTCTCAGAATAAGAATATAAAATAATATTGAAAATCTTATGGTTAGATTTTCCATTTTTTCCTAATTATTGCAAATCTTGATTATGGTTGATTAGCATAACCACTTAGCCAAATTATATGTTTAGGGTGCCATTAGTTTCCTTTTGATTAATAGAATGAATGTGCTCAATGGTTTATTTTTCTAATCTCTATATTTTAATTAATGCCCTAATCTTATTAAACAATAATTAGTGAAAATTAGGGTTTCTAAACTTTGGATCTTAGCAAACTTAGTCTCTGATTAGTTGTATGATTAAATAGAACTTATATGCCAAGCTACATAAAATTCTGATGGTTAGATTTGTATTTATGTGCGAATCCTTTTGGACTGAGTTAGGGTTTGATTAGCACTAATTATCTTTTATTTTTATAAATTTTTTTGTTATTATGCTTAGATGTATTGAAGCCATGTATGCAAATTTATAATGTATAATTTGAATAAACCTAAATATGAAGATCTTAAACACCTTAATTAACCTTAAGAAGTCTTAAGACTTTGATCAAGCTATTAAGACTTGATCTAAGTCTAAGATTGCCACCAATAATACATACCTAATTCACTGATTTGGCATTTGATCTATAAATAAACCTTTGATCTTAATTGGATATGAGTAGGGGTTAAGCCCTAACATGCTTAATTAAGATCCAAACTCTTAAACCTTAATTAAGTGGACATGATTATAAGATAATGTAATTGACATTATTCCAACAATGCATCTGATTTGGTATTGTTATTAAACATTTGAATTAGACATATTAAGGTTAATAATAAATCTATGTGATTGCTTAATCTGAATCTAAACTTTAGATCTTTGATTTTTCTCTTAAATAAGACTGTTAGCATGAAAAAAATTGTAGAATTATATTGATTTCATAATTGATCTAACTTTAATAACATCCTTGATTTAAATCCCATAATCTTAGAATAAGTTGTGATCAGATGACTTAATCATCTGATCTAATCATTCTAAACCTAAATAATAAGTAAAACTTAGAATGTTAGCATTAGAATTAAGAGTGTGAGATCTCAAGTATCTCAACATAAGATCATCTCTGAAATATTTATTGAGGTATGAGAATTTGTATAACTCATTGAGGGAGAAACTTAGATGATCCCTTAACATTAGAAGTTGATCTTAACCCCTCGGGGTAGGAATCATTTAAGATATTAGAATGATACTTCTCCTTGTGGTAGAATCTATATTGAGTGATCCTTGATCATATTTTCTTGGATCATTGTATAGGACTTACCTATTTGGGGCTAATTTTAGTAAGCCTATTCGAGAAGATGTTGTTGTTTGTTCATCCCGAGTAGCGCACCGCTCCACCGCCAAAATTATGATTCTCTTCTCTTTTACGCACGATGATGGGGCAGGGCGCTACAGCGATTCCTCCACTGAACCCTTACCATTGGAATTGAGTGATTTCTCAACTGCTTTTGATCATGTGCTGAGATCTTAATTGGGTCCTCCGCATAAGAAAGATTCGGCTGGAGAGATACCACTAAAGTTGAATTAGATGAAAAGGATTACTAAGACATCTCTGTAAAGAGGAGATGTGAAACACATTATGGATTGCAGAGAAATATTCAGGAAGCTTCAATCTATAAGATGCAGAATCAATCTTCTCTTGGATTTCAAAAGGTTTGATGTAGCGGGGACTTAGCTTCCCAGCTACCAAAAATAATATACACCTTTCATTGGGCGTACTTTAAGATATGCAAATTTCCAACCTCAAATTCTAGAGAACGATGATGAGCATCATGATACTTACTCTGGCGATCTTGAGCTGCTTTAATTCTCTGTTGGATCAATTGCACCTTACGATTAGTTTCTTCAGCTACTTCTAAGCCATATAACTGAACACAGCCAGTTTTAGACCATGCTAAGGGAGTACTGCACTTCATGCCGTACAAGGCTTCATACAGAGCCATGTCAATACTTTACCAAAAACTATTATTATATGCAAACTCTACCAAGGGAATATGATCTTCTTAAAAGCCTCCGAAATACAGAATACAGAGACAAAGAAGATCTTCTAGAATTTGGTTGACTCTTTTAGTCTGACCATCTATTTGAGGATAAAAAGCAGTGCTCATGGCTAAGGTAGTCCCCAGGTTTTGATGCACTACCTGCCAAAATTTAGAAGTGAAATAGCTATCTCAATCAGATATAATATACCTCAGAATTCCATGAAGTCTGACGATTTCCATGATATAGAGCTTTGCCAATTTCTCTACATAATCAGTCTCACGCATAGGAATAAAATGTGCTGATTTGGTCAGTAGATCGGCAATGACCTAGATTGAATTGGCCCTAGACCTTGATTTTGCCAAACCCATAACAAAATCCATAGAAACCTCAAACCACATTCATTCAGGAATTTCCAGAGGATGGAGAAGTCCTCCAGGCTTCTGATGTTTAGCTTTAACTAGACTATAAGCATGACACTTTGCTACAAATTCGACCACGCTTTTCTTCATTCCAGGCCACCAGAATGATTTTTCTCAAATCTTGGTACATCTTTGCACTACCAGGATGTGCTTGGTAACTAGAATTATAGCCTTCAACTAAAATTTTTTGCTGCATGGATTTAAAAATCCATATGTGATTTTCTTGATATATTACATTACCTCGTAGCTGGAGATCGAAATGACGACCACTTTCGATTCTATTTTGAACTTCAGAAAGTCTTCATCCTTTGTTTGGGAGATGGAAACATCTCGATGAAATGTTGGTTCTACGGTACTCATAAGTATTAGTTCTCTTAGCATAGCACCATGAACTGGCCTGATATCAAGCCTTATAAATTCTTCCTCCAAAGGACTTAAATCTATTAAAGAGGAAAGTGTAGCATGATGACTGAGTACATCGGCTACAACATTCGCTATATTGAAATGGTATTGAATGCTTAAATCATAATCACTTATCAATTTGAGCTATCTTCGTTGACAGTTTTTGAGCTCATGCTGGGTGAAGATATACTTTAAGCTCTGATGGTCCGTAAATATGGAACATTGGACGCCATACAGATAATGACGCCAAATTTATAAGGCAAAAACTACTGCGGCTAATTCCAGATCATGAACATGATAATTCTTTTCATGCAATTTTAATTGACGTGTCGCATATGCGATAACTTTTCCTTCCTGCATGAGTACACATCCCAAGCCTATCCCAGATGCAACGATATAGATTTGGTAGTTGAGACCTTCTTTTGGTTAAGGCCAGTACTGGGGCAAAATAATAAGCATTTTTAATGATTGAAATGCATTCTCACACTCTGGACTCCAGATGAATGGTATAGCCTTCTAAGTCAATTTTGTGAGAGAAGACACTATCTGCAAAAACCTTTAACAAATTTTCTATAGTAACCATCTAAACCCAGAAAACTTCTGATATCAGTCACTGACTTTGGCTATGACAAATCCTGAACTGCGCTTACTTTATTCTGATCAACCTTGATTTCTTGTGCATCTATGATATGACCCAAGAAAGTGACTAAGTCAAGCCAGAATTCGTACTTAGAATACTTAGCATATAATTTGAAGCTTCGAAGCTCTTCTAACACTAACCGAAGATGGTTCTGATGATCAGCTTCACTTCTTGAATAAATCAGGATATCGTCAATGAATACGATGATGAATTTATCTAAATATGCTTTAAATAAGCACTGCATTAAATCTTTAAAAATGGACAACGTATTTGTTAAGTTGAAAGATATTACCAAAAATTCATAGTGTCCATAGCGGGTTCTAAATGCGGTTTTCTCGACATCTGAATCTTTAACTCGTAACTAGTGGTAACTTGATCGCAAGTCAATTTTTGAGAAAACTTTAGCTCCAGATAGTTGATCAAATAGATCATCAATACGTGGTAAATGATACTTATTCTTGATAGTTACTTTATTCATTTCTCTATAATCGATGCACATCTACATCAAACCATCCTTCTTTTTCACGAATAAAACACGCACTCCCCAAGGAGATGCACTCAGTCGAATAAGACCCTTCTCTAGTGACTCTTGCAATTGCATATTTAGTTCTTGCAACTCCTTAGGCGCTATTTGATATGGAACCTTCGATAGCAGCTAGGTTCCAGGGATTAACTCAATTGCAAACTCTACTTCTCTATCTGGAGGAAGATCGGGTATGTCTTCAGGAAAGACGTCGGGGAATTCACAAACTATTTGATTCTTTGAGATAGGAATGACCTATTTCTTATCTCCTAACATTGTTACGAGATATGCAGCACAGCCTTTCTTGAATAACTTTTCTGCTTTCATTGCATTAATCAACGATGCTTGGGTACTAAATCTACCTACAAAGGATTGCAACTGACTTCAACTACCAAAACTAATTTTCTTCTTTCAGTAATTTATGGATGCACCATGTTTGCTTAGCCAGTCCATACTCATAATTACATCAAAATTTGTAATTGGCAACACAATTAATTTATCCCAATATTTTTGTTCTCCAATAGCAATATTAACAATACAGAATTGCTAGGATTGCATACGGGATTCAGAAGGTAACCCAATGCTCAATGAATTTACTAATTGATTGGAAGATATAGAGTCTTAACCAAACCTTTTGATACGAAGGAATGATTGGCTCCCGTATCAAAAAGAACATTACAAGATTTATCATTTATCGTTAAGGTGCCTATTATTACAACAATTATAATGAGAATTGATATTCAAACATTCAAAAATACTAAAATAGAAAAGACTGAATATTGAAACAGTAAGAACTAAAAATAAAATTAAAACATACCTGAAACGACATCATTATCTTCAGGAGCCGAGGTGGGAGTTAGCATATAAACTCTCGCAGGGGATGATGGTTGCTTTCCCTGAGGCCGCTGACCTTGGCAATTATAGACCGACCTTGGCACATAAGCAGATGTGTTCTTGTTGGTTGCAGGTACTGGAGTTGGCATTACTGCTAAGGTTGGAGCCCAAATATTCAATGGCTGCGGACGGAACACTTTAATGCAATGAGAGTGATCAATGAGAACTTCGTCAATAGTTATTTTAGAGTCACACTGGTAGTAGCTGTGACCATCTCGGCCGCAGGTGAAACATACATTGCCAAAGTGATAGCGTTTACCGTATAGATAAGCACGCTTACACTCGGGAGTCTCAAACTAGGACTGTTCTTCTTCTAGATTGAAGACTTTAGCCACCTTGCGATGACCAAAATGTTCTCCTATTGGCTGCACAAATGCAGCCTTACACTTACGATCCATTTTCCCAAGAAGTCCTTCTTGGAGGCGAGCTGCCTCGATCAACTCCATGAAGTTCTTGATTTGACAGGATATCAAATGAGCTTTTATGGAGTCCCTCAAACCATTCAGGAAGCGATGGCATCTGGCTGCTTCCTTTCTAACCAAGTCCGGAACAAAATGTGCTAGCCTTTGGAACTCTTGTTCGTAATCGAACATAGACCTATTCCGTTGCATAAGGCGGAGAAGTTCATCCTCTAAAATGGCTTGAGCTGATGCGGGGCTGAATGATTCATGAAATGCTTCTAGGAACATATCCCACGGGATATCTTCTATCTCATAATTGGCAAACTTATTGTTCCGCTCATTTCTCACCAGTACTCTGCTTCTTCCTAAAACAGGTGGGTGACTAAGCAAATAGCTTTCACATTTATACATTTTATGATAGCCAACTTCTTCTTGGCTATTTTTAACAAAGTAACAGCATCCATGGGGTTGAGAGCTTTGCTGAAGGTAGGTGTCCTTAATCACAGGAAACTATGAAGAAGCCTGTCTACTATGAAGTGAGAGGTAGATGGAGCTCCTACTTGAGGAAGAGATTGCTGGTGAACGCTTAGTATAAGGGCACGAGTCTCTTGCATCTGTTGCACATTACTATCGATCAGCGCCTTCATCAGATTTTCCATTGTATTCATTTCATCGGGTATGCCCAAGGATGAGACCGTGTTCTTAATCGGTGTGGGAACAGAAAGAGATCCAAGATTCATGGTTGTAAGTGCAAATATAAATTCAGCAAATAATAAAATTTCATTATCATTTAATTCATTACTTTCATAAAAGAGAAGTTACATTGTAGCTCCCCGTCCCGTCACCGTGCACAAAACACGAGTATAATTCATAGGTTGGTGGCGGAACTGTGCACTACTCGGGAGCGGTGGGCCATGCAAGTAAAACCCATCATCCTGAATAGGCTTAAAGAGACAAAGCCATACTGAAGGCCGCTGAATCGAGCCCTAAGAGTATGCTCGAGAGCCAATACCTAAGATAAGAATGGAACCCTTATCTTAAGTATTAGACTTAGTACGTACATAAGGTATAAGGGAGGAGAGAAGGACCCATGTATGTTACAAAATATATCAGCGTTTCCAGTACGCCGATCACATCAGAATACTATGTATAGTAATATAACAGAGTGCGGAAGCTAAAAGCATAACATCCAGAATACATTCGTCTCAAGCAGTAGAAAATATATCTATCTCAGAAAAGAAAAGTGAAAATACATCCAGAGTTTTATTACAAACCATAATAATGCAGAATATAAAGAGTCTAGCTAAAATACTGGAAGGAACTAGAAAGTAAAAGTAGGTGCTCGATCCCCTACAGCTCCAAGTGCTCCTCCTGAGACTCTGGGACGTCTTCCTGACCTATCTCCAACAACTGCTCAGGTTCTAGCAAATTGCCGGATCCCAAAAGTACCCCATGTTAGACAAGAAGTCTAACACATCAAAGCTAGCGATACGAGCTAATCTAAATATAATAAATATGCAGAACATAAAGTAAAAATGCAGGAAAACTATAAAGCATCAACTAACTGAACTATAAGAACAAAGTAAAGAAAAACTGCATCAAAACCAAGTACTAAAAATACCTAAAAATTTCAAATGCTGAGAAGGATGCTATAAGCTGCACTATATGCTACTGAAACAATGCTCACAGATATGCTATATCACGGTATATCACAGAACTATCACTGAAGGTTTATGAGTCGTATGGTCCAATGTAATCACAACAGTTAGGAAGTCAGTATGGTGACGCAGATGCACCCTGAAATTCCCTAGTCTGTGTATATAATATTCCGTATCTCATACTGTATCACTAATAACCATGTGTCACAACTAGAAGGAATGAGGTCAACTCATGCTTATGCTTCATGTTTATGCCATTGTATGATATGATTGGAAAATCCAAACAAATCCATGAAGAATGTAGAAGAGACATAAGTGAATCCTAAGTCTCCACTGTGCAGAATCCTGCTAAAAGGATTCTGACTCCAAAACTCTAGATCGATATTTAGTTAAAGTTGCTTATTTACTTCAAAGATCACTGGACAGGGTGATTGTATACACATATTAAATATGTTGCAAAGATAGGACACAACATTTAGTTTGATTACGCCACCCTAATAAAGCGATCTTCATTAGGAGGCACCATCCGATGATGATTTGTAGCTCAAACTAAGCATTTAGTCACTAACCTCACAATCATACTTAGTGTCTTAAGGAAGTTAATTCCCCTTTTTCTTAGTTCCACTTAAGCCATACCTATTGAAGCGATCTTCGCCAGGAGGCATTGCCCGATGGCAACTGTCCTTCAATAAAACTAAGAAATGGATACCCATTTAATACACTCTTAGGGTTGATTGATTTATTCTAAGCGAGGTTATGTCCGCCTAAGCCCGCAGGATAACAACAAAGACAAATCTTACTTAGAGTGACTCAACCAATCCAGATTATTACTGGGGACTAGTAATATGGGTATACTATACTACACTTACCCAATAATCGTGGTTTCATCAAATCTATTTAATAGAATAAGGATCTATCAAGACTACAAATCTTAGACTAATAGGAAAGTCCTATACAAGGTTTCACCAATCAAATGTGGTCAAGGATCACTTAATACAGATTCTACCACAATGAGATGTATTTCTTCTAATGTCTTAAGAGATTACTACTACAAGGAGAATAGATCAATCTCTAAGGTGATAGGATCTTCTATACTTCTACCTCAAGGGGTTATACAAGGCCTCCTACCTCATGATATATATAAATTTAGGTCCTTTAGATAATTTAAGACGATCTTATGAAGAGAGCATCAATATCTCTTCTTTAAATGTTAATATTATATTATCAGGTTCTGGTTCACTATTGGATTTAGAATGATTATATTAGATGATGGAATCATCTGATCATACTTAGACTAAGATTATGGGGTGTAAATCAAACATTTTGTTAAGGATTTGATCACTTGTTAAAATCAACCTAGTATTAAAGGTCTTATTATGTAGGTTTGTTACTTAAGAGAAAATAAGGGATCTTAAGGTACGATTCAGATTGTGAAATCACAAGGATTATTATTAACCTTACTTTGTCTAATTCAAATGTTTAGAATCAATAGTAAATCAAATGCATTATTGGAAAATGTTGAATTCAAGTCTTGTAATCAATATAGTTGAGTTAGGGTTGTTATAGTTTTAGATTTGCCTTAAGTAGATTAGAGCTTGACTCCTTCTCAAATATTAAGTCAAATCAAGTGTATATTTAAAGATCAATGTCAAATCAGTAGATTTATTTTGTATTATTGGTGGCAATCCTAGATCTAGATCAAGTCTTAAAAGCTTTGATCCAAAATCTAAGGATTTCTTAAGTTAATTAAGATATTTAAGATTATATAGTTTTAAGTTGATCCAAGTATACTTAATGAGTTTATAAAAGGTGATTTTATTTCATTTGGTTTACTGTTATCAACAGATAACAAAATAATGATTAAAGTTTAACAACAGTGTTTACTTAATGCTAACCAAACCCTGATTTCAAGCAAAAGGGATTAGCACATAAATAAAAATCCAACCATTCAAATTACATGAAATTTGGCATACAAGTCCTAATTAATCATACAAGTAATCAGAGACTGAGTTTGCTATGATCCAATATGTATAAACCCTAAAATTCACTACTTATGATTTGACAAGATTAGAGCATAATTACAATTACAGAACTAAGAAAAATGTTATACTTAGCACATGCAATATAATTAACATCAGTGAACTAATGGCACCCTAAACATGCAATTTGGATAAGTAAATTTGCTAATCTGCCCTAATTAACATTCACTATAATTATGTAATAATTAAAGATCTAATCATCAGATGTGTGATTTTATTTTATATTTAAGTTCCTGAGATTTTTCTAAACATTTTCATATATGATATTATCAAATTTTAACCAGTGGATTAAAAGTTATTAAGAAAATACATTATATATTTTTATTAAATCAAATTTCTATGATTTGATTAATCGAATTATTTTCCTTAAGGAAAATAATTCCATTAATTCAATTTAATTAAACGGCTCGGCTCAGAATCGAAAACGCGCGGGTCGACCGGGGCCCGGGTGACCCGGCACTATCGCACCGCGCGGGTCATGGGTTGACCCTGCCCGCACAGTGTCGTCGTCCCCGATTCTTCGTCCTGCGGATTTGGCTGATTAGGAGAAACCTAATTGCCAAATTTCGGCGCATCCGGTCCACGGGTCGGTCAGCATTCGATTGTCACACCATCACCATGTCCAGACGCGTCGATTGGGAACTGAAGCCCCTTGTGAGATGGTCTGGAACAACCGGACCTTACTCACCCGAGGCGTTCGTCATTCGTGTTACTGTGGGGAGATAATTATCCCCACAGAGGCCATGCCAGACCCCGGGCTCGATCCCTACACCATCAGGGAGGTGAGGCGAATCGAAGCCCTCTGGCCTGGGGGTCTGGGGTGGCCTAGATCGCTGGGTCCTTACTCGACCGAGGCGATCCAGACGAAACTGAGCCCGATCGATCGATTTGATCGATCGGGGCTAACCTAGACCCTAATTATGATACCACTGAGTTCGAAATGATAATATGAGCAAAACTGTATCAAATGGAGTAAGGTTTGAGCCTTATTGGCTCAGAACCTACAACTGGGATACCTGATTTTCGACGGATTGGAAAAAGGATTGAGGCTCGCTGCCGCAGGGATTCTGGAAGCTCTTAGGGGTCCTGAACTCCAGGAGAAACCCTCTATCAGCAGTTCAGGAGCACGGGAGCGCCTGGGTGAAGCTCCGGGACTTCGGCAATGGCGACAAATTTCAAAAGCTCCAATTGATCAGCAAGGATCAATTGAAGCAGACCTGGGGCTATTTATAGGCTTGGCTGAACTTAGGGAACCTTCTGGAGCCACTGGCTCGGGCTGGTGTGGCCCGAAAGGGCAGGCCATGGCCGAGCTCTCGAAATTCCATTTCGAGCTCGGCCGGGCCACAAGGCCCAATTGGGGTCTCATGGCATTTGCGGGAAGACCAGCAATGGTTTGCTGAGCTGGAGGCGTGCGTGGGGGACAGGGGAGGCCACTGGCAGTACGGGGAATCTTCCCTGTAGGGCGCGTCTTGGCGGGGACGAAGATCCACAGTGCGGGTGCGTTGTGGACCGTCTGATGCATCGATCAGGAAGGCGCGACGGTCCTGATCCTCCGGATCCTAACGGCCGAACCAGATTAAATCTGCGCCATAGGATCATTAGGGTTGATCTAACGGCGGACCCGCGATTCTAATCCTAGCCGTTAGATGGAAAGGCGCGACGGCTAGATTTGAGGGATCCCGCTGTAGCGTGACCCGGGCTCCGCAGCGGATCGCACGCGGTCCACACAGCGGATCCTGGCTGTTATATTAGATAATAGGGTAAAAATGCAATTATGGAAAGTTATAAGCCCTTAAGTGCAATTAAACCATTCTAAATTAAATTGAATTACTGCCCAAATGAGTTCCAAATTGCACCAAAATTTCACCGTTAGCTAATTTGAGGGTGAGGAATTCAAAAATGCAATCAGATTTTAATTCTAAGGTTAAAATATTTTGGGTCTAGACTAGGGCATCTAGATTGATCAAATTGAAATTTTTGACTTAGAGAAGTCCAATGGACTTCAAATTTTTCCAAATAGACTTATCTTAATGTTCTAAAAAAAACAATGATGCTAAAAACTGAATCAATCAATATTGATTTTGCATGGTAACAACCTAGGGTTGTTACATACATAGATTCACAAAATGCATAAACTACTCATGAAAGTAAAGACTCAATGGCCTCTAGTTATAGTATTCTAACCAAAAGGCAGCGCAAAAGTCATCATAAGTGACTACATGACTCCTCTGAGCTAACCTCCTATAAACCCAGAACCACCAATGACTCATTGATTCTCTAAGTAAGATCTCCACAATCTGAAGACGGTGCTCATCGGAACAGGCCGTCTCTCTAAGGGCAGTGGCTTCACGGTCCAACCACTCTCTAGTAAGTGTTGGAAGACTGGTACCTCCAAAGAATGAATGAGTAAGTATCTTGTCCAAAACTTCCACTCCTTAGGGTGATACTCCATCGACGACTCTACCATATATCTGGCCGTCTCAAAGATCATCCAACTAGTAGTCTTCAAATCTCCTAAGGTAGAACCAGAATGCTGACTACATGTATTCCAATCCTAAAAGTAACTCAACTTATAAGTACTTGATTCATATCTTCTTATTATCTTTGAAGTTTGTTCAAATCCTAGAATGTCCAATTTTACATTTAACAGTTCACTATTTTTATCAATTTATTATGTTCATTTAATTCCTATGATGGCCTCATTCTAGGCATAATCAGTTTTCATTTCTGAGATAGCTTGATGAACTTTGGGATGTTGCTTTTCCTACACTTAATAACTTATGATCTTAATCTGATACAGAGAATAGATCATAAAGTAGATAGGAACAAGCTCCTTATCTGACACTTTATGATACTTCTCTAATACCAATTATAATGCCCCACCCCGTCACGCAAAAATAAATTAAATTCAGCGGCCGAGCGGCGCACTACTCAGGAAGGCATAACTCATCTCTCCGAATAGCCTAACTAAGGAAACTAGCCACACTGAAGGCTGCTGACTTAACCCAAGAGGAGGGTCAAGAGTTAATACTTAAAATAAGAGTAAGATACTTATCCTAATTATTAAACTAATATATACTTTGGATTAAAAAGGCAACTAAGGAATCCAATATATATTTACAAATATGAGCATTTTCAGTATACTGATTACATCATAATACTAAGTATAGTAATAGAATAATATAGTGCAAACACTAAAGTAAAACATCCATAATATATTCATCATAGAACAGTAGTAGAAAGTATTCATCTCAGAAATAAAAAGTAAAATGCATCTAGAATTATTACAAACTGCATACTAAAAAAGACTAAAATAAATTCCAAGTAATATACTGAAAAGAAAAGCAAAAAAAGGACAAGGCAGAAGGAGGGTCCACTAAGGCTCCACGAACTCCTTCTGGATCTCCTACGGGTCCTTCTAGCCTGGCTCAACAAGCTGCCCAAGATCTAGCAAATTGTCTAATTCCAAAAGTACCCCGTGTTAGATAAGAAGTCTAATATATTGAACTAAACTAAATAGTTCTAAAATAGGTGCAATGAAACAGTAAAGTAAACAAAATGCAGAAAAACTATAAAGATAGATGAATAGCTGAAACTGCATAAAACTAAATAACATAAGCTGACTGTACACTGAAAGCTAAAAATGAATAAAAATAATATATGCTTTGAAACTGATTGAAAAACATCTTAATTGTGTTATATGTCAATGGAATCATTAATTTGAATATGCCACAACACGACATGTCACTTATATCAAACCGCGATGTCTCATATCCTAAATTTCCCCCACTGATGTATGCAACATTCTGTAACTCATAATTCATCACTGATACTCATGCATCACATTGATATTCATACATCACACTAATACTCATGCTCATGCCTCAATACTACATGAGTTAAAATCAAAATCCATAAATACTTGAAATCATATTATGACTCAAATGTCTCCATTGCGCAGAATCCTGCTAAAAGGATTATGATTCTTAGATTCTAATTTTAATAATTATTTTCTCTTATTTAGGGAGTTTTGCTTGGAGTCATCAATTGGATTGAATGCATACACATGGTTATATGTTCTCAAGAAGGTGAATTTAGCACTTAGTTTGCTTATAACTGAACTTATAGAGGTGCACACAAGATAGGAGGCAAAACCCTTTCGTAATTATTATTCACCCATACTAAGATTCTAGCTCACTTTTTTAAGTTTAAATAATTTACTTTAGCTAGATTGTATTTGGCTTAACCCGTAGAAAGCACCTAGTCATAAGTTCACATTGGAGTGACTCATCCAAACCTAAATATTACTAAAGTGATTTAGTGTCATGGGTACGCATGATCATAATAAGTTAATAATCCAAGCTCAACTAATTTCTATTTAATTACCAAGGATTTATCCAATACTATCAATCCTTATTCTAATTGGGTGAGTCCTACACAAGATTCAAAGGATGTGACTAAGAGGTCACTTAACATGAGTTATTGCCACATGGAAAAATCTCAATATAATATCTTAAGTGTATTATACCACAAGGTTTAAGATCAATTTCTAAGGTTGGAGAGGATCATCTAAGTTCCTACCTCAATATATCATAATAAATCTTTTCTACCTCAAGGTGTAACATTCTTTTCAGCTCTAAGCATTTTAAAGCATGATCCTATAGTAAGATCCTTGAGATCTCACTCTTCTATTACTCAAGCTAATATTCAAGGTTTATTTATTAACTTGGATTAAAGTGATTAAATCAGATGATTAAATTCATCAGAACCCATTCTATTCTATGGGATGAAATTAAAGAGATTAATAGAGGTAGATCATTTCATAAATCATTATAATTTTATTATCCATCTTATGCTAATCATCTTATATAAGAGAAAATCAAAAATCTAAAGCTTAGATTCAGATGATTCAATCACACAGATTCAATATTAACCTTAGCACTTCTAATTCAATAATTTAATATTAATACTAAATTAGATCTATTATTAAAATAATATCAATTGAATTATCTTACAATCAAGTCATTTCATTAAGTAATTAAGGATTTAGATATTAATCAAACATGTTAGAGTTTATCCCCTATCCTTATCCAACTAAGATTAATTGTTGATTTATATATCAAATGACAAATCAGTAGATTATTGATGTATTATTGGTGGCAATCTCAAATTGGGATCAAGCATTATTAACTTGATCAAGATCTTAATATTTTTTAAGGTTAATTAACAATTTTAATTACTTAATTTAAGATTGTTAAGTAGATCAATTGTGTATTAGCATAAATAAGTTAAGTTTATTCACATTACTATCATAAGGCATAATAATTGAAAAATTCAGAGAAATAGAAGGTAATTTTTGCTAATCAAACCTTAATCCAAAATAAAAGGATTAACACCCAATTACAAATCTAACCATTGGAATATTATTCAATTTGACAGATACAATCCATATAATCATGTGAACAATCAGAGATCAAGTTACTAAATTTTTATAATCAGAAACCCTAGTTTTTATTAATCATATAATTACAAGATTAAGGTGTAATTAAGAATATATAAATTAGAAAACTAAACCACCTAGCACATGCATTCTACAAGGCATAAGGAATACAATGACACCTAAATCATGCAATTTAACTATATATACAAGCTAATCAACTCTAATTAAGTTCTGCAATAATTAGGCTAATCTAAAAAATTAAAGCATCAAAAGTGCAATATTATTTTATATTCTTATTCCTTATGATTTTCTAATCAAATTGGTATATAAGATCATAGTGTTTGGACCAATGGATCAAAACTTATCGCACTAGTTTAATTTGCATTTTTTCCAATTTAATTTCCCTATAATTTGATTAATTGTATTATTTTCCTTAAGAAAAAAAAATCTAATTAATAAATTTTATTTAAAATGGGCTTGGCCCATTATCAAAATCACATGGGTCACAGGCTGACCAGGGACCAGGCACTGTCGCACAGCGTGGGTCACGAGCTGACCCGACCCGCACAGTGCCATTGTCCCCGCCTCAATCCCCCATGATAGAGGCCGAAAGGTGGAACCCTAATCGACAAAATTCTCTACCTATAGTGCATGCCATGGCCTTAGGTTAATCGCAAATCCATCCCCTGGCCAGGACGCACCATTTGGAACTTGAAGCCCCCTATGTGGAGGTCTGGTTCACCCGGACCTTACTCACCCGAGAGATCCCGAGCTAAAGCTACTATGGGGAGACAATTCTCCCCATAGAGACCATGACTGACCCAGGGCTCGATCCCTACACCTTGAGGGAGGTGAGATAGCTTAAAGCCCTCTGGTCTGAAGGTTTGAGGTAGGTTGGATCGCTTGGTCCTTACTCGGACCCAGCCCCTCTTTCGGGACTTAGCCCGATTGATCTATTCAATCGATTGAGGCTAGCTCAAAGAACAATTACGATCGCATTAAGTTTGGTTTGATAGTACACAGTATTACGAGTGTGATGCACTACCCCTTAATCCACAAGATTAAGCAAAGGGGTGGTGTGTCATTTTAGCAAATCCTTCACTTAATATTGGATTAGGTGTAAACCCTATTCCACTAGTAAGAAAGAGATAAACCAATGCATACATGCTATATAATTAGTCACTAAGCAAATACAGAATCAAAGTGCGGAAGCAATGTAAGGTAAACATACATCCAATTTACCATAATAAATAGATAAAATGCAGCATATAACTCAAAATAAATAGTGCAGTAAGGAAAATACAGTCAAGTAGCATATTTATTTTTACAATATTAACTAATCTTAAATGAACTGAAATGAAATCACTCATCCTCATAATAAGCAAAAAAGACTAAACAGCTTCAGTTCCTTCCTGATGCTCCTCCTCAAGATATGGCTCCACTTCTGGATAAGGCTCCTCTTAAGCACCAAGCTTCTCAAATTTATCTGATTCTGACATTATCGGTTTCACAATGCTAGGGCCCCAGCCAACAAAAAAAAATCTTATTAGACAATTGTTTAAGTATATTTTAGGCTGAATAGTTTTCATATATTATTAATGTCACCATTTTACTTAAACAAAATAAAAATCCTAACTAGCATAGGAGCAGTAAGCATACAAGAAGAATGATAAGTTATAAATGCAGCATTTATAATTAAACAAGATTTGAGGCAAAAATGCACACCTCAAGTAAACTAAGCAAGAATAGGCATATATGTATAATACAGTAAGTAAAAGCATTCAAAGAAAAATCTAATCCTAAACATGCTGATAATCAAATGACATATGCTGATTTAAAAGAAATAAATCCAACAGTGGTACATATAAGTAAGCAACAAAGGTCTAGCATCCTATAATATACAAGTAAATAAGTAAAGCAAGGTAGACTAAAGTCAAGTATGATAGTAAATAAGAAATAATAAATAGTAAACATTAAATAATAAATACTAAATAGTGAACACGCATGTAAATACTTCCATATCAAAAGAGGGCTAATCTAACCTGCTGTTATCAAAAAGGATTCTTAGTGTCAACGCGAAGGCTAAGGCGACAAAATATTCTTAATGTCATCTGAGGCTAGGCCGGAATAATAGAACTGAAACTGAACTGAAGTGGAAATAATCACAAATGCAGTAATATTTTAGTTATTTAATTTACTTCTATAGCACGATCAGAAGTAGCTGAGGAGTCAAGCATGTCTGCAAGACTATACAGGTTCCAAACTTAGCACAACACTTCTCAATGAGTAATGCCAAGTACTCATTATGTCTCCTTACCTCTGTCCAATAGGGTAAAATGTGCCAGATCAACAAGTAATTGAGCCCAATGCAATGTTATCTTAGATATTCTATGTTTTTATTTCATGCAACAATATTATCTTGTATGACATGTTCAAGGAATAAAGCACAAAATACAAAGAATGCGAAAGCATAAGTAAAGCAATAGTGAGCAAGGAACTTTACTACACATAATGACATCATTTGTTATCTATTTAAACCATTCTAACTATTCCAAGTTATACAAGTTCAGGATCTTCAATTCTTACTATCAAGTGTAACTTAGATCCATGACCTTATAATCAGGTTTTAATTTAATTCAATCAATGTCGCCTACAAGTTAAATAAGAAATCAACACGTCCTATTTGATGAATTTAGACGTTCTAAACTAAGATTTGATCAAGATCTACTAAGCTAGGGATTATGAATTAAATTCCACAAGATTGGAGTTAATCACATAATCCAAAGGTCAAACATAAGATCTAAAGTTTTTAAGTCTAAAAGTAAATTAAAGATTAAGTCAAATCCTATTAAGTATAATCAAGTTTAATAGGATGATTCTCCTATTCTTAATCTAGAGTTAAGAGATAAAATAATCAAAATCAAAGTATAAAAATCTAGAAACTAATAAAAATCAAGGATTCATTCATTGAATAGCCCACTTTATTCATTGAATAAACTCTAACCTAGGATCTATTCCCATTCCTAAGGAAAATATCGTAAAGTGAAGTGAAAATTTCTAATGAGATCCTATGAAAATACTTAGAGAGATTCTAATAATTGATTAAATTTGTTTCAATTTGACTTAATTTATTCTTTTATTCTTTTTATTTAATTTGGGAAGTTAAGAATAAATTTCAGCTAAGTAAGGCATATTATCCTTACTTTTTTCAAGCTTAAATTAGGATATTTGATAAATTATTCAAATTATCAGATTTAAGACTTAAATTGATCATAAATCAATTTTAGTACTATTTTTAATAATTTAAAAGATATTTTAAGGGTTAAGAACACTTAACCTAAATTTTGGGCAAAATAACTATTTTGCCCCTACTTAAGGGTCCAAAAAGCTACTTTTTAATTTAGAGCTCCAAATTGAATTTTCTTACTACCAAATGATTACTTACTATCTAACATGAATATAGGCAGTAAGTACACCAAATTTGAGCAAGAAATGGGTCATATAGGTCAAAACTAAGGAATTTGACCTAAGGGGCAATTTAATAATTTTCTCCTAATGGAAACTAAATATTTGTACATTTTATTGTTGCTTGCTATTCAAAAATTCTATAGAGTCTAAGAACACTAAATTCTGAGGTCTATTGGATTAGTTATGAGTGTTTTAAGCTTAAGGGTAAATGTGTCATTTCTAAGGTTAAGAGTGGTCAAAAACCTAACTTTTTCATATTCAAAAATTACTTACAATTTTATACAATGCTTTATTTTACTAAAACTAGGTTTAAACTTGATATATTTCAGCCCCATTAGGGTCCTAGAGTCAATAAAATGTGAAAAATATGAAGTTTTGGCCATTTCGAACAGTTCTTGACAGTTTTGGACAGTTCTGGGCGCTACGGCACGTTGTCACGCCTTCTGGCCAAAAGCTAGGCACTACGGCGCGCTGTGGTATGCTACGGCACGCTGTAGTAGATTTTAATGTTGCGGTGCGCAGCAGTTTATTTCGACGCTGTGGCGCACTGCGGCGGTCCTAATTTTTGAAACTCGAGCACTGCAGCACGCAGCAGCGCCCGACAGTGATTTCGCCTGTACGAAAACCACAACGAGTCATCTTTCGGGCTCATATACTCTCAATCTAAAGTACTTCACGTTCAATGCCATATACCGATATAAATGTCTTTCTGAGACTTTCCCACTGATACACAAATCGACACCAAACGATTATGTTATGAATGCAAATATTGGAGTAAAAGAACTAGGTGCACAGAAATTCATATTTGCAGATTTATATCTCCTTCCCTATCATTTGTAGATTTTAATGAGCTTCTAATGGATTCCACATCTTAAATACAGATTCATAGATGTGCAAATAAGATAACACAGATTCTTAGATATACAAATGAGCATAAGAACACAATGGAATAGCTATTAGATTAACTAATAGAGGAAAATGGGGTACATTGGACTTGCAAACGACAAATTTATTATAAGATCCTTGGGAGCTTGAGAGCTTGGGGGGTTGGAGAGCTTCTATTCAACAGCTAGCACATAAGAAATGGAGAATGGCAGGAAGAGCTTCAGTTGAGCAAATGAGGGGAGAACTAATGTTCTTATAAGGGGGAGGGAAGGCATGGCTTCCATTTATGAGCCTTCCCATCAGCATGCATGGGAAGAAGAGGGGCATAAATTCACTTGAGTGCAAGGAATGGGGAGGAAGTTGCTAAAAGGGAGGGAGGAACAACATGGGGATCAGCTAAAAGGAAAAAAAGGGAAAACATATTCATTTGATTATTTTAATTTAAGTAATTAATGCTTTAAAATAAGAAAAAAAATCAAATTTTATAAATGTGCTCTAAAAAATCCCAAAAATTTACTTCTAGCTAATTTGGGGGTGGAGAATGCAACGAAGAAGTCGGATTTAGATTTCGATGAGTATTTAATTTTCTTATTTTTCAGGGTATTTAATTACATTAAAAAATTTATGAAAATCCGACGACTTTCAATCATGTCCAAAACATTTCCCCTAGCTAATTTTGGGGTGACGGACGCAATGACGAAGTTGAATTTTGATTTTGAGGTCAAAGTAAATATCTCAATTTTCTAATTAATCAAATATTATTAAATATTCCAATTATTTGATTGAGCTCTGAATCGCTCCAAATTTTTAGGGATTATTTTTAATGATTAGATGAACTTAATAAAATAATAATTAGAATACGATTAAGCTAAAATTAAGCTAAGTAATAACCTAGGCTTGTTACAATGAATCAAAAGGAGAAAAGCCCGAGCCACATTGGCTCGGAACTTGCAACAGGGGTACTTGGTTCGATAGTGAGAGCTGGATCGGTCTATAGAGAGGGAGGCAGGGGCCACAGAGCTTCAAACAAACTGCACTTAGGATTCCAGAATGCCAGGAATTGCCTCTATTAGTGGTATGCACACCAGGAACGCCTAGGAAAGCTCAGGAAGGTCGGCAATAACGGAGAGAAGCTTGACACCAATTGATCAACAAAGGATCAAGGGAGGAATGCTGAGGCCATTTATAGCCTTGGCGGTGGGTTGGAAATCTCCAGAGGGCTGTCTCGGGCTGGGCAGGCCCGAGAGATTGGGCCATAGCCGAGCTCTCAATTTTCCAAATTGAGCTCGGTAGGGTCACGAGGCCTGATCGAGACTAATATGCCGTTGAGGGAAGATCCCTAATGGCATGATGAGGTGGAGCGGGTAGTGGGGGACAGGTCTGGCTATCTGAAATCCTTCAGATTACTTTTGTCAGGCGTGGGCGAGGCGAATACGAAGATCCACAGTGCGGGAGCACTGTGGGCCATCTAATGGATCAATTGGAACTGCGCTACAGTCTTGATCCTTCGAATCCTAATGACCAGATCCGATTGAATCCACGTCGTAGGGTCCACGGGGCGCGTCTAATGGCAGATCCATGGTTTTGTGGGATATAATCCTAATTGTTGATTCCTTAAGCACGACGGTGAGATCTACGGGACTCTGCTGTCGCGCGACCCAATATTTGCAGCGGATCTCCCACGGTCCGCACAGCGGATCCCGGCCGTTTAATCGGGTATAAGCATATTTGCAATTTTGAATTGTTGGAAACCCTAGAATGTAATTAGACCATTTAAATTTAAATTGAATTATGGCCTAATTGATCTCCAAATTTTATCAAACTTTCACCCCTAACTGATTTGGGGGTGAGGAATTAAATAAAGAACTTATATTTTAATTTTGAGATCAAAATATTTTAGGTCTTATTTAGGGTATTTATACTGATCAAAAATATTAACTTGACATAGAGAAGTCCAATAAACTTCAAATTTTTAGGATTTGCTTAACTTGATATTTAAAATATAATAGGATTACAACTAACGCCTGATCATAATAGGAATTAACAAAGTAACAACCTAAGTTTGTTACACATAGACCCTCATGTGATAAATATTAGTTAAATCTGATACTTACGTCTAAGTTATCAAATCTACTATTTTAGTTGCGTAATCACATGAGCTTGATTCCACCAATGGCTCATGCATCTGTTCTAATTTTGGCAAAGGAAGAGAGTCATTGGGCTTAGTGGGTTATGTCACATCACCCACAAGCACTAAATGCATCATCATCATCGCATAAACTTAGAATGCGCTATGGAGCTCAGTTGGTGGCTCTTTGCTCACACGCATCAACTTCTCAACTTAGCTAAAGGGACAATGCTATGATGCTCCTAGAGCTTGTCATAAAGCTCTTGGCAATCATGCTTATGTTCCTAGCATAGGCTAATGGTGAGCAGTGGGGCTCAGGATTTAGCATTTCTTCTATCGCTCCATTTATCTTATCAAACCTAAGAATTTGCTTTGATAATCTTCGCACAGCGAATGTTGTCACAGATATTTGCGGCTTGGATGTTCTATATGCATAGCCTTAGTTATAAGAAGTTAAACTAGCTTGATAGTTTTTCTATTTTAAAAATATTAATATAAATAAAATGCATTTATGACACATCATTCACCTAAGAATTCTTCACATTAATAATCAAAAAAATGACTAAAGAAAATTATTCATTAATAATTTTGAGTACAAACACGTTTTAATCCCTTAAATCACTACATGCATATGTCCAACCCTCCCCAAGGAAGATTTAGGCTTCCATTAAAAAAGAAATACAAAAATAGCACAACAGAACTGAGAGCCCTTGCATGGCTCTTATAGAAAAAAAATAGAGAGAAAGATCGAGATACAATACTAGGAACAGCTGTCGCGTTCGCCAATCTTAACTTCTATCTCTGATCTTCTTCTTTTTTATGTGTTTGTGCTGGATTTTTTTCCTTCAATGCAAGCCTTCCTTCTCCTTGGGCAGGGGGACTCTCCTTCCTTATTACTCAGCAGCCTCCAATCTTCTAATTCCTTGAATATCCAAATCTGGAACCCTCTCTTAGCCTTTCTCCTTGGCTTTTATAATCTCTAAAAGCCTTCTCATCATTTGTGTAGCTAACCATTCCTCTTTATGAGACTTGAACTGTGAGGAAACTTTAATATTCTGCCTTTATCTCTTATTGGGGAAGGGGAAGAATTTTGATCTTTGGCCTTCCCTATGTTGTTTTAATGCTTTTATTTGGAAAAAAATTTTGGCAGGCGCTACAATCCACGGTAGCGCCTGAGTTTCTGTTTAGAGCGCTACGGCGCGCTATTGCGCGTCGATTTTAAGTTTTGTAGCGCCAGAGCCTCTGTTGGTTTCCGCTGCTGTGTGTAGTAGCAGGATGTTTTTGAATTTTGTTCAAGTTTTGAAAATATTATATTTCCACTGTGGTGCGCAATTGCGTTAAAGTCTTTATTGAAGGTCCACCACGGCACGCGTTAGCACCTTAGTCTATATCTTGAGATCGCTGCAGCGCATGGTAGTGTTAGCCTTTCTATCTTAGGGGCAGTTGTTGCGTGTGGTAGCGCCGAAGTCTCTATCTTTGGTCTGCTATAGCACGCTGCGGTTTGTCGAGGAGCGCCGCAGTGATTTTCTTCCAGAATTATAAATTTTTAGCCCAACGTTGCCTTTAGTTCTTTCATGCCCTGAAATCATAAAAACACATCAAAGTACACTAGTTCTAATGGAAAAGTGCTTGTTTTTATTAGTCTATTTTATTATAAATTTTAGAATTATCAGTTATCTACTTTGTTATCTATCATATGATTGGAGCAAATTAAGCTCCTCATTGACTTAGACATTCCTCAAATGTCTTCATCAATTGATACAATAATAATATATAATGTAATGAGGTTTGAAAATAGTAATTTGATTAAGGCCTTATTCATGTGACAAAATAATTATAGATATAATTGAGATGTTACAAGCAAGCAACCTATCCTATTGTTAACACTACAATCATCTAAATTATCTAATAGCACTTCTACTCTAATGGAATATTCTAAGTACATACTAAAGGTTCCATTAATAAACTTATTAGGTCACTAGATTCCTATGACTTAGGACACTTGAAGGTTTAGCTAACAAACTCTTTAGCAACTAAGCTTAATGTTTACACTTAAGATATAGGGTTATCTTGACTTATACTATCCAAACACTTAAATTAACACTATCCTGTACTTATATTATCTTACTAGCATCTTAAGGTTATATGTTTATGAAGATTTTATTATCTATCACTTAAGTTATCTTACTCTTAAATATGTCACTAATTAGTCTAATCTTAAACTTAGGGGTTTTATGAGGCTACAAGTCTAATTAGGTAAGACTTAAGGGTTAGTATTACTTAAGTTAATGTTATCTACTTTTATCTCACATTAAGTTACTAATCTAACATTATAGTTCTTATCTTAATCTTAAGGTTCCAAATCATAGTATTACAATCACTAAGATTTCTAATCTTAGTTCCATTACTTATTAATTAAAGGATTCTAAGCATTTTAACACTTAAGGCCATATTTAGCCTTAGCTTTATCACTTAGTCATTCTAAGGGATTCTAAATCTTAATGATGTTCTATCTTAAGTAAACATAATATTTCAAGTCTAATTGGAATGGACATTAGGTTCTAGCTCTTACTATAATGGTTAACACTTAAGGAAATCCAAGCCTTAGCTCTTACTTAGTTGATCAAAAAAACCCTAAGGTTATAATCGTCCTTATCATCCAAGATCACTTCTAGTCTTAACTTAACTATTTTAATCTTTCTAAAAGATCCTAAGAATCAAACTTAGAATAAAATGATTAACTACACTTTACTAATAAGGTTGCACTTTACTACTTAGATCAATCTCTAAGAATTAAAATGAGTCTGCTATGGCTGCTCATATAATCCTAAGTAGGTCACAATTAATCTCTTAGGTTAATCTTTAAGTCTAAATGGAAGGTACTAAACTTCCTAAGATATCTCCATTCTAATCATTTTCTAATTCTTCTCTTAGACACAATTGCTATAATAAGGATTTCTTAATATTATTTTAAATAATTCGCTATTTCTTGGTGTGGTCAATAATTCACTATCATACAAGTTAGGATTCACTTTAAGTTATCTAATTGGTAATAAGGTTGTAAGTATAAATCTAAGTCAAAATAAGGATTTATCATATCACTAACTTTTTAATTTCATCAAGTCACTGGACATATACTAGTGCTAATATTCTTAGCTAAAAGATTAGCATGAAGACTTCCTAGCCTTAAGTTCACCAAGGGATCTTAAGGTTGGAAGACCTAATCAGCTACCAAACAAATTGGCTAAGTACAAGCTAATGCAATCTTAATAGTAAGGTGCTTAAGTGGAGGTTCTCTAACCACTAGCTTCTAGATTCACATCAAGGCACTAGAGTCCTAAGGTCTATTTAAGTAATTATGCTCACTACAATATTACTAAGTTATTTAATTAGGTAGGTAGGGTCAAGCCTCTACTTAAGGGATGTAAGGTACTAGTTTAATAAGATAACCATTTAAGAGTTTAATTAATGATTTTTATTGACACAAGGTGTTAAGAGTTTAGGACTACTGCAAATCTTAGGCACTAAATCAAGCCCTAGGAGCTCTTTATATCACTTAATATCAGTGATGAGACTCTTATCTAAGCTTACTAGTACATAGCTAAAACTAGGTTATTCTGGTAATTTTTATACACAAAATATCATCTAATGTTGAAATACGTCATAAGGTAGGTTATCTAAGGTGTCCTAGCCTTTAGGAAGCCTAAATATGAAAAACCCTAGTTTTGGAAATTTAATATTATTTTATTCAAGGGAAAAGTACTCACATTTTCCATTTGATATCCAAATTACATAAACAAGGTGACTATAACTTCATTATAACACAACAAGTAAAATGACACTAAAATCTGACATCAAATGGCTAATTGGGGACTTAATGACTCTTAATGACACTTAAAAGGTCATTAACAAAATTAGTTGTCAAATTGAAGAATTAACATCATAATGTTCTAAGCATTTTTGTGATCAAAATGTACTTATGGATCATCAAAGTTGGAAGCAATTTGAGCAAATTATAGGACTTAAAATTAGGTTAAATACTTAATTAATTAATTAATTAATTAAAATATTAATTAGCAAAATTAATCTTCAAACTAAAAATCTAACGTTATATTGATAATCCTCATATTTGTTTTGTCACTTTGAGATATAACATCAATATATTTGGATGTGTATTCAAAAAGTTGTGAAGCATCAAAGTTTTAGGAATTAAATAAATAATTATTATTTGTTGATTACTGTTTGTAAGGCAGGCGCCCACACGTAGCCACAAAATGTGCGCACACGGGCCTGACCGCGTGCACACATGCCGGGTCGGGTCAAGCTGGGCCGGGTCAGGACGGGCCGGGCCACGGGTCGAGCCACCCAGGTCGGTGACCCGAATCTCAGCCCAATCAGCGAAACTCGGACACCTGCAACTAAGGAATCAAAACTGCACTATCTTCGGTGGTCATCGGAGGTCGGCCAGCATCTTGATCAATACTATGATGACCCCAATATCAGGTTGGAGATTAACCCAATATTGGTGCGTCACCACAACATCTAATACTGGATTAGAAGGAAGTTAACCCAAATCATTAGATGTTGTGTTTGGCCAAGAATTTAGAATAGGGTCTTAAGTTAAAAAGGGAAAATACAAGAAAGGACAATGCATGAGATATATATGATAAATATAAATTCAAATGTATGTAATTAAAATAATTACAATTATAAGTATGAAGATGATAATGATATGCACATACAATATGAGTATATTTTATGAGATGTATGTACAATTCAATTCATTCATGTGATTTTTCCTAAGTTATGTTATAATAAAGAGAATTCAACATGAATGAGCATTTAAATATTTACATTCATAACATTTATGGATATGTAAGATCTAAACATCCAATTCAAAATTTTATGTGAGAAAATCATATGAAGTAATTTGCTATCCTAGGCTTCACACATCATAAATCAAATATAATTTAAAAATAAGGAATTAACATCTTCCATAAATTAAGTATGCATCCAAATTCCAATTAGGTATGCAACTAGATTCTAGTTAGGTATGCAACTAGATTCCAATTAAATATGCATCTAAATTCCAATTAAGTATGCTACTAAATTTGATTTAAGTATCCATTTAAATATCCATTCATCCAAACCAAGTATTTAAGTAAGTTCTAATTCCAACATAAGAATTGTAAAGACAAAATAATTAAATTTAATTATTACATGCCGAATTAAATAATAAGAAAGTAAGGAAAGCAAATCTCTCTCTCACATTTAATACAAAAGGCAAGTAATTAATATTTATAAAGCAAAAGTAGCTATTAGCTTAAGCATTTGGTCCAGCTCCACTAGCCTCCAAATGCATTTGATTTATTATATTTTGGCATTTAAATGTGATAGGGAAAAGATAATAAAAAAGAAAAGTATAGTTAGACTAAATAGTCTAAGAACATTTTAAGATTAGGCTAAATATATTAATATTCATTTTGAATATCACAACTAGTCTACAATATGAAATTAAACATTGGTGCAAATGAAAGCATTTATATAGGGAAAAGAAAGTAAGGAAAAGTAAGAAAGACTAATGAAAAGAAAAGTGAGTAAGAATACTCACATGTTTAGACATTATAGCCTGCAAGTAAAATAAGGGTAAAAGCATCCTAGATAGCTAGAAAAGTACTAAACTGCATATAAAATTAAATAAAATAAAGTATGTATATGTTCAATGAACTTATGCTAAGTAAAAAGAAGAAGACAGTAAAGAATTTAAATGTAATTATAATAATATTCACTATAATCTAAATGAACTGTAAACAAGTAAACTACAATATTAAAAAATATGGAAAATGTAAAGCATAATAATTGAAGGAAGATCTTAGACTATTTATCTAAGATTCACATAGTCTAGAACTATGGAAAGTAACATAGCTAAGAGCTATGATGAGTTTTCACAATCAATAAGATTATAGAATATTCATATTTTATTTAATTGAAGTTATTTTATGAAACTATTCATTCTGTAGGGACTTACAGAATGAAGCGAGGAGTTAAACACGTCTGTTGAACAAGTAAAGGAAAGTGGGGTTTCAAATATAACAAACACTCATATTCACCCTCTGAGAATGTGAGATCTCCTTATTTCTCCTAATTAGCCTGCCCTTGGCTACCATCAATAATCAACCCCTATATTTTTAATGTGAAATTTTATTTATGCGCAATATCTTATATGAATGTATCAAATGAAATAGGCTCAAAGCAAAGTAAGTATTCAAGGAAAATTCAATAATTATAATTATGTGATATTCAAAGTTATCTAATTTTAATGATCTCCTGTTTAGCTAATTGAGCTCCTAATTAATTTTGAGGTATTGATCTCAAGTCAATTGTAAGTAATTGTAGTAATTGGGATTTTGAAAATAATAATTTCATTTCATTCTATGAGATGACAAAATAATTTATAAGTATAATAATACCAAAATGAAACTAATCATTTTCTTATCCTAAACTATAAGATTCAAGTAAGTTAACTAAATCAAGGCTTAGAAAATTAATTAGAAAAAGGCATAGTTAAGTAAACACTATAATTGGAGAAAATAAGAGTTAAGATTCTATTCACTAAATTCATCTAACTAAATTAAATTAGAAGGATCTCATTTAAAATTAACTATTAATCTAGCTAAGTTAATATAAAAGGAAAGGTTTAAAGGCATAGGAAAGAAGAATTTGTAAATTATAAATTGTATGCTTCCTATAAGTTGAAGATTAAGGAAATCAATAGAATTCCTAAACTACTCTCTCATGAATGTAGGACTCCTATTACAAGACCTTAAAGGACTTAAGTGAGGACTTAAGAACTAAGGTGAAGTGAACTAAGCTCTAATCTAATTACTTAAAATTAGTTCTAGTTGATTCATAATCTATACTTACATAAGAATTAAGGTTAACTACACTTAATTGGATGTAATAAATAGCTCTAAGGATCATATATAATTCAAGTTATAAATTAATCATAAAACTTTTATCTTAAGGTTGAAAGATAAATCAAACAATTTACTTATCAATTAAAAATCTAATCTATGAGAACTAAGCTGAATCATATGCAATTAAAATTTATATGGGAAGTAATAAAATGTGACATATTTGCTATCATAAGGTTAAATACATAAAATATGCAATTTGAGAAATTATAAATTATCACAATAAGACTAATTAAGTAGCCAAAAACCTAAAATTAATAATTGTTGTCCAATAGAAATGATATACATAAATATAGAATCCTTATAATATAAGGAGAAGAATGACACTAAGTAGGTCAATTTTAGACAACATTAGAAAATTAGGATTTTTGAGACTCCTAATTAGGGTTAAAAAGTGATTAAGAAAATTAGGATTTCATATTAAATTTGATTTCCACATATTTTTGTGAGTGAAATGGACTATTTAAATATTAAATTTGAACTCTTAATATTTAAGTTATGACACAATTAAGGTTGCAATTAATTTGCAATTAATTAATTAATCTAAATTATTGATTAAATAAAATAATCATCGAAACATAAATTAAATGTCGTATTAATTATCTACACATTTTTGTGATCAAAATGGTATATAATATTGCATTATTTGGATAAGTATAATTAAAGATACAATTAAATGAAAATTTGCATTAATATTAATTAATTTAAATTGATTTAAATTTCAATAATAAAATTAACCGTTGGCGCCGAAAATTAGGCAGCTCGAAAAATCACAGAGGCGAAAATGACGTTGACTGAGCTGACTCCTAAAGCAAAATTTTAGGGACATGACGGCTTTCAATAGCTCGAAGAATGTGAGCCGCCGGACACGCGTCACCCTTTTATAGGAGCTATGTGTCACAACGGGCCCCGTTACTCTAATTACGTGGACCACAGTTCAGGGCAGATGGGCCGGCTCGGTTCGGTGAAACTATCTAAACCTTGTTTTAAAAAAATCGAACCGCTTCCTCCCAACCATTGCCGAAGGGGTAAAATCAGGGTTAGGCTCATCTGCTTACTCCGATGGCTTCTTGGCATGGCTCGCACATCGGCGAGATGATCTCACTGAGGCTGATCTTCCAAGGCTAATATTGGGCCAATGGATGATGGGATCATCATAGGGATGATGCCCTAGGTTTATCGGGCCTACTTTAAAGATATATAAAAATTACATGATTAAATTAGCTCGGTAAGATGTATTCGAGCTAAATCAATCCATAATCATCTTTGCAAAAACACTACATAATGATTATTAAGATTTAAATAGGAGTAAGGTTGGAGTATACCTGGATAAAGGCATTGGGTAACTTAAGGTTTCTTGTAGAAATTGCCAAATATAGGTATGGTCTTCCCAGCTCCCAGTTCATGCAAAGCAGCTTTGCAAGAAAGAAAATGAGCGAATGCCAAAGAGAAGAGTGAATGTTCATCATAAAATGCAGGCTGGGGAGGTCGTACCTCCACCATTTCTTTGACAGGGTACGACAACAGAGAAGAGTGGGAGACGTACAGTGAGATCATCCTGGCCGTTCACTCGATTAATGGATCGGACGACCAGAGTTGATACAAAGCGCCAAATTGAATGCTGGCCGTTTGATTAGCTTCAGTAAACTGAGAACTGTTTAGATTTAGGCGAACGGTTGTCCCGTGCGCTGGTCTCACGCACGGGATCCCCCGTCTTTTACAAGAAAAAGAGTCGTTTAATAATTTTAATTAAAATTTAACTTAATTTATTTTATAAGCTATATTATATTATTTAATTAACCAATTTATTTAATCAAAATCAAATTTAATTATCTTAGTTTTTGAGCTTTAAAATATATTAAAATATTATGGATGATTCGACAACTTCCAGAAATTCTCATTTGGGAGTAAGGAGTTCAATGGCAAGCTCCAATTTTGATTTGGAGGTCAAATTAATTTACATAATTTCTAGGATATTTAAATTGCTCAAAATATTCGTTGAAAACAAATAGTCTCCAAAGCACACCAAATTTCAGGTACATGCTCATAATGCTATTAGGAGTCTAATGACAGTAGTTTTAACTTAATCTGGATGTCTAGAATAAGTAACCACAATCAAATTGTTGTAGAAAGCTAAACAAGAAAAGGAGGAAGCAATGCGAAAAAAAATACCCATGTAATTTAATTTAGTAGCATGTGTGTTATGAGTTTAATTTTATTAATGTTATCTTGCAACCCACACACACACAGATTAATACGAACACACTTAGGACTTATGTAAGTTATGTTGAAGACGACATCATTTTTAAGTTGAAAGGGCTGTAAGACCCCAAAAACTTACCCCTATAAACCAAGCTTAATTATGACCTAAGCATCGTTCCATTAGACTCAAAATATCTGTAAAATTTCAGAATATTTTTAATATTAAATTAAAGTTTGGAAAAATATGAAAATTATATTGACCTCAAATCCTAAATCTAACTGCAAATTTAAATTCCTCACATAAAAATAAGCTAGGGGTGCAAGCTTTATAATTTTTAAGTCTGAAACGGATGAAACATGCATAAATTACATTTGGAATTTTTATTAAATTGAATTTTATAAATTAATTCAATTTTTCAAATTAATTAAATTTGAAAATTCAAATATTTCTACTGTGGGGATTAGTCGTCCCGGCACAAACACAGGACGACAGATCGGCCGAATTCGCGTTGTCCGATCTCTTGATCGGACAGTGGTCGATAGATCCGCATTCGATCGTATTTAAGTCATCGGATCGAATCCCGGATTCGACGACTGGGATTGAACCTGGTAAACCTGAATCCCTGCAACGGGTTGCCGCTGTGGGGGGGTGCAACATCGCCCCCCACGTGCCCAAACAGTGAGATTTTGATGAGGAAATGATCATCGTTTTATGTTGGGTTCATTGGGATGGTTTTAAGCCCGTGACAAGCCCGAAAAGGTTCCCAATTTTGCCTCCAAAGCTTCATCGGTGCGTCACGTTAAACGTCAGGTTCTGCCTCACCCATGCACATTTTCTTGTAATTATTGTTTTGAAAATAATTTTCAATTGGTGCTCTACATTTTCGAAAACTTAATTTGTCCAAAACATCCTGTTATGACCATCAATTTTGCCATCGATAAACATTAACTTTATCGGAAAAAAAATTTGGATGGTCAGCCAAGCGGCTTTCGTTACCCACCGACAGGCCCTGGCGAGAGGAGTCTGACGGCGGTCGAATCGCGGCGAACGGAGATTGAACGATGCAGAAAAATGTCGCAAAAAGCAAATGGTCACGAGACGATACGCCGGAGAAGATGAATAGTAAACGGTAAGGTTACTATAGCTGACCTATTTGACCATCCGTCAACGACCGTTAACGACGCGCTAGGCATTAGCATGAATATTCGCTGAATATTCCCTCATCGTTAGAGATTTTAATAGAATCCGTCAACACCCGTTAACAATTCACAACCATTAACCGAAACAAAATATTCTCTGGAACATTATGAATTTAATTAAATTTTAGAAAAATTCAAATTTAATTATTTTAATATCTTGAAAAATGAAATTCCAAACATAGTGAAATTATTTGTCAAAATACTCAGAAAAATAAAAATAATATTTTAGTAGGCTAAAATTTAAGTTTCATGGGATAGTTTTGAAAGCGATATTTTGACCATAGATTAATGCATCTCGTATAGCGCACCAACTTTAGAATTTAGCAAATCGGGTGTCTGCAAACTCCTGACCGCTCCAATGGAAGTAAGTTTGAGTGGTTTGGATTGATAATTTAAAAGATAAATTTTTGGACTATAGTTAGGCTATATTATGTCTTATTTAGCATGTCAAACTCAGAATTGAGAGAATAAGTTTTTTCCAGATTCTCTACAAAGTAAGAAACCCACTGACAATAAAATTTAGTAGTTTTGACTGCAATCTTGTAGGTTGCCATTTTAACCCAAGTGAGGCATAGTGTCGCCTTGTGAAATGTAACGGATATCTTTTAAATCTAATAAGGTGCCCATAGAATCCACATAGTCCATATAACTCAGATTTTATAAAATTAAAATACCTAGTTGACAAAAAAGTAAACCTTAATTTATGTTCGCTCTTGCCTCGTTACATGTGTACGTGCTAGACTTGAGCAAATGAGATGCCCACAAAACCTTCATACCCTAATCTACTTAGCGAATGTTAAAACCCGATTTTACATAAAGAATTATGAATCTAATGATAGTCCGGTTGTGCACTGTTAAGGACGCCAAGATTAGAAATTGAAGATTAGCCATATAATGTGGGTTCTGAGGTAGAATTATATAAATCAACTTTACCTTCAATCCTACAAGCTGATTTAGAACTTATAATAATGATATTATTTTTAATTACATTATACGAATATTCTTCTTAAGTGATGTCTTAAGTATGAATGATATGGAACATGAAGACTCGATAAGTCTCAATCCCATAATAATAAGGATATATACTGTAGTACACAGCAAAAGATTATTACAAATACAATTAATTTATTTTGATTAATAGTCGTTTCAACGCTTCTGAGCTCACTTTTTACTGACCATGCCATTCAAATAAACTTTTATTGCATAAAAATCTAAAACATTAAATTAATATATAAAGGTTAACTCTAGGAGGATTGGAGTCTGAACAGACCATTAAGTCAGGACATGTTATGAAAATATCAAGATACTGCATATATCCTAGAGGGGGAATGTTTATATTATTCAGGAATCTCAAATTCAGATATTTGGGCATGTCTAACTCTTCATTTTGCTCTGTATGTTGTGTTATGGAGATCATTTAGTTTATCATGAAAATACTAGTGGGGCTCCAGTGAGCTTCTGGGAGGTTCCGAGACGATTCAGAGCAAAAAATAAAGTCCATAAACAACACAGGCGCTATACGTGCCATGTCGCGCCGCAGCGAGCTCTGGTGATCTCAACCCAAGATAGAGGCGCTATTGCGCGCCTCAGTGGTTGACAAACAGAGAAGCAGGCGCTACAGTGCGCCACAGCTGACCCAACCCGAGATGCGGGCGCTACCGTGCACCGCAACAGGTGCCAACCCGAGACGCGGGAGCTACCGCGCGCCGCAATGGGTGCCAACCCGAGTGTCGGGCGCTATGGCGCGGATGTTCTATAATTTTATTCTTGTAGTTTTACGATTTCAAGTTGCTTGGTAACCGTCAACGCAACCCCGATCTCAGACAAGAGAGCAGAGAGTGCACCTATATCATAGGATAGTATGGCTAACTAAACGACATATAATCCATATAAATCTGGGCAAGAAATCATATTAGTATTTCCAAACAAGTATATTAGATACACCAATACATCAATATTCATCAATATATTGAGCATACGCTGCGTATAAGGAGGTACAAGTGATCATGTGACTCCATCGGCCATTAGTGGAGAAACATACCCACTAATGACTCGCAGAGACTAATTATTTGGCTGTCTAAGCCTCCTAATAGAACTCACTAATAATTGAAGAACAAAAGTAACAGACATAATATATAAAAACAAACAAAAGATAAATATAAAATAATAATAAAATGATATATAATATACGGATGGATGAAAGAAATGCTCTCAGAGAGTCAGTGCACTTGTTTCTTTTACTGAATATACCATACAAATTAATAGATGCATAAATAATGACTTATAATCGAGTTAGCTGTGAAGGAGTATTGTCACGTCAACAAATCTAAATAGTATTCTTACTATACACCAACATTTATAGATAATTTAAGAAAAAAAAGAGTATTGTTACGTCAAAAAATCTAAATAGTATTTTTTTAAGAAAAGTGAGCTTTGTTGGGTCAGAGAAAAGCATGCGAAAGAAATATAAATAGAAGCAAGAAAATAGAAAGAATATAATATTTATAGCAGTTCAACTATTTAAGCTTGCATCTTTTTTTTGGAACTTCTTCTCCAATATTTCCACTGTGACTTTGTTAGAAAGTGTTTAAAAGGAAACAAGTATTATTTAACAGTCCACTATCAAGTCATTATTTATAAACATGGGCTAGGGGCATGATCGTAATTATGAAGCTAAACTATCATGCTAGCACAAATATTAACCATTGATTTATTCATTCTGGGATCAGGTTAAAAAAGATAATGAGCATAAATAAAATCTCAATAATATTTAATAATATTTATTAAATTCATAAGAAATTATAGTTTATCCTCCCCCAAAATAGGACTTTGGAGAGTTCATAGAATTTCCATCAACCTAAAATATATTTATAAGTCAATAGAAATGCATTGAAATAATAGTAAAGCTACAAAACATGTCTATGGAACTACCTCAAAACTATAGCTGAACTATACATTTAAGAACCAAATATCTTGTCATATATAGAGAAAGTAATATTGATTTGTTTCTTTCAATCTAAGATTAAATATATTTTTGAAAAAAGATAATATTATTTTATTATTATTGAACTATTTTATTGTTCCTTAATAAAAAAAATATTGAGTTTATAATAAGGATCTAGGTTTTGTAAATTTTATATTTATTAACTATATATTTTATATTATTTTATTATCTTATTGATAAAGTCTAATTTATAGACACTTAAATATTATTATAATGATTATTACTCTTTGAGTAAGCTATGAGGGTATAATTAATTTAATAAATCTTGAAAAATAAAAACTCTTGGAATAAATTCAAAGTCATCATATTAATATTTTATTATTCCTATGAATGATAGAATTTAGATTAAAACCTTAAATTTAGTCAAAAATATTTATGTACTATTTGTTAACACCATATATTTCATTCTTTAAATAATAATGCAATGACTTCAAACCATTATTTTGAGTCATCTCCATAAGCATCATAAATAATCATTAGATAATATATTCTAAGTATTAAAATCTCAAATCATTATTAAAATAAGATAAGAATTATTTAATTCGTATAATTTAATAGAGGTCTCAATTTAGTCATTATATACAATAACTTTTCAATTTAATCCATAATTTATAAAAAATTATTTTAGCCCTTGGCACCACAGCTCCTCCTCTTCCGCCGCCCCAACTACGCCATGCACGACCACGCCAATCTCTCGCCGCTGACACCCCATCTTCCTCGCCTGCACCTTCAACCACGCCATCATCGACGTATCTCCGAAGAAGTGCACATCGTCCGATCTTGGCGTTCCGGGGCAATAACATAGCAGCAGCAGTGACGACAGATTCGTCCTTCGGCGACAACAGTGACGAAGAATCCGTTCGATGTTCGCGCGCCTCGTTACATAGGTTCGTTGGCCCAGCTTAGGGAACCTTGATATAATTCTAGGCAAGTTGACACATAATATTAGTTTATTCCTACCAATCGAACATCAAGTTGTTACATAGTACCGTTATCCTGTTGAAGTATCACGGCACTGTAAAAATTTTAGGACGTAAATATCATTTTATGTGCATCGTTGCAAGCACATGGAGCACCATTTTGTATTCTTTACCATGTTGGGAGGTACATTCTAATTTATGTATATGATGAACCCAATAAATATTGTCTGTTTCTTATTTCAAATGCATGTTTTCGTCAAGATTAGTTGTAGTATTAGTATGTTTTATGTCATTTCAGCTCTGAAGTTGTGGTGGCCCACCCCTCCACTTGCGCAAATAAAACATAATTAGCAATAGGATGGGTCATCAACTAAATGAGAACCTCGTGGATTAGTTCTGACAAGGTAAATGCCTGCTACGAGACACTCACTTTGCTTACACTAGTCCTATTAAAATATCTAAGTGATTAAATACATAGACATATAGTTGCACCCCTAATTATCATGTAATGATAATAATAATTCATTGCACAAATCTAATAAGTGCAATATATAAAAACAGAGTGCAGAAGCTATAAAAAAGTATGTGTATACATCCATCCATCGTAAGCAAGTAATATAAAAGGAAAACAATATAAACTGTACATCTTAGATAATACTGTACTAAAATAAGAAACATAAAATGGTGAATTTAACTATTACAGATCAAAATTTAATGAAAGTGAAGAGATTGAAAAGCTAAAAATCACTCTCTTACAAATAAAATGATAGCTAAAATTAGACAGTCATAGTATGATCATCCTCTTGCTCCTACTCCTCACCTGGTACATGGCCCTCAAATAGCTCCAGAGCTGACATGTGGGTTCTTACATGCCAAGGTCTAGCACCCCGTCCCGTTACCGCGCGCAATTGAGTTAGTTTAAGGAATAACAATTGGCGGCAGAATGGTGCGTTACTCGGGAAGGGAAACTGAACCTTCCCAAATACACCTGCTAAATACAAGAACTGCTGAGACTCAACCTAGAAAAAAGGGCTGAGTACTAATCTTTAAGATAAGGGTAAAATCCTATGTTAAGTATTAGACAATATAGTATATACATTAGATTATGGGTGGAATATCAAGAATCTAATATATATATATATAAGTATAACAACATTTCCAGGATCACATCACAATACTAAGTATAAGTAGTATTAAACATAGAGTGCCGAAGCTAAAGCATATATATGGAAATATTTATCACAGAAGCTAAGTAAAGCATTCATCTCTAAGAAAAAAAGAAAATACATCCATAATTATTATAACTGCTTACTTAATGAAAACATAGAAAAATAGTTTAAATATGAAACTGAAAGTAACTACTGCAGAAAATAAAACCTGATGAAGAGTCTTCTAATACTCCACAAACTCCTCGTAGATCTCCTGTGAAAGCTATTGATTTGGCTCCACAGGCTACTCCGGATCTAGCAATTTGTCAGATCCCTAAAGTACCACGTGTTAAACAATAAGTTTAATATGTTAAAAACTACTCTAACAATTATAGTTATCTACTATTTAGCATTTAAATAATTTAAATAAAATTATAGGAAAAATAGTAAAATAGCTGAAAGCTCAAAATAATACTATTTTGAAAGTAAAGTAAAATTAAAACTGTAAACTGAATACTGAAATGTAGAGTAAGTAGAAAGTAAATTGAAACTACAAATTAAATACTAAAATATAGATAAAGTAGTAAGTAAACTGAAATTGAGTAAATAATGATTTAAAATTATGCTGTATGCAACTAAATTTTTAATTATGTATCTGAATATGCCAAAAAATTGTATGTCTCTTATATGTTGACTTAATGTCACATGACACTCCACAGATCATAGGTGAGCGAATGCTCTGCTAACGGAGTCCTTAGGTGAGCTCATTCGCTCTGCTAACAAAGTCTTTATACGAGCTCATTCGCTCCTTTAATATTAATATGACTTATGCATTTCATGATATGCCAAGGATTTTATGACTATATGCTTTAAATCATCAAAAACTAGAAACTAATGCAATATCAAGTGATGATTCCATTTATCTCTATTGTACATAATTTATTTAAATGAATTTTGACTTCTAAGTCTAATCCACTACATGGAATTAGCTAAGATTAAACTTAAACTCAACAATCGAAGAGGTTGTATATATATAATTGGTATGTTTCTGAGAAAGGTGACTTTAACATTTAGTTTGTTTAAATGCACTTATCAAAGCACATGACTATAAGATGCATGACCTGATCACAATTTATTCTCTCAAACTAAGTTATTAAATACCCTAATTACCAGCATATTTATAGTGTCCTAAGAAAGGTAACTTTAAATACTTAATTTATTTAACTACACTTATCGAAACGCATGATGACAAAAAGTATGACCCGATCATAATTTATTCTCTAAAACTAAGTATTAAATTCTCTACTTATAAACACTCTTGGACGTGGGATGTTTATCCTGAACTGAACTTTACTTATCTAATTACATAACATAAGACCGAGACTCTACATTTATGTTCAGGGCAAATCAGCCAACTCTATGTTTACTGAAATAAATTAGTTCTATGGATATACACTATCACCTCCAACTGATAGTTCTAATGATTTTAACAATTTTATTTAATAATCAAGAAATATCAAACTAATGAATCAATTCTCAATTATAGTGAATCCTACACAAAGGTTCCAAAGATGTGACATAAAAGTCACCCAATTTTGGATACTACTACTAAGAAATAACCTCAATCTAAATCATTAGGTTACCATAATACAAGGATCTAGGATCAAGTATCTAAGGTTAAAAAGGTGCATCTAAACTTCTACCTCAAGATTAGGCAATAAGTTTCTTTCTACCTCAATAACTCATATATTGATAAGGCTTAGAAATTATGAAATTATTATCACTAGATCACAACATTAAAAATCTAGTACTAAAATATACAAATTTTAATCAAAGATTTAAGATTTATATTAAGTTTTCAATTCTTAGCTCATTAGATTGAATTACACAAATCAGATGGGTAAACCCATCTGATCACAGCCTATAATATAATTATGGGATAAAATCATGTAATTGATTAAGGATTGATCATTTTATAAATTGAAAATCATTATCATTTTATAATTTATCTCATACTAAGAGTCTTAGGAGAAAATCAAAGATTTAAAGGTATATACTCAGATGATCAATCACACGAATTAATTATAGATCTTAGTACTTCTATTTTAATAGTTTAAGATCAATGTCAAATTAATATATATTATTGAAATCATGCAAGTCCGACTGAGCCTAAACCATGGCTCCCAACCTCTATGACGAACCCTGGATCTCTTGCACCTATAAATACCCATCTGGGAATCACAATGAGACCCCTTTGCTCACTGTGATCCTTCAATTTAAACTTCTTCTCCTTTCGAGCTTTCGGCAAATTTTGGCATTCTAATTGCTGCATACCACTGATAGAGGGATAGGTTTGGTATTCAGACTCCCTGTGAATTTTCCTCATGTCGCCTTGGAATCTCTAACTCACTTAGTCGCCTCTGCCTTCTCAATTTTCCTGGTACTAGCCTAAACTAGTCAAGTCGTATGGACTCGACACTTAATTAAGCAATGTAGATATCCTCTATATGTCATCTAGCTATCCCTAGCACCCTAGATTACCTTCACACGCGATACGGAAAGATTGAGCTCGGTCCAGACAAAAATTGTTCACTGTCTGGAGGACATTAGTGTCCAGTGAGGTCGGAACTACCCCACCAAAAATTGCCTCAGTTCGGCTCAAATCCAATGCAAACTTTCTTCTCTTAGCCAATCAAACTCATTGTGATTGTTGCCAGGGTCTGAGTTAGCTCTGATCGATTATATCAATCGATTGAGCAAGCGGCTGAGCCAGAAGCTGAGTTTGAGTAAGGACTCAGCTATCGACTGCACGCCAGGTCACATAACCTTGGGGGTTCGACTCAGCTCACCCTATTAATGGGGTAAGAATTGAACCCCATTCATTTGGTGGTCTCTGTGAGGATAATTAGCCCCTCACAGTAAACCCTAAACGTCCTCCCTTAGACCATTACGGTGGAGTAGCCATCTGGCATTCCACCGTACCTCAATTAAAGCTTCTAGGTTCAATCGACGTACCTTAGCTCCCTGAAGGTGTGGCGATTGAATGCTGGCTGTAGCGTGGAGTATCGGCATCAAATTTGGTGGTCCAAGGTTCCCTCCCGCGGCTGTCTGCGAAGGGGGTATCCGGGATGATGACACTGTTGCTTCGGGTCGGGGCAGCCCAGGCCTGCGCAGTGCAATAGTGCCGACCCAGTCGGGCCCCGATCTGACCCATGCAGTTTGATTATTGGGCTGGGTTAATTAAATCGATTTAGGAAATATTTTCTTTTTGAAAATTAAATATTAAATCCATCTCTCTTTTTAGTGAAACCTGCTTTCTCTGATTATCCTATAGTTTGATTAATTAAAAACATTCAAATTAAATTAATTGAATAATTTAATTTAATCAATTCTTATCCAAATAGTATGATCCAATATATTATTTTAATCAAAAAATCATAAGGAACAATAATATGAAATAAAATTCTAGATCCAATGATTATATTTTTTTCTTTAGCCTAAGATCAATGTCAAATTAATATATATTATTGAAATCATGCAAGTCCGATTGAGCCTAAACCATGTCTCCCAACCTCTGTGACCAACCTTGGACCTCTTGCACCTATAAATACCCATCTGGGAATCACAATGAGACCCCTTTGCTCACTATGATCCTTCAATTTAAGCTTCTTCCCCTTTCGAGCTCTCGGCAAATTTTGGCATTCTAATTGATGCATACCGCTGATAGACCAACTGTGGCGGTCGCCCCTTTTTTAATCACAAAGCTTAAGGAGAGGTCGTCACTAAGCACATCTCATACTTAACATTAGATTGGAATTTAAGATTCAAATCCAATCTTAAGGAAAAGAGGTGCTTTTCTGAATAAGATAAAGAATAACAATCACTTAATGAGTATCAGAGTGCGAAAGAAAAGTAACACTGAAGTAAACATCCGTACCATAATACAAAGACATCCAACTCAGAATATATACAATGCAGGAAAGTAAAGTACAAAGTTCTGTATTATTACAAACGTTTAAAGTTTAATAAAAACTAAAAAGAAAAGAGTCTCTCATCCTCACAATCTAAAGTAAAGCAAGCTAGTAAAACTAAGGTCCCTCAGCAGTTTGGACCTCTTCCTGGATTTGCTCCTCAGAAGGCTCTATCTCCTCAAAAAGCTCAGAATCTACCATTATCAGTTTCATAATGGTAGGGCCCTAGCCAAGAAAAAAAAAATTTTGTTAGACAAAAGGTTTGGTATTCAAACTCCCTGTGAATTTTTTTTGAGTCACCTTGGAATCTCTAGCTCGCTTAGTCACCTTTGCCTTCTCAAATTTCCTGGTACTAGCCTAAACTAGTCGAGTCGTATGGACTCGACACTTAATTAAGCAATGTAGATATCCTATGGATGTCATCTAGCTATCCTTAGCACCCTAGGTTATCTTTGCATTTGATATGGAAAGATTGAGCTCAGTCTAGGCAAAAATTATTCACTGTCTGGACAGCATTAGTGTCCAATGAGGTCGGGACTACCCCACCAAAAATTGGCCCTCAATTCAGCTCAAATCCAATGCAAACTTTCTTCTCTTAGCCAATCAAACTCATTGTGATTGTCGCCAGGGTCTGAGCTAGCTCTCATTAATTATATCAATCGATCGAGCAAGCGACTGAGCCAGAAGCTGAGTCTGAGTAAGGACTCAGCTATCGGTTGCACCCTAGGTCACGTAACCTTGGGGGTTCGACTCACTCACCCCATTGATGGTGTAGGAATTGAACCACATTTATTTGGTGGTCACTGTGAGGATAATTAGCCCCTCACAGTAAACCCTAAACATCTTCCCTTAGACCATTACAGTGGAGTAGCCATCCGGCGTTCCACCGCACCTCAATTAAGGCTTCTAGGTTCAATCCACATGCCTTGGCTCCCTGAAGGTGTGGCGATTGAATGCTGACTGCAGCGTGGAGTATCGTTGGCAAATTTGGCGGTCCAAAGTTCCCTCCCGCGGTTGTCTGCGAAGGGGGTATCCGAGATGATGACACTGTTGCTTCGGGTCAGGGCAGCCCAGGCCTGTGCGATGAGATAGTGCCGACCCAGTCGGGCCCTGATTTGACCCATACAGTTTGATTATTGGGCTGGGTTAACTAAATCGATTTAGGAATTATTTTCTTTTTGAAAATTAAATATTTAATCCATCTCTCTTTGTAGTGAAACCTGCTTTCTCTAATTATCCTATAGTTTGATTAATTGAAACCATTCAAATTAAATTAATTGAATAATTTAATCAATTCTTATCTAGATAGTATGATCCAATATATTATTTTAATCAAAAAATCATAATAAACAATAATATGAAATAAAATTTTAGATCCAATGGTTAGATTTTTTGATTTAGCCTAATATTTCTCTAATCTTAATTAGTGAATAAGTAATTCATTAAATGTCCCAAATCCATTATTAGGGTCTCTAATCATTCAAAAGACAAAGGAGAACCTATTTATACCTTTAAAAATAATTTAAGAGTTTTAAATTTGTTAATCACCTTTTAATCACCCTAAATCTTAATTAGTGTTTAATGGCTTAATTAACCCTCTAATTTTGGTAAACAAAGTTCTTACTATCTTCTTAAGTGTATTAAAACTTGCCTATGTGTCTAGATTCTCATTCTAAACCCTAATTTTTCTAATCACTTTTCTTGGCCTTAAAAAGTAATTAGTGCTAATTAATCTAATCTTAAGTTCAAACTTAAATGTAGGTGCTTCATTTCTCTTATTATCAATTCTAAGCCTATTAGAACTAATTAGAATCATTATGAATGCTTAAATCTTAAAATCTTAATTTTTGCCTTGAGAAAGGTATTTTGGTCATTTTTACCAAAAGATTGTTTAAGAACCCTTAAACCCTAGATATGCCATTAATATGCTTCTAATTAGTAATATAACAAATTAAGTTCAATTGATTAGCTTTTAGACCTAATTGATGGCCTAAGCTTAATTCTCATTAAAATTCTTTTAAGTAAATCCTAAGATCTTAAAAGTGATTTTAGACCCTTCCCTTAATCTTGAATAATGAAATAAAAATTTAATTTTATGAAACTAGTAATTACTTGCCTTATCAAAGTTAATCATGATAATTATTCTTAAGAAATGTCTTAATGAAATCCTTAAGTCCAAATCCCAATTGAAGTCTTAAGTGATTAAACCTAAGGCTTAAATTTTAGATCTGTAATTATTCATTTGAATTATAGCATCTTATTCTTGATTTTCTTATTTGATTGAATCCTTTTGAATCTTTCTTTTGAGTTTAGGTTGGTTCAACCATGGAATAATGTGATTATTCTATAGATTGAACTTAGATCCTAGATTCTTAAGTTCTTATTTGATTATTTTGTCTTATAACCATAGACTTAACATTTCTTTAAGATCATAGTTTTTTTATCTTTCAGCTTTTAAGATTCTCTATCTTTAGAATTATGACGACCCCAATATTGAGAAATAATTAAACTCAACATTGATACGTCAACATAACACCAAATACTAGATTAGAAGGAAACTAATCCAAATCATTAGATGTTGTGTTTGGCCAAGGATTTAGAAGAGGGTCTTAAGTTAAGATGAGAAAATATAAGGAAAGGATAATGCATGAGACAGACATGATGAATAGGAATTTAAAATGTTTGTGATTAAAGAAATTACATTTATAAGTATGAAGATGATAATGATATGCACATACAATATGAGAATACATTATGAGATGTAAGTACAATTCAATTCATTCATGTGATCTTTCCTAAGCAATTTTATAATAAAAGGAATCCAACATGAATGTATTGCTAATTAAGAACCACAAAAAATCAAACAAAATTGTTATCTAAACATTAGTGAAGGAAAATAGAACTCGGTATCAAAATAACCATTCCCTAAGGTTCTATAAATTCTGGAAACTAAATATTCCACTTATTACTTCAAATCACATACACTTGCGTGTAAACGCAGACGTGAATTTCTGTCTATCACATTCTCCTGAGCAAAATAAGATGTATATTAGCTATGTTTGGAGCTAGGGGTTCAAAGTTATGAGCATTCAAATTTCTAAGGTTTCATGGAGCTTAAAATAGCCTAAAACATCATTTTACGAATTAAGCATCCTACAGAAAATATGATGACGCCATAATGCTCATATTTTTCTAAGCAAAATGATATATATATCTGCTATATTTGGATGGGTGAATTTAAATTTATGAATGTCTAAAGTTATGTGATTAAATTCATTTAATTAAACTAGTTTAACTATTTTTATTATATCCCATCTTTGTAATCTTTCATTTAGAAAGTAGCAGGTTCCACATGTTGAGCAGGTGGCAAAGATGGAGCCCATTGCATCAATAACAGTGGCTAGTTGGGCACAAGTTCCACGCTGATAGGTCAGCGGGACCCACTAGGATTAAATCCTGTAGCCCGGAAGGAACACGCGGGTTAGGTCTGGCCCGACCAGACCAGGAGCAAAATCTTTCTCCCTTGACAGAACCGAAAGTGGCGAACTATGGTAGCCGAAAAGACGGTCGATCCAGCCCTGCCAAAGGCAGGCCCACATGCAAGAGGGAAGATTTCAAAGAGATCTATTTAAGGATGGCCAGTCCAATGGTAAAAGCTACCTACAGCACCGGCTAAACCTAACCCTAAGTCTAGGGTGACGAGTAGAGGGCAGACGGAACTAATCACTACTGTGGATGAAGGCTTGAATTCATCTGGTCGAGTTCATTTGAACTCGATCGGACATGATAGAATGACAATCAAGCATATGAAATAACATTACGAATAGATAAATTAAGGAATTGTGTGAATAATAGGGTAGGATCATAGGTTCCTCATATGGATAGTGAAGGGTTAAATAGCTGATGACGAGCTTTCAAATTCCCTGGATGATTACAGATCGCGCGAAATGGGCCAGCGGATAAGAGCTTTTAAGGGATGATACATGAAGCTGGCAATTTCTCTCGAGCGGCAGCTGCCACCTATTCGAGGCAGAGGTTTGATGCAGCTACACGCATCATTAGCTGCTTGCCTTAGCAAGCGCCACGCGCAGAGCACGTGGGAGACGATGAGATCCAACCGTCAGATTTGGCGACAAGATCGATCAGACGATGAAGAATCGATGCCGTCTGATCAAACGAAAGAGGCAAGCAGATGACGGCATGGAAAAGAGTCGTTAATTGGAATAAAGGAAAATAATTATTTAATTATAAATTTCATATTTTCTTATTTAAAAATGACTTATTAATTGACTTCAGAAAATTCTAATTAAATCACCCCTAGCTAATTGAAGGGTGAGGAACATAATGGCAAAGTTGAATTTTGATTTTGACGTGTATTTAATTTTCCTATTTTCTGAGGTATTTAAAATATTTTAAAATATTCGACGAAAATCCAACGATTTCCAAATGCTTCCAAAATATCACCCCTAGCTATTTTGGGGGTGATGAGCGTAATGACAAAGTCCGATTTCAATTAGAGACCAATTTAGATTGGTCATTTTCTCAATTATCAGGATTTCCTGATTTATGGTTTTGATCAAATAGACTTTTGATTCGAACCAAAACATTAGGGTGATCTCCTAATATCTTATTAAGAATGTTAGAATCAAAGTCAGGACTTGGTTTAGACCTAATTAACTAGAATAACAACCTTGAGTTATTACATAAGTGCCACACTAGAGACTCCTCAATACTACTCCAAGTAATTCACAAGATCTAATTGTGGAATATGATTTCTCTCTCCTAAAAGTTAGGATTTAATCTAGGTTATCAATATGATAATTATTTTGTGATTGCTGATGTAAATTGGATTAAGAACCTAACTTACTATTATGGCTCTTACTATCCTAAGCCACTAGACTTATGATCCTCATTCTAGGGCTAATATGGAGGTTTGTAAGTCTTAAGTTTACTATGGAATTAGGGATTTAATGGTCCTAACTCACTAAGGCAACTTGATTAACTATCTACTAACGTGTTCCTAACAAATATGGTGCTATGTGAGGTCCTCTAACTGCTAGCTTCTAGGCTCACATTTGTGCACAAGTGATTCTAGAGTCAACTAAGAGGTTATACTTACCATAATAAGCTAATCTCCTTAAGTTACACACTAGGGATATTAGGGTTAATCCTATATTTAATAGACGTAAGGAACTATACTAAGCTCAATCTAACCATTTAAGGGTCTTACTAATGGTTCTTATAATCAAAGGGAGCTAACTAATCCATTTCTTTCTAAGGTTTAGGACTACTACAGTCCTTAAGCACCAAATCAAGCCTTAAGAGTTTATACAATCACTTTGATTCTATGTTTGAAACTCTATCTTAAGTTCACTAGCACTAGGCTAAAAATAGGATATTCTAGTTATTTTCCTACTCAAAGCATCATATAATGTTGAAACATATCATAATTTAAGTTTTATAAAGCATCTTAAGGTTTAGGAGACCTAAATAGGCAAAACCCTAATTTTGGATATTTAATATTATTTTATTTAAGGGTTAAAACTCACATTTCACATTTGATGTCCAAATCTTGCAAACATAGTGGCTATAACTTTCTTATAGCATAACAAGTGCAATGACACTAAGTAGGGCCAAATTAGATATCAAATGGTCAATCTAAGCACTAATGACTCTTAATGATATTTAAAAGGTCATTAGCAAAATTAATTATTAAATTGGAAAACTAAGTTCATGTTAATGTCCTATACATTTTTGTGATCAAATGACATATAATTTCAATATATTTGTAGTCATATTTATTAAATATATTAAAGTAATTAAGTATGGACTTAAGTTAAATATGGCTTTAATATTCCTAGTTTTTTTTTGCCGCACGCACGCTGCGGCCATGGGCCCGCACGCGGGTCAAGTCGCTTGCCCGTCTAAGTGCAAGTGCCACTCGGGTCGGGGACAACCTGCCCAGCACTGTGCAGCCGCTTCAATTTTTCTGTTGAAACCAAATGGGAGCCATTAGGGCATTACCATTCGAGCAGCTCCTGCCACCTCACGATGCAATCTATATGCCGGCGTGAAGCCCTCGTCATTATTGTTCTTCCAAGCCCAAAACTCCCATGCTTGGCCACTTGTGTCGCCCTAATTTACTAGACCTAGATCTAAGTTTTTGGTACCATTGTACACAATTATGTCTAAGGAATAGACGGGCTCTTATAGAGCTCAATCGAAGCTTATCTATCACACTGATATATAGAGAAATAACTAAAGGAGATTTAAAGAAATATATTGAATATCATTTAGTGTAAGATAGGGAGGTAGCTCAGTGAATTATTTCAAATTAGGGTTTGGGATTTCGATGCCTCCTCGACATCCTAGCAGCTATCCTTCGATGAAACAGAGAAAGATGGAGAGAATGGGAGAGCTGGAGGTCCTAAAATGAGGCTGGGAGTTCTAGCTGGAGCTGTAACATGGAATTTCTGTGGCTCTTGCGCACGTGATCATGTGTGCATAGGAGACATACAGGGAACAAGCATCTACCTTTGAATTGGCCAAGCAAAGGATCAACAATTGAATTGGGTGATTGAGATTCAGCCGTCAAATTTGCCGTAAGAATAGGCACGACAGATAGGATTCATGGGATCAGCTATTCCATGCTCTAATTTTGTGCACAGGATCTCTGTGCTAAACAGTTATAGATCGTTGGATCCCTTAGATTAATTAAATTAATTATTTTAATTATCTAATAATTATAGCTTTTTAATTAATCAAAATTAGTTAACCAAACGAGCTCTATAAGATCCAAAAAATAAACCCCTAACAAATTTGGGAGCAAATAACTCAAAAATGAAGTCAGATTTTTGATGAGAGGTCAATTTTATTTTCTTAATTTATTAATTAATTAAATATATTTTAAAATATTCACCAAAAATGAACGATCTCCAAATCGCACTAAATTTTAGGGTTAGCTCCTAATGCTATTAGGAGTCAAATAGTGATGGTTTTAACCTAATTTGGATGTCTAAAATCAAGTAACAACAATAGGTTGTTATAGTTTTCTAATATACTATTATGTATTGTCTTTGTTTGCTGATCTATGGGTCAAAAACATGAACCAACATCCAATAAATATCCATCATCCAGAGTATAAATGTAATCATACATAATATGACAAAAAGGTTAAAGTCATCATAGAAAGATAACTACAAACATCCACATAATTGTCCATAAAATAAGTTGAGAAAGATAAATTTATCATCCTCACATAATAATAAAAATGGTAAATGCAGTACTTCCAAGAGTCTTCTACTGCTTAGGCTCCTTTTTATGTACAAGATCTGATCCAAGTTTCTTATCTATTATTTTTGGTTTATAATATGGTAAGGCACAACCAACAAAAAGAAGCAAGAGAATTATCTAATTATACATAATTCAAATCTTAATTATACTTGATTCAATATGTTTCATAATCATAACTTAAAGTTAACTTAATTTATCAATTATTAAGAGTGCATACATATAACTAGCATGCTTTAAGGAAGGTGAAACTGGACACTTAGGTTTTTTAACTGCATTTATCTCCATGCATAGGGATAGGAGACATACAACCTCACAGTTTGTATCCCAAACTAAGGTGTCCAAACTCTAACTCATATATATTTAGTCTCATATATTACAGCTCAGTTTCATATTTTATTTAGTTACAATCTTACTTTCAATTATTTTACTTTAGTACACTTGCACTATTTTAGTATTACTTTATCTCTGTTTTTAGTATTTTGATTTATAGTTACAACTTTACTTTAGTTTCTATAGTTTGATTTCTATTATGATGTTTATTTATTATTACATTGAGTAATAACTCTTAAATAATATAAAAATATTATAATCAACTTAAAATGTACTTAAACTTTTGTTTAACACAAGATTTTCTCTTTTTTTTTGTTAGAGCCCTGGCTTCAACTTACATGTCAAGCTAGAAGCAGTTTGAGGAGCATACTTTTGAGGAGATTCAAAAGTTTCAGGAGGTGGTGGAGTAGCCATAGCCATTTAATTGCTCATTTGAGTGCTTAGTTTTATAATTCCTACTTATGAGATGAGAGAGCTATTTTATTAAACATTTAAAATCTAGTTTGTAATAATTAATTCTGAATGTATTTTTACTTTTCTTTTTTAAGATGAATATTTACTTAGCTTCTGTGGTGAATGTTATGAATGAATGTTTAAGCTTTTGCATTTTTTTTTATACTACCTTATACTAAGTGTTGTGATGTGATCATTATTCTTATTCATTAGCTTTCTCATACACTATCATTCTGCCAATGCATAGGAGCAAGTTAACTGAGACTTGAGATAAAGAGACTATACTTATCTGAATATTAGACTCAGTTGTTGTAGTATTTAGAGATAACTCATTTGATTCCAATCAATTTAGCATGAATGATGAGTTAATGACAAGTCAAGATGGGTTATCCATCTAATTAATGTCCTTGGTTATACGTTGGTGGCTAGCCCGAAGTATTACAAAAACTAAGTTTAGCTTAGCATTTCACATAGGTATTCTTATCTCAAATTTCTATCCATATATTTTACTAATCACTTATAAGTATATGTTTCCACTAATTAAGTCTATGGTTTACTTTCATTCACACTCTAAGTTACTTAATCTTTATAGTCCAACAATATAAGCTAGTCACTTTAATATAGCACTAGAAGGGACAATAAATATTAAGTGATCTAATGTATTAAGGATACTCTAAACTTAATCGTATTAATAATGATATCTTTCCATAATCCTTAAAATAAATGATCTCCACTAGGGTTTAAGGAATGATAACATCTTAATATATGCTCATGAAACTCTTTACTAAGTTACTAGTCTTAAGTGACACACTCAAGAACATCTTTCCAAAGTTTTAAGCCTTTTGATGTAGTTATAAAACAGCCTAGATGGTCCTAATCTTTAACAAAATATGGCAACTTACACTACAATAGGTAGGTCAGATAACACTTGGTTTATTTATTAAGATCAAAGAGATCTAATGATTAAGTTGACTATAATGAGTGTCGCACTAAGCTTTCTAAAATGGTTTCATTCCAAGAACTTAAAATTCTTTCTTGAATAACATGTACCACAATAATGATCAATCACTACTAATTTTATAATAAGGAGATGACTAAGTTAAGTCATAAGCTTTCATTTAGCTTTACCTTTCTCATAAAGGTTAAGTCCATAATAACTAAGGCAAGATCTTAGGTTAATTAAATTATAATCCTACTCAATTTATCATCTAAAGTTTAAGCATATCATAAATTAAGTTTTCTAATATATCATAAGGTTAGGAAGCCAAATAGAGAAAAATCCTAATTTTTGGATTTAAATAATAATTTATTTAAGAGTCAAAAACTCATATTCTTCAATTGATATCTAAATAATATAAAATCAATGGCTATAGCTTTCCTATAGCATAATGAGTAAAATAACAATATGTATGCTAAAATTGGACATCAATTGGCTAAGATATGGTTTAATCACCCTTAATGATGGTTCAAAAGGTAATTAGTAATACATCATCAAATTAAGAATATACTATCATATTAATGATCCTTGTACTTTTCTGATCACTTTAAGATATAACATCAATATATTTGGATTTGTAATTAAGAAGATATTAAACATTGAATAGTTTGGATTTATAAAATTAATTAATCCTAAATTATTGAATCGCACGCATGCCATGCACTCAGCTGCGGGCAACTCCCGCATGTACGCAGAGCACCTGCGTGCGAAAGCCTGGGGCAGTGTCGCGTGGGTCGGGTCAACCCGCCCGGCATTGTAGCCCTTCCCTGTCAAGACGACAGAACGAAGGATCTATGGCATCAAAATAATTTGCACACAATGCGTTCTAGATGGCATGTTATATGTCAAATTGAAGCTCTTATAGATCTCTTCTAATGCTTATAATATCCCTACTTGAAGATGTATAACCAGCATGCCCTAATGATCGAATTTTTTGACTTAGAGTTATTGTTGACTACTGTTGGGCGCCGTGATCGTTGAACCTCTATTAGGATTTCTCAATTCCAATTGAGATTAGTAATCGATAGTGATTATGCATTCAATTGTACAAGAGGAACATACTAATTATTCGCAACGGGAGACCTTCTTCAAGCTCGAGACGACGGATGCTCGACCTTTAGGTTCCCTCAGTGTTGGCTACTGCTTGCTTGAGCTAAGGTTCGTCGACTGAAAAAGAGTATCGTGCTATAAAGCCACAAAATTTGCGACTTAAGAGGCCTCGCACGCCACATGTGCAGGCACTGATGACACTCTCTAATTGCAAGCGGGCAGATGGAGAAGACGGGTGCTAGCTCTCAGATAAGCCTCTATCACGTGTTGGAGGGCTGAGATCAAACCCGTCGTCTGATCAAATGACAGGTCGATATCATTTGGAATAATTTAAATAATAAATTAAATAGTAATTTTAGTCTTTTTAATTAATCAAAATTAGATAATTAATCGAGCTTTTAAGAATCTCAAAAATTCATCCCTAGCTAATTTGGAGGCGAGGAACTCAAAAATGATGTCGAATTTTTTACTGGGGTCAATTTAATATTATTAATTTTCTGATTAATTAAATGCATTAAAATATTCAAGAAATTCAAATGAGCTCCAAATTGAACCAAATTTTAAAAGTTAGTTCTTAATGATATTTGGAGACTAATGGAGGTGTTTTGAGACCAATTAGATTAATAAATATTGATTATTAACTTTGGATTGTTACATTGTGGGGACCTAATATTGAGTTAGCAGGAGCTAATCCAATATTTGGGGTTAATCCCCTAACCGTAAAATTCTATTGAGCGGTTTAAAATAAATAACATATAATCACTAAATAAAACTCATTTAATTATAGAATAAAATATAATAATATTTCTTATGAAAATAAAAAAGTATCATAATATTGATAACAACAAGTGGATGTACTAGCAGCATTTTTGAACTCTTACAACTTTTATTTCAGGATCCTAATGAGCTCCTTATCTGAATATATTTTAAAAGTGTGAATATTTGAATACCGGTTAGTTATGAAAGTAAGTACTGATGGATATTAATTTTACAATTATTAAATAATAAATAAAATAATAAAATTGATAGGAATTAATAAGAAATTGATAATTTATTCCTGCAAAAAAGCATATTTCAACTAAAACTTTAACATAAAGAAATTTGCTATCACATAAATAAATATATTATTTTAATGTTTGATATCTAGTACAAAAATATGATTTTATTGGGAAGTACAAAATCGAGGAAAATGAAAGTTTAATTTAGTGTTATAAAATAATTTCAACTTCTCTTTATACATGCCCCCTTAAAGGCCTATTAGTATAGACTCCTTATGCCTCCCCATATCAGATAACTGCGTCCTAGAAATTGTCTGATCAAATTAAAAATAGATCAATAGCGAACCCGAACTACTCAATTATCTAAACTTTTTCATATATCAATTTATGTGACTTTAAAAATAATTTTCTCAATTTATATGATGTTGAGTACAATATCATATAAAATAAGAATAAAGTAAGATATTCAATGATTTTTCTTAGTGTGATTGATAAATGTGTCAAAGTCAAAAATCAAGTATATCTCCACAGTTTTGTATTTATTTACTTATCATTTATTCGATAATAATAAGTTATCATTTCAAGTAATGATATTTTATTATTTGTGAATTAAATGAAAAAAATAATAATATGATAAATTTTTCATAAGAGAATACTAATAATAATAATAAAATAATAATAATAATGATAATATAAAAATAAGTTAATTTTATAATGATATATAAAATAAATAATTTCTCATTTTTCTCTCTCTCTTTCTTACTTCTTATTCTATTTTTTTTTCTTATTTTTCTTCTCTGTTTTTTTTTCTCTCTCTCTTTTCTTATTTCTTTCTCTTTGTATCTCCATTTTTCTTTTTTTCACTCTCTAATTTCTCTCTTTCTTTTTGTTTTCTCTCTTAGTAATAATAAATTACTTATATTGAAATGGCTAGAAAAAAATGATAGAAAGTAAATTGCAAAAATAAAAACAATAATAATAATGATAATAATAATTTTATTACTTTTAATAATAATTACTTTATTATTATTATAATAAATAACTTTATTATAATATATATAATAAAAATAATTTTTTTATTATTATCATAATAATACTAATAATAACAATTAGTATTCTCATAACTATAACTTAATAATTATGATAATTATAAAACTTAATTAACAATAATAATTATAATTTATATTTATGATTATTATTTATAAAAAAAAATAATAAGAAAGAAAAGAAAAATAAAAAAAAAATTCATTCTTCTTCTTCTTTAATCATCAGATGGGGGGAAGGGAGTTCGCCGACATTAGGAGGCCGGAAGGGAGGAGAGGCTGCTGAGGAGGTGGTGGTTGAAGGAGGAGGGGCTACCGGCAGTGGGAGCGGATGGAAGAGAGGGTTTTGATTTGGAGAAAAGAGGAGGAATGATGGGTTTTATAGGAGAAGTGGAGGAGAGGGAAGGGGCTGTGGTGTGGAGAAAAGAGGAGGAACGGTGGGTTTTATAGGAGAAGTGGAGGAGAGGGAAGGGGTTGTGGTGTGGAGAAAGAGGTGGAACGGTGGGTTTTATAGAAGAAGTGGATGAGAGGGAAGGGGCGGCAACGGGCTAGGGCCGGTCGGCGCGAATCCTGCAATGGCCTCGGTGTCATGTGCCGCACGGTTCTGTTCATGGCCCGCATACATGGCCTAGGGCACTCGGGCGTGGGTGCTGCGGTGCGTGGGGGGAGCGGAGAAGAGAAAGAAGATTTGGAGATTTGAATAAATTTTTCACATTCTTTCATTGTTTGCTTTCCAAAATTAGCAAAACGTGACTTGGAGTTGTGTCTTGCTGAGAAGAACACACTCGTACCAAATTTTTTTGATTTGGAGCTATATTTTATTTTATATTAATTTTAAAAAATTAAAACTTAAAAATTAATTTAAACTTAAAAATTAAATCTATTTTAAGTAGTATTAAAATGAATTTTTATTTAATATGCATGTTTAGCATTACTCATTAAACAAGATTTTGGATAATTATTTTAAATATTAGTAACATTTTGATATCAAACTATTGCACACATCAAGGTTTACATTCTAAAAATTTAGTTGTTTATCCTGTTTTTTATTTATCCTTATTATGAACTTATGAAGTGCTACAAAAACATTGATATAGCAAACATTGATATAACAATAAGAATATGATATAGTTAAGTTTTAGTATACTCAATTTAATAGGTGTTTAATATGTGTTTTCACCTATTATTTTCATGATAAGCACTGAGTTCTTTCAAGTAGAATGTGAGAAACATATGTATAAAGATTATGTTTTTGCTTATAATAATTAAATGAACAGTATTATGTGTGCCCTCTCCTTGCTATTCAGGATGTATGGCTGAACTTGACAATAGTGTTGTGAAAGAGGTGTAGGGATATGTGGCAGTTCTAGAAGGGCAGCACCGAATGGCAGTGGAGTTGTGGTGCCTATAGAATCAACGAAGACAACGAAAGAGTGAAGCCGATAGAGCAGTGGCAATAGAGCGGCTCAACAGGAGGGCAAGTGATGACAACGGAGATAGAACAGTGGCAATAGAGCGGCTCGACAGGAGGGTATGTGATGACAACGGAGTGGTAGAATATCGGTGTCCAATGCCATAAGCAAATGCAAAAAAATATTTCAAATAAAAGCATCAATTGGCTTTCCTTTTAACCAAAATTATTAATATTCTTACTATTCAAAGTTCCATTATCCAAAATTAAATCCATTGTTTAAAATAAAAATACATTACTGATTTCTCACAGTTAAACATTTAAAATTTGTACAGCCCGCTCGAACCCGGTCCGGTTTACGCCACCATATCCGGCCCGAGCCCTATTCTGATGGCCGGCCTGATCCTCGAATTCGCCCTGTCGCATCCTAGTGTCCTTTTTAGCTTAACTCACTGCCCCCATTAAAATATCCCAATTGCAATCTTTCAAATAAATTAGTGTTTTAACAGACTAAAGTCTTGAAATTTGCATATATTAATAACATATTATGAAAGTGATTGGGTGGGATGTTTACTGGATAAGATTGAGATTAGAATAGCAATTGCCGCACTTGATATATTGCCAATGTCCCTAATGTAAGTTATAGTTTAAATCCCGTATTTTATGAATTTTCCTCAAAAGCTTCCCTTTTTTAATTATTTAAGACGATTGTTATGAGAATTTCTTAAGTCACAAGTAAATGAAAATTTTATTAAATAAAGCATACCTCAATGAACATTTGTCATTGTTAAATAAATTTTAATATTTTTCAATACTATTTTATGTCTAGTCTTTTTCTTACATCATTTTTAACAAGAAAATTGTATTTAAGTGAATAATTTTATTGCCTAATGTTTAAGACCTTGGATTTAGTTATCATATCACACGAGTTACCTATAACACATCTATGTGCTTTGCGCGAGCATAGAAAATAGGATTGGTAGCCAAAAATATAGTGCTTTGGCTATCACAATATACTATCACCTTCTCTTGTTTGGTACCCAAATCTTCGAGCAATTCTTTCATCCACATTGTTTCTTTGATTGCCTCCTCATTTTAATCAGGAGATCATTAGGAATGTTTCTATAGTATTAATTTTACTAATGAACTTATATTATGAATAATGATTTTTGGGTACCCCTTTATTTTTTCTTTAAGCCTGAATTAAGGCTTGTAACTTATTAAGTTATTAACAAAATTATGAGTCATATTTGGTATCAACAGAAAGGTCTCAATGAGAGCTTTCTATTGATATATAACACACCTCGTCAGGAGCTCTGTGTATGAAGAAATTTGAATGCTAAAGTTTCAAATTTTTTTAATATTCGCTTAGCTACATAATTTATTTTAGAATTTTTTTTTTCTTTTTTAAGTTTTTACCTATTTAATCAATTGTAAATCTTCAAAATCTCATAACTTTGTAATTACAATTTCATATACAGTCAACCAATATACCATTTTGACTAAAAAAATGCGAGAGTTAATATTATGCAATTTGTTTTTTGTTTGGATATTAATTTTATTAATTATCATTTAAACTAATGAACCCCCTTAATTCAAAAATTTGATAAATTCATAACTTAATCAATTTAGCTCCAAATCATATGATCTAATATATTATATTGATTAAAAGGATGTGTAAAATACTAATTTGCAAGAAAATTTTAGTCTCTGTGATTACATTTTTTAATTTTGCCTAATTACACTAAAATTGGATTAGCAAAAATTAAGCTTTTTAATTATCCAAAATTAAAATTTCAAGTTGCTGATAGCTTTTAGTGTAGTGTAAAATACAGTGGCCAAGTTAATTTTTCAATTTAGTAATTAATTTCACTAATCATTTACTAATCACCATAAATCATAATTATGTCATAACTTAATCAAATGAAATTCAAAGTGGGTCTACTTCTGGTCATTGCACTCAGTATATTATAAGAAAGCTATAGTCACTAAGTTTATTGAATTTAGACACCATTTGAGAAAGCTAAGTTTTTAACCCATTTATAAACCTCTTAATTTACATATTTAAACTCTTAACTTATTTTGGCTATAACTTGGTCAATATATATCAGAACTCAATGATTTTAAATTCTATAAAATCCTTAGACAGTAAACAATAATAAACTGACTAAATGCTTAGACTTCATTAAGAAAAGTTACCAAATTGTACTTACGAGTTAATTTCATTAAATTGAGCTCATAATACTTAACTAGTATCCAAATTGAGTGTACTTACTATTTATCTTAATGTTAAATAGTAAGTAATTATTTTCCATTGATAGATTTCCATTTGGAGCCATAAATCAAAATGTAACTTTTTAGACCCTTAAGTAGATGAAAAATGGTCATTTTGCCCAAAATTTAGGTTTAAGCATTCTTATACTTTAGAATTGTAGTCTAATCATTAAAATCATTAAATAATGTGATTTAGAATTAAATCTATATGTTTTAAGCTATTAATTAGATTTCTAGGTAAAATCCTGAGTTATTCCTAGATGATTATTTTAAACTTCATAATGTGAGATTCATCTGACATTATGTCCCCCCTAATTTTTTAAATTAGTAAATAAGCATACTAAGATTTAAATAACTCTAATAGTAATTAATTGAATTTATTCTCTAAATCTCTTCTTAAGTACCTTAATCCTTAAGATCTTCTTCCTTATGATTAGTAATAGAATTAGGTTAGTTTTTATTCATTGGGTAAACGGGTTACTCGATGGATGAAACTTTGATTTTATTATTAGTTCTAGATTTTCATATTTTTATTATGATTACTTTATCTTTCAACCTTAGATCTAAGATTAGAAATCCATTTTATTAAGTTTGACTTTACTTAACAGGATTTGTCTTAATCTTTAATCTGTGAGATTTGGGTTTTAAGCCTTACTCATTAGGATCACCTTTGGATTAAGTGATTAAACCTCAATAATTAGAGTTTAATTCTTAATCCTTCTATCTTGATTTATCTTAATCAAGATATAATTGGGTTGCTTAAATCATTAAAATAGGTTGATTGATTACTTGTTTAACTTATATAGTCAACATTAATTAAATCGTATTAGAACCTGATTAGTTCTAAATGTTTTCAACTTATAAGGTAGTGAGTCTAAGTTATACTTGATAGTAGAAATTGGAGATCATGAGCTTGTATAACTTAGAATAGTTAGAATCAATAAATTAGATAATAACAAATATCACCTGTAGTTTAGTAGAGACTCTTACTTACTTTAAACTTTGATGCTTTTCTTATATTATATTTTGAGCATTTTTCTTTGAGCATACCATATAAGATAATTTGATGCATAAAAATGAAAACATAGAAAATTAGGATAATATTTACATTGGGTTCAATTTCTAGTTAGATCTTATATATTTTACTGCTAATTGATAGGTGGTGAGGAGAAATAAGGATTACTTAACACGTACTTATTGAGGAGAGTTATGTTAAGTTGGAACTCACATAGTCTTGCAGACGTGCTTGATTCCTCAGCTACTTCTGAATGTGTCCACAGAAGTAAAGTAAAAATAATTAATACTTATTGCATTTGTGTATTTACTGCCTCTTCAGTTCTGTGGTATTTCTGCCTTAGCCTAGTAGGCTAAGTGATATTATGCATGCTTCTGTTCAATTATATTATATTTTTGCCTTAGCTCAATAAGCTAAGTGATTATCGTGCATACTTCAGTTCAACTTTATTAGCTTATTAGTCAATTCTCCTGATATGGCAGATTATATATGCTTTTCAATTCTTTTACTACTTTCTATTTCTTGCTTACTTTAACTGTAGTTTAGTTCATGCTAACTTCCTAGCTTGCTATATAGGCTGCTAATTTTGCTTTTAGCTTATTATACACATATCACATGTTTCTTTACTTTATGTTAATCAGCATAATTTCACATGATCATAAGCATGTTTAGGATGAGTTTGCTTTATCGATACTTTCAGTTATTAGCTTTAGAATTATTTATTTGATTAACCTTATTGTAGCTTTGGGTGGGGTATGTGTTTACTTCTTTTTGATTAAGTTATAAACTTATTTCTTATAATTTTCCTTTCCCGTTCATATGCTTTTCTGCACCTATATTTGCATGTTTGGTTGTTAAGTTAAAATGGTGATATCTAAAAGAACTTGAAATATATTCAGCTTAAAATGTACTTGGACAATATGTTTAACAAGATTTTATCTTTTTTTGTTGGGGATATAATTATGAAACTAATAATAGTAGATTCAGAGCTCTTCAAGGTGTTTGAGCCTTCTAAAGATCTAATTCAGGAGGAGGAGCATGATGTTGCGTGAGATCCTTATCTAGTTTTTTATCTATTTCTGCTTGTGAGGATGAATATTTTTTTTTCAATTTAGTTAAAACTTTTATTATTTGTATTAATACAAGTTTAAATTGTATTTTCTTTTACTGCACTTATTCTGAGCTGGATGTATTTACTTACTGAATTGTGACAAAATTGATGTATATATTTTTGCTTTCGCACTCTAAATATTTCATGTACTATCATTTAGTGAATAGCTCCTATAAATGGCAAACTCCTTATTTATAATGGATTAGGGTGAATGCCTAATCTTCCTATAAGTGAGTAAATATAATGATTAAAGAAGTTAAGAGTTAAGGTTATATACACTAAACTTATTTAACTAGGTTAAATTAGAAGGATCTTATTTAATGATAAACTACTAATCTAGCTAGATTATTATAAAAGGAAAAGCTTAAGAAAATAGGAAAGAAGGATTTGTAAACTATAAACTCTATGTTTCCTATAAGTTGAAGGTTAAAAAAATCAATAGAATTCCTAAACTATTCTAAATGAATTTAGGACTCCTATTACTAGTTCTCATAGAACTTAAGTGAGGGCTTAAGGACTAAGATGAAGTGAACTAGGATCCAATCTAGTTACTTAAAGCTAATCCTAATTGATTCATAATTTACAACTACATAAGCATTAAGGTTAACTACACTTAATGGATGTAATAAATAGCTCTAAGGATCATCTACAATTCAAGTTATAAATTAATCCTAAAACTTCTATCTTAAGGCTGAAAGATGAATCCAAAAATTTGCTTATAATTCAAGCATCTAAATTATGAGAACTAAGCTCAATCACATGCAATTGAAATTTAACATGAGAAGTAATAAAATGTGGTATGTTTGCTATCCAAAGGTTTTAAATACCTAAAACACATAATTTAAGAAACTAGAAATTATCACAATATTAATAATTAAGTAGCAAAAAATCTAAAATCATCAATTGTTATCTAATGAAAATGATATATATTAATTTAGAATCTTTATAGTATAAGGATAAGAATGACACTAAGTAGGTCAAAATCGGACAATATTGGAAAATTAGGATTTTCGAAACTCCTAATTAGGGTTAAAAGGTGATTACAAAAATTAAGGCTCCAATATAAATTTTTATTTCATATTATTATTCATCACATTTTTGTGAGTAAAATGGACTATTTAAATATTAAATTTGAACTCCTAATGTTTAAGTTATGAGACAAACAAGATTGTAATTAATTTATAATTAATTAATTAATCTAAAATAATAACTAATTAAAACATTCACCAAAATAAAAATTAAGTTGCATATTATTAATCTATGCATTTTGTGATCAAAATAGTATATAATATTGCATTATTTGGATGAGTATATTTAAAGATACAATTAAATGAAAATTTGCATTAATATTAATTAATTTAAATCAATTAAATTTCATTATTACAAATAATCGTCGGCGCCGAAAACCAGACGGCACAGAAAAGCACAAAGGCAGAAAACGACGCTGACTGACTCGACGTCAGACGCATAAATTAAAGACTTAATGTGAAATAAACAACAATAAAAGTAGTATTGAATAGTAAAGTAAAGTAAAGTGAGACTTAATCATATGGACTAAATAAACATAGTCAAATACTATAACAAATAAGTATAGCTAAGAGGTGCTTAATTAAGTAAGAAAAGTTGGGTCTCCCAAAACACACACACTCCTAGTCTAAGATGTGTGAGATCTCTTTATTACTCTGTAGCATGCTATGGCTTGTAGTCCACTATATGAAATCCCTATGTTTAATCTTTTAAAGTTTTATTATATGCACAATGTCTTTATGAATGCTCAAGTTGTAGTCTCAAAGCAAAGCAGTATTCAAGGAATTCAAGTTAATTATAAACTATGTGCTATTCATTGTTGTCTAATTTAATTATTTATCTTAATGATTGGAGCTGATTTAGCTTCCAATTGATATAGATATATCAATCTCTAAGTCAATTGAAAGATGATACTATAAATAATTAAGGTTTAGAAAGTAGTAGTTTGATTAATATTTACTTGTATGACAAAATAATTTATATGTATATATATATATCTAACATGACTCTAATCCTATACTAATCCATATAGAAGATGCAAAATTGTTAATTCAAGCCAAAGTTATTGCTTGCTTTTTTCCTGATTTGGCGTATAGATAGATGATCGAGAATTCTTCGGTTTACTACCTACTTCAATAAATAGATTAAAGTAGGTTTAATGAGATAGCTTATCTTATTAGAAAAATATGAGATTAATTAGATGAACTTTTACTTATCATTAATGATTATATCTTTTTCTTAAATAATATATATATATATATATATATACCCTGTTCAATATCAATAGTTCATACAACAATGAATTATACTTAATTGTATTATATTCTTAGAGTTTAATTGCACTAATATTATCTAATTATGGCTTAATAACTACTTGTGTCATTAAACAGTAATTAAACAAAAAGTATTGCTACACTTACACACTAAAATACATCAAAATATATCAATAATATGTCAATCCAATGTGCAAGTAGATTATTACTTAAATATATTTTTTGTGTAGCCTATATGCAAAAATTAAAAAAAAAAGAAAATATTCTATTAGTCCTGAATAATTTTTTAAATATATTCTTGTGTAATGATAATATTTTTCTTAAACAAATAATTTAATTTTTTGATTAGTTTTAAAACATGCTTTAATTATGTGTCAATTAGACGAATTAATTATAGTTCAGAGCTTATCTTTAAGTCGCCTAGAAAGCTGCGTTAGGCAGATGGATTTGGACGTATAATGTTTTGAAAACAAGGAATTTTATAAAGACCACCCAATTTTATATATTGTAAATTGCCACCCTCTTAATATATACTTTTTTTTAAATTATTATCACTATAATTTAAAGATCATTAATTGAGAATGTTAAATAATTTTCTAAAAATCAAAAACTAATATTATGTTAATTTAAGAATTAATTTATGCACTTTTGTTCATGAACTTCATTAAGAAAAATCACCCTTTTCATGAAATTGTACCTAATATTATAAACTAAAATATAAATGAAGTTACAAAACCTCACCTACTGACATTATTTTTTGAAACATGAGGGCATCCCCCCGTATATTTAATGAGAAAATAATTACATGATGAATAAAAATAATAGTAAGAAAAGAATAGAAAATGGAACTTCATAATAGAAGAATACAGACAAAAAAAAGACTAATTCAAATCTTTACGGTGAGACTGGAACCCATGACCCATTGAGTATCAATAAAAGTATCTGTTCATGACTAAGATCAAGAGAAGTCACCAACCGATAAATGTGACCCCAAAGTCATCACAATCCATCATTATCTTCCAGATAACTAAAGCCCAAGAGCATCTAAAAGGAGGTTCCAAATGCTTGCAAAAACATAAGAGGATCACAAAAAGATCCCAACAATACAACTAATCCAAAAAATTTGCATATGAGACCCGAAAAATAAAAAGAGCCAACAAACAGTGCTGAAACGTCCAACAAAACTAATGCTTAATCCAAAATAAAGCCTAAGAAAATCAAATGCAAAATTGAGGAGCAAATATAAATCATCCAAATCAACCCAAACCAAAACAACCCATTTCTAAAATACAGAAAGCTAGCTAAGATAGCCACCGGATGATTGATCCCTGAGACAATTTAAAGCTGGGACATAGATAATTTTCAATAATTCAAGACAAAAAGACCAACTAAGCAGGATTTAGTGAAACACTCCAATTTTTAATAATGATGCTAATATTGTAGCTATTAGTATTTATCAAAATATTAGTGCTTCTTGAGTGTTGCATAAACTTTCATACCAAATTTCTTAAGTGATAGCACCAATAGTCGTCTGTTTTGTCCAATTACTCGAAGCAATACAATCATCTAGGAATTGAGAAGGATGAAGTAAAAATTTGTTTGCAATAGGAACAATCTATTTGAAAATCTCCTAAGAGTGTAAATACATGAAAAAAAGATGATTATGAGATTCTTTTTTCAGAATTGCATGGCACGCAAGTGGGATTATACGGAATACCTCTTGAAATAAGAATGTATTTAGTTTTGAATCCCCACAAATGGCTTTCCAAATTGAACATTTGTATTTAAGCTTTCAACCTCTATCCCAAATAGCCAATGACCACCATAAATTAGGTAAATGAGAAAAAAGAAGATCATGAGCATTTCTGAGAGAGAAGGAACGAGAAACTTTAAAAATATTATTATCATTATTATCACTAGAGATGCGAGGCTATAAAATGCCACAAACCTTTTCCCAAATGCACTATAACATTTTACCAAATGCATAAATAAACAGAAGGCATCGAAACGGTGCGTTAATCAGGAAGGGCTGCTAAACCTCCCCGAATAATCTGTTAAATAAAGAGCTGCTGAGACTAATCCTCAATAGAGAAGAGGGCTGAGTACTAATTCTTAAGATAAGTGTAAAATCCTTATCTTAAGTATTAAGAAAGATACTTATGTACATTAGATTATATGTATGGGAGAATGATCCAATATACATGAGTATTAGCATTTCATATATGTTGATCGCATCACAATACTAAATTTAAGTAGTATTAAACACAAAGTGTGAATGCTAAAGCATATATCCAAATCAATCATCACAGAAACTAAGTAAACATTCATCTCAGAAAGAAAAGAAAATACCTTTAGAATTTAAAGTTATTACGGACAATTTACTTAATAGAGAACAGGAAATAGTCAAAATACTGAACTGAAAATAAACTAAAGCACAGAAAAGTAATTGCTGATGAAGAGTCCTCTAGTATTCTATGAACTCCTCTTGAATCTCCTGTGAAACCTTCTAATCTTGCTCCACAAGGTGTTCTAAATCCGGCAAATTGCGAATCCCAAAAGTTCCACATGTTAAACATCAAGTCTAATACATTATAAGCTACTCTAAAAAGTTATAATTATCTAATGTTTAACAATTAAGTAATCAAATAAAACTACGGAAAATAGTGAAATAGCTAAAAATGTAAAATCGTACAAATCTGAAGGTAAAGTAAAGCTGAAATTGAAGAGTGAGTAATGAAGGCAAAAAAAATAGTATAGGAGCTGAAACTGAGTAAATAATAAATTAAAACTATGTTTTATGTCACTGAATTTATACATATACATCTGAATATGACACCGAATTGTATGCCACAAGTATGTTGACTCAATGTCACATGACATCCCACAGATCCTAGGTGAGCAAATGCTCTGCTAATAAATTCCTTAGGTGAGCCAATCACTCCGCTAATGCTAATATGACTTATGTATTTATGATATGCCATGGATTTAATAACTATATGCTTAAAAGTCATCAAAATATAGAAATTGATTTAAAACAAAGTAATAATTCCATTTATCTATATTATGCAGAATTCACCTAGATAAATTCTAACTCCTGACGTAATTCTACTAAAGTATTATAATTTCTCATTATAATTAAATCCTAAATTATCACATGGGGGAAGTATATATACATGATGGTATATTTTAAGAAAGGTGGTTTAACACATAGTTTATTTAACTGCACTTATTATTATGCATAAAGATAAGTAACAAAATCTTTATTATAGTTTATTCTCCCAAACTAAGTTGTTAAACACCCTGATTGCAAACATAACTTATAGTGTCCTAAGAAAGGAAACTTAAAATTCTTAGTTTATTTAACTACATTTATCATTACGCATAAAGATAACGAACATAATCCTTAACATAGTTTATTCTCTCAAACTAAATTGTTCAATCCCCTACTTATAATACTCTTAGACTTGGGATATTTATACTGAACCGAACTAAACATATCCAGTCATATAGGACAAGACTGAGACTCTACAGTTCTATTCAGAGTAAATCAACCAATTCTATCTTTTTATTGAAATAATTCAATTCTATGAATATAAACTATCACTTCCATCTAATAATCCTACTAAATCTCATTTTAATAATTATTTTTATAAATCAAGGCTTACAAATGAATGAATCCACATCTCATGATGGCGAGTCCTTGTAACAACCCAGGTTGTTACCTTGATCAATTAGGACTAATTTTAGTCTTAAGCTTAATCATAAGTGCTAATTAGGTCAATTGGAGTCAACCTCTAAGACCTAATCCAAAAAAGAGTCAAATAATCCTGATTCCTGGAAAATTCAAAAACCTAGAAATTGACCTATCTAAATTGACCTCCGATCGAAAAACGACTTCGCCATTGCACTCATTGACCCCAAGTTAGCTAGAGGTGATGGGTTCAGGTCAAAATCAGAAGTCGTTAAAATTAAGACGAATATTTTAATATATTTTAAATACCCCGAAAATCGATGTATCAAAATACTCGTCAGATCAAAAATCTGACCTCACTGTTGCGTTCCTCACCCCTTAAATAGCTAGGAAAACATATTTAAAAATTTTGTAAGAAATAATAATAATAATAATATTATTATTATTATTATTATTTAATTATTTAAATTTTTGCGCGCCGTTAATGAGCTCAACGCCGTTAACCGTATTCTATGCACGCCACTACCCAACCGTCTGATCAAACGGTAATTCGTGACCGTTCGATCGAGCGATCGAACAGTCACGGTGCGTCGTCCCGAGGAAGTCCCTCCGCGTGTCGCACTAAGGCTGGGCACCGCGGCGGTCGCCTCTCCCGTGCGTGGGAGCCCACGGCGAGTCCGCCGAGATCCCAATAACTCCCCAAGACGCATCCCGGTCGCGGGTGAGAACCCTAGGCACCTGCAGCAAGTCCCGGCTCTCCTCCCCGTTGCGAACCTTCTAGGCCGTCAATTTCGAGGTACTCCCTCACTCGTCAAGCTTTCATTGTTTTGCATTACTTCAATTTTGATTGTCTATTCCGAGGTCTTGATTGTCCATCCATAGCATTGGATCGACGTGATCGAACCTAGATCCGTCCGTTTTTGTCGAGTCGTCCACAGTAGAAATTAGGGTTCGCCGAAGTCCGTAGAGGGTGGGTTAGGGTTCGTCACTACCGGCAATGCAGTTCTTTCCGGCCGGCGTACCACCCACCTATGTGTAGCCCTCGACCTAAGCGACCCACCGCCGTGCGAGCCGAGATAGATGGCCGCCGGAATCATCGTCGGGGGCCAGCTCTAGGCCTCCCCTCGGGGCTTCGTACGAGGGAGAGGAATCACCGCGGGCCAGGACGGGTCAGCCCAACCCGCTCGATTCCCGCACGCAGGCCGCCACGCGTCACCAGCGTGTGCGGCTGGCGGGTCCCGCCTCTTCGGCGATATTGAGTGCCGCGGGGCCCACAGCAGTCGCCGTGCCCAATACTAGCGCGCTGCGCGTCGTGTGGGACCCACTAGGTCGCATCCGCAGCCGCCGTGGGTCCCGCTTCACCCGGCTCTGCGAATCATTGACCGCCACTTGTAGCCGTGGGTCCCGCCACCTTCAAATCTGCAGAAGAATAAGTTTAGATAAATATAATTATATTACAAAGTTATAAATAAATATAAGTATAAGCGTAGGCACATTCACTTATAATGTATAGTTAGTCAATTGGTTATTCATTATCATGTAATTTAAATAATTAAAATAACAGTACTTAGTTAATATAGTTTAATTAATTTTGGATTAAGAATACCTACTAATTAAATAAATTGTGTATATATATATAAAACAGGATGATCATTTAGGATAATTAAGTGAATTAGTTTAATAATTAGTGATTAAGCTTACATTAATATATTCATTAATATTCTAAATAGTAACATGTTATTAATAATATACATTGTTTAGGATTTAAATACAGTTAATTTAATCAAGATTAATTAAAAGTAGAAAGGTAAATTAGTTAAAAGAAGTTAGTTAATTAACTATTAATTAGTGAATTAATGATTAATTAAATAATTAATTAATTTTAAGTAAACAGTAGATTCTTAATTAAACAGTTAGTATTAAATAGAATTAGTCTCATTTAATTAGTATTATTTAGATAAATTAAAAATAGTAAAGATCCTTTGAATAATAATTAATAAATAATTAACTTAATTAATAAGTTTAAAATTAAACTTAATTAAATAATAAATTGATGATTAATTAATTATGAATAATTAATTAATAATTAGTTAATTAAATAATACAGAAAACATATATATTTCCAATTTTAGAAATGAATAGTAAATTAATACAAATTGAATTTTTGAATATAAAATAATACAAATTATATTTTTGAATAGTAAAACTTAAAAGTTTAATAACTTTTTATAGGATAATCCAAATATAGTCAATATAGATCTCAAGGTACTCAGAAAAATAAATAGAATCAAATGACATAAAGTAAAAATTAATTTTGGGTACGCATAACGAAGTATCATTTTATGATCTCTTTAGGACCCCATAACTTTTGACCTAGTTGACCAAATATAGTCAGTATGAGTCTTAAAATACTCAGGAGAACAGCCCCATCACTGTGATAGTATTAGTTTTCTCAATTGGGCATCAGGATAAAAAGTCAACCATAGAACTCAGAGTTGACTTTAGTGAAAAATGACCAAATTGCCTCTAGAATTCAAATGACCATAACTTGGTCAATTCAACTCCAAATTCAAAAATTCAAGATGCTAATTAGTTTAGAATTTCAATATCACTAATAAACTAAAATAATATTTAGGTTCTGAACCCTAGAAATTTAGAAAATTACCAAAATACCTCCAACATTAGTTAGGTCATAACTTGACCATTTAAGATCCAAATTAGGTTTACTCCCTACCAACATACTCAGTGCATTATAGGAAAGCTATAGAAACTGAGTTTGCTAAAATTGGACTTCAAATGGAAAAGTTCGGATTTTGTCACCCGTTGACCGACTCAAATTACCAAATTGCCCCTCAAACTTAAAACATCCATAACTTAGTCAATTGACCTTAGAATATAGTGTTCTTGAACTCTATAGAATCCTTGAATAGTAACCTACAATAAACTACATAAAAACCTAATCTTGAGTAGAGTAAAAGTTACTTAAATACCCTTAAGTCAAAAACCTTAGTTTGAAGATATATGACCCGTTTCTCATCCAAATTAGACATACTTACTGTCTATCTTCAAGTTAGATAGTAAAAAATTATATGGAAAAGAGAAATCTCATTTTGGATACTTAAATCAAAAGTTGACTTTTTAGACCCTTAAGTAGGGGCAAAATTATCTTTTTGCCAAAAAAAATTTAGGATAAACACCCTTAACCTTTAATTAATCTTTTAAAACACTAAAACTAACATTATAATCATATTAGTGACATTTAAGTAAGTAAAATCAATAGTTAGGTCAGATTCCAGAATTTTCTTAAGTTTTTAACACTACACCTTAAGAACCCTTCCTGAGACTATAGCTAGATTATAGTGTTGATTTCATTCATTGAAAAATGGGATTTTTTCAATGAATGAATCCTTGGTTTTATTAGTTTTCTAAAATTTCTTAACTTATTTTGATTTTTTTGTCTTTTAACCTTAGATTTAAGATAAGAGATCTATCCTGTTAAGCTTGATTAATTAATAGAATTGACCTAGATCATTAGATTAAGTCTCATCCTTTTTAGATTATGTGATTAAGCCTAATCTTGTGGCACTTAATCCATAATCTATAGTTTAATAGCTTTAAGTTAGAACATCTAAAAATTATTAATTAGGTCGTAATGATTTATTATTCAACTTTTATAGTCGACTTTGATTTGGTATATTAGGATCTAGCTAGTTCTAATATTTTGTAACTTATAAGGATGAGTTTCTAAGTTACACTCGATAGTAGGAAAACAGTGATCCTGAACTTGTGTAACTTATAATAGTTAGAATAGATAATATAAAACAAATGATATCACCATATTAGTAGAGTCTCTTGCTTACTTTGATACTTTGTGCTAAGCATTCCTTGTATATTTGAGCTTACTTTCTTGGACATTTCATGTAAGATAACTTTGTGCATGAAATGAAAACTTAGAATAATAGGATAACAGTTGCCTTTGGGTCCAGTTTTTGGTGATTATGGTGCACATTTGCCCCGATGGATAGAGGTAATGTGAGATCAGGATGCCTACCATTCTCATTGAGGAGAGTGTGTTAGGCTTGGGACCCGTATAGTCTTGCAGATGTGCTTGACTTCTCAGTTGTTTCTAATAGTTGTCCATATAAACAAAAGTAAAACAACTAAAATATATTGCATAAGTATTATCTGCCTCTTCAGTCATGCAGTATGTTCAGTATATTTACAGATTGAGATGTATATGTATGTGGGCCAGTTTGGCCAAGTCTTCTGATATAGCAGTCAGTATACAAAGTTTGATGTGCAAATTTTAGTATTTGGCTATATTTTAGAATTACTTGTTCAGTCAGTTATTTCTTTGTACAGCTTACATACAGTAGGATGTTAGATTTTGTTGATTTTTATATGTATCACTGCTGAGATTTACTATTATAATTTGCATATTTCATTTGATCATCAGCATGTATTAGGATGTAGTATTTACTTTCAGTACATGTTTAGTTACTTATATTATATGCCTTACCTTGTTTACCTCGCTTTTGAGGCATGTCTTAGCCTCCTTTTGCTTAAGTTATAAATATTATTTATAGCTTTTCCTCTTTCTCATTGTATTGCCAGTCACTCCTTATATATTGTGCTTAGGAAAAATGTGTAAAGATGTGACATTATAAAACATATAAAAATGTCAACCTAAAATATACTTAGACAAATTATCTAACCATATATTCTCTTTTTTTGGTTGGGGCCGTACATTGTGAAATCGACAATGGCAGGCGTAGATGTAACGCCCCGTCCCATCGCCATGCGCAAAAGGACAAGTGTAAGACATATTTCGGCGGTGGAATGGTGCGCTACTCGGGAACGGAGGGCCATACAAGCAAAACCCATCATCCCGAATAGGCTAGAGAAATGGGGCCATACTGGAGGCTGCTGACTCGAGTCCTAAGAGTATGTTCGAGAGCCAATATCTAAGATAAGAATGAAAGATGTATCTTAGGTATTAGACTAGTACGTACACAAGGTTCAAGGAAGTGGGGAAGAACCCATGTACGTTATAAAATATATAAGGATTTACAGTATGCTGGTCGCATCACAATACTAAGTATAGCAGTATAACAGAGTGCAGAAGCTAAAAGCAAAACATCCAAAATATATTCATCTCAAGCAATAGTAAATATCCATCTCAGAAAAGAAAAGTAAAAGTACATCCAGAGTTTTATTACAAACCATTTAAATGCAGAAATATAAAGAGTCTAAATAAAATGCTGAAAAGGACTAGTGAGTAAAAGTGGATGCTCGGTCCACTACAGCTCCAAATGCTCCTCTTGAGTCTCTGGTACGTCCTCCTGACCTGTCTCCAAAAACTGCTCAGGATCTAGTAAATTGCTGGATCCCAAAAGTACCCCATGTTAGACAAGAAGTCTAACACATCGAAACTAGCTATGTAAAGCAAAACTAAATATAACAATATACAATTAAAATAAAGTTGTAACAGAGCTGAAGAAAGACATGTAAGCGAGGAAAGTTGTAAGTACTGAGTAAACAGGATAGTAAAAGGGCTACGAAATGTGAAGCTATCACCAAATAGAACTGAACATAAAACAAACATTATGCTGGAAGGATGCTATAAGCTGCACTATATGTTACTAAAATAAGACTCACAAATATGTCATAACACGGTATATCACAGAACTATCACTGAAGGTTTATGAGTAGTACGGTCCAATGTAAGCACAACAGTTAGGAAGTCAGTATGGTGACGCAGATGCACCCTGAAATTCCCTAGTCTGTGTATATAACATTTCGTATCTCATACTGTATCACCGATAACCATGTGTCACAACTCATGTTTATGCTTATGCTTATGCCATTATATTGAATGAATGAAAACTACTGAAATCCATGAAGAATTTAGTAAGAAACTGTAATGAATCCTAACTCTCCACTGTGCAGAATCCTGCTAAGAGGATTCTGACTCTAAATCTCTAAAGCGAGGGTTGCTTATTTACTTGAAGATCACTGGACGGAGTGATTGTATACACATATTAGATATGTTGCAAGAATAGGGTTCTTATCACTTAGTTTGATTAAGCCACCCTAACAAAGCGATCTTCATTAGGAGGCACCATCTGATGATGATTTTGTATCTCAAGCTAAGTATTAAGTCACTAAACTCATAATCATACTTAGTGTCTTAAGGAAGGTGGATCCCATTACTTAGTTTATTTGAGCCATACCTATTGAAGCGATCTTCGCTAGGAGGCATTGCCCGATGGCAACTTGTCTTTCAATTAAACTAAGGAATGGGTACCCATTTAATACACTCTTAGAATCGATTGATTTATGCTAAGTGAGGTTATATATGCCTAAGCCCGCAGGATAGCAACAAAGACAAATCTCACTTAGAGTGACTCAACCAATCCCGGATATTATTGAGGACCAGCAATATGGGTATACTATACTAGACCACCCAATAATCAGGGGTCAATAAAGTCTGATTAATAGAACAAGAATTTATCAAAACTACATATCCTGAACTAATAAGCAAGTCCTATACAAGATTTCACCAAGCAATTATGATTAAGGATTACTTAATATGGATTCTACTACAAGGAGAAGTATGTTTTCTAATGCCTTAATGGATTACTACCACAAGGAGGATAGATCAGTCTCTAAAGTGATGGGATCTTCTATACTTCTACCTCAAAAGTCATACAAGGCTTCCTACCTCAGGATATATAAATTTAGGTCTTTTAAATAATTCAAGACGATCTTATCAAGAGATTCTCAAGATCTCCCTTCTAAATTTTGATATTAATCTCTTAGGTTTTGTTTCATAATTAGGTTTAGGATGATTATATCAGGTGATTAAGTCATCTGATCACACTCTAACTAATATTATGGGATCTAAATCAAGAATATATTTAAGACTTAGATCACTTGATTAATCAATATGATTTTATTAATCTTCTTATGCTAGTCCTCTTACTTAAGAGAAAATCAGGGATCTTAAGGTTTGATCCAGATGGTGGAATCACCTAGGATTATTATTAACTTTAATTTGTCTAATTCAATGTTTAGAATCAATGATAAATCAAATGCATTATTGGAGAATGTTCAATGCAAAATCTTGAATTCAAATCAATTAAGTTAAGTTTCTTAAGGATTTGGATTCTCCTTAAGTAGATTAGGGTTTGATCCCTTCTCATGCCTTAAGTAAAATCAAGTTATGTATTTAAAGATTAATGTCAAATCAGTGGATTAATTATGTATTATTGGTGGCAATCTCATACCTAGTTCAAGTCTTAAAAGCTTGATCCAAATCTTAAGATTTCTTAAGTTAATTAAGATTTTTAAGATTTTAAATCTTTGGATTTATTCAAGTATACTCAATAAGCTTATCTAAATGAATTCACTACACTTAACTTACTATTATAAGTCATATTAACAATCAAAGTTTATAAAACAGAGGGTACTTAGTGCTAATCAAACCCTAATCCCAATCAAAAAAGATTATCACATAAGTATAAATCCAACTATTCAAATTACATGATATTTGGCATACAAGTTCTAATTAATCATACAAGTAATCAAAGCCTAAGTTTGCTAAGATCCAATGAGTATAAACCCTAAAATTAACTAATCATGATTTAACAAAATTAGGGCATAACTAAAAGTATAAAGCTCAAAAAAAAAATCTACTAAGCACATACATTTTAATTATCGTAAGTGAACTAATGGCACCCTAATCTTGCAATTTGAATAAGTAAAATTGCTAATTTACCCTAATTAAAATCTACTGTAATTAGGCAATAATTAAAGATCTAACCACCAGATGTTCATTTTTATTTTACATTTAGGTTCCTGAGATTTTTTTAATCATTTTCATATATAATATTATAGGATTTAAACCAGTGGATTAAAAGTTATTCAAATAATACATTCTATATTTTTATTTAATCAAAATCCTATGATTTGATTATTGGAATTATTTTCCTTAAGAAAAATAATTCCGATAATTCTATTTTAATTAAACGGCTCGGCCCGCTAACCAAACCACGCGGGTCGACCAGGGCCCGGAAGACCAGGCACTGTCGCACCGCACGGGTGGTGGGTCGACTCGGTCCGCACAGTGCCGTCGTCCCCGCTCCTTCGTCCCGACGGATAGAGCCGATGTAGGGAAACCCTAATCGCCAAATTCCGACGCATCCAGGCCACGGCTCGGCCAGCATTCAATCGCTACTCGATCACCGTGGTCAGACGCGTCGATTGGGACTCGAAGCCCCTTTTGAGACGGTCTGGATCAGCCAGACCTTGCTCACCCGAAGACTCCTCCATTGGAACTACTGTGGGGAGGTAATTCTCCCCACAGAGGCCATGTCAGACCCCGAGCTCGATCCCTACACCATCAGGGAGGTGAGGTGGATCGAAGCCCTCTAGTCTGAGGGTCTGGGGTGGTCTAGATCGTCGGGTCCTTACTCGACCGAGGCATTCCTTGAGCGGTTTAATCCGATCGATCGATTTGATCAATCGGAGCTAGCCTAGTTCTTAATCTCGATACCTTTGGGTTTGAGATGACAATACAGACTCAGACGCATCAAAAGGAGCAAGGTTCAAACCTCATTGGCTCGAATCCAGAAAGGGGGATACTTGGTTTTGACGGATTGGTTCGAGACGCTCGACTGAAGGCTCAGCTGGCTCTAGCTACGATTCCAAACGCTGCAAAGGATCTTGAACGTCAGGAGAGCCTACTATCAGCAGTTCAGAGGCTCCCAAATCACCTACGCAAGCTCGGACAGGCGACAATGGTGAAATGAAGATAGAGGTAATTCAGGGTCAATTGATCAGCAAAAGGGTAGAGGAAGGGTTGCTGAGGCTATTTATAGCCTCAGGCGAGCTCAGGGAAGATTATGGAGGGCTGGTTCGGGCTGGAGAGGGCCCGAGAGGTCGGGCCATGGCCGAGCTCTCAAAATTCTATTTTGAGCTCGATTGGATCACGAGACCCAATTGGGGTCCCTCGACCATTAGGGAAAGCTCAGCAACGGCTTGTTGAGCTGGAGGCGCGAGTGGGGGACAGAAATGGCAGCTGGAAGTATGGGATATTCCCTCTGTCGGGTGAGGGATCTGGCGGAGACGAAGATCCACAGTGCCAGACCCCTTAGATGCCGTCTAATCTATCGATCAGAAGGCGCTACGGCTAGGATCGCCCGGATCCTAACGGCCGATCGCGGGGATGATCCTGGCCGTAGGATCCACGGGGTGGATCCAACGATGGATCCGCGGTTCCGCGGGATCGGATCCTAGCCGTTGGTTAAAATGGCGGAACGGTCAGATGTGCGGGATCCCACTGTCGTGTGCCCCATGCTTCGCAGCGGATCGCCCGCAGTCCGCACAGTGGATCCCGGCTGTTAAATTAGCTATTTGGGTATATTTGCAAAAATCAAATTGTTTGGAACCCTTTTATGCAATTGGACCATTTTAATTTAAATTAAATTATGGTCCAAATGATCTCCAAATTGCACCAAATTTTCACCCTTAGCTAATTTGGGGTTGAGGAATTCAAAAATGCAATCAAAATTTAATTCTGAGATCAAAATACTTTGGATCTAGACTAAGGCATCTAGACTGATCAAATTGCAATTTTAGACTTAGAGAAGTCTAATGAACTTCCAATATTTTTAGATAAGCTTAGTTGAGGTTCTATAAGCAATGGTGATAAAAAATAAATGGGTTAGGTTATCTATGCATTTACAAGGTAATAATCTAGGGTTGTTATAGTAGAGCAGATCGAGGATCCAGTACCTAAGGAGGAGCAGCAGCTTGGACCAGAGCATATCTAGTCTTTAGATTTATATGTGAGGATGAGTGCATTTGCATTTCCTTTTATTTAAACTTTCAATAATGTAATAATACAGGTACTCTTGACTATGTATTTGGATTTATATGCTTATATTCTGAGCCATATTTTGCACTTATATTATATTGTGATGCTTGGATGTCATTTATTGCTTCCGCACTCTGTACGTTCACTTATATAGTGACTGTTATATTGATCCTATGTTAACCCTTCCCTAATCAGATGGATTGTGAATTTTATCCTAATCTAATGGTAAGTGAGGGGTTAGCCAGAGTGACACTCCATTCTTAGCTTAATCCTTTGGCAAATTAAGAGTGTGGATCGCCACAGTTGGTATCAAAGAAGTTCCATAGGTGTCAGATAAGAATTTGTATTCTTATCTACCTAATGGAAGATTCTTCTGCCAGTACAGTCACTATGTCAATAAACATCAGAGTCACATCCAAGATATCACAATATCAAAACTCAGAATAAAAAGTTTAATAATCAAAATGCACAAATAATGGTATTATGTAACATTCCAAACGTTAACTACACAACTTAAGAATTCAGTGAACGTATCTAGATACGCCAGCATGACAGTTGAGGGACATTACCAACGATTTAAAAATAGTTGGGAGGCCATTGCCCAATTCCGTCGAGAGTATGAGGACTACATAGATGGAGTAGAAGACCCCGCAGTTCGGATGTTACACCATGGACTTCGATAGAGCTCATTTAGAGGGTACGATCACCCTGCCTTAGCCAAAGAATGGCTAATAAGGATAGACATTGTGATGGGACTCTTGGACAACCCAGACAATGTTAGGGTTGCCCTCGTGGCATGCCTCTTACAAGATGGAGCTCGAGACTGGTGGAGCATTACTCTTAGAGCACTCACCCACCGGCGTGAATGGTTACAGCGGGACATCACCTACGAGGACTTTCATCGTGCCATGGCCCGATAGATTGGATAGAAGTCTTAGTTTTATTTCATATACTATCTGTATTCCTTGATGTATCATTGTAACCTGATTTTTTTTAAAATTTAAAAATAGTTTTCCTTACTTCACTTGATATGGATGTCTAGGATACTGTGCGAGCATGACAGGATGCGATCTTTTCGCCCATTTTAAGGATAGGTGGGCATACAATGTGTTCTTAGCAAAGAAATATGGGAGGGAAGTTCAAGGAGTCTCCCCAGCAGGAGCCAACGTTCTTGAGAGGATGCTGGAAGACGTAGTGTTCAGGGGACTGAACTTCTCCATCCTACCCAGGGAATGGTTACGTAGAGTAACCAAAGTGTTCGATGAACTGGAGTGTCCAGATGATGCTCGACTCGACATCCTTGAGATCCTCCTCCAAGATTATGCGGAGGAGTGGTGGGCTCAAGAAGTATGGAGGTTCGAACGACGACATGCCTGCCACCGTCGAGAGCTGACATATGCATTCTTTAAGCGAGCTTTCATAAGAGAGTACATAGGATAGATTCTGTGTTTTCACTGTTGCTATCTTTTCATGTACTACTTTAAATGATGCATTGTATCTGGTTAATAAAAGAGATAGACTATTTTGATCTCCTGTTTATTGAGTTCTGAAGAATGCGTTATTCTTAATTCAGGTGTTGGGAATCATGAACCCAGGATCAAGCCCACCTTATGTTCCCTCCAGCACCTCCTCTAATGAGGTAAATGCGTTAGTAGAAGCCGTTAAACTGATGGTGGAATCCCACCAACGGCAGGCTGAATTTAGCTAGAAGCAGGCTAAAAAGGCTATAAGGGCCCAAGCTAAACAAGCTGAACGGATGGAACGGCTTCTGGTATCTCAGATAAACCAGAATTGTACCACCACGGAAAGTTACCCAACACCCTAGACCCAACAGCAGAATCAGTCCATAGAAGGGATACTCCACAGCTTTCTCCGATTGAGGCCTCCTACGTTTGATGGAACCCTCTCGGCAATCGATACGGTCGCAAGGATAAAGATGGGCGAAAAGAATCTAATGAGCATCCAATGCCTAGAATCAGCAATAGTTCGCCTCACTACCCACCTCTTGCAGAACGAAGCTGAATACTGGTGGGATACCACCCACAGTACCATATTCATCAAAGTTCCGTTAGCCGAGATAACGTGGGATGAGTTCATCGAAGTGTTCCAAGCTCGATTCATTCCCCCATCCGCCAAGCATCGATTGGGAGAAATGCTACTAAAATTGCAGCAAGGAGATCGATCTGTGTCAGCATATGAGGCTGAATTCCATCGCCTTGCCAGATTTTCTACAAGACTGATCCCTACGAAGACAGACTGTTGTTTCCGATTCCAGGATGGCCTGCGACCTTCAATTCGGAGTCAAGTGATTCCTTTACGCATAACTGATTTCTCAGAATTACTTGAGACAGCCAAGGTAGTGGAACAAGATCAGGCTAGGGAAGGATCCAGAAGGAGTATAGGGTCCATTTCGTCCCAGCCGTAGCCTTTCAAGCGAGCCGAGACTCCAGCAACATATCCATTTAATGGTTGCACCAAACCACACCCTTAGGGGTGGTGCTACCATGGGAGTCATGTCTGCTATACCTGCGGATGGCCAGGCCATGGATTCCTCGACTGTGCTACCACATAAATGGTGGATGGTGATGTGATTGATCGTACCAAATGTCGTCAAGTCTTCGACTTGTACCAGAAGCCTGTAGCTACCCATCCAGCCCCCTCTCCTACTTCAGTCGTAAGGTGTGAGGCACCCAATGCCCCTCGCCCAAATGCACCTTGACCACCTCCAAGGCAAAATTATAACAACCGACCTGCTGGTCCTACACGCGTGTACACCCTCACACCTGTTGAGGCTACAAAAGACAACCACATGGTATCAGGTATATTATCTTGAACCTACTTATCCTTACTATCATTACTTACTATGCACAATTAAGTGATTTATTTACTACATAATTAGGTTCAATCTGTATAAATGGTAAACTCTGTAGCATCTTATTTGACACTGGAGCTAGTCATTCTTTTGTACTTGAGGGATGGGCAAAGTCACTAAACCTCAATATGTATCGTTTAGCCAATCCCCTTAAAGTTGGGTTACCTTCTGGAGCCCAATTGCTAGCTCGCCAGTTTTGTAAGATGCAGATTCCAATTTCAACCAGGGAGTATGAGGCTAAGCTAGTAGTTCTTCCCATAGCCAACTTTGATATAATACTAGGCATGAACTGGCTAAGCCAACATAATGTCACTATCAACTGTACCAAGAAAAAGATTACCTTGGGTAGTGGGAGCAAAGCCATATCCTTTGTTGGCAACCTCAGTACTCGCGCCTCACTCATCAATGCAATAGAAGCGGAAAGATTGGTTCAGAAAGGATGCGAAACCTTCCTAGTAACAATACTAGGAGAGAAGAAAGAAGAAGTCCCATTAGTTGAGAACCCTATTGTTTGCGAATTCGCAAACATCTTCCCAGAAGACTTACCCAGTCTTCCTCCTATACGGGAAGTCGAATTCGCAATTGATGTTATTCCAGGAACACAGCCCATGTAACAACCCGAGTTGTTATCATAGTTGATTAGGACTAATCCTAAGTCTTAAACATGATTATAAGCGCTAATTATCTCAAGTGGAGTCAACCTTCGAAACCTAGTCCACATCAGGAGTCAAACGGATCGAATCCTGATTTCTGGAAATCCAGAAACCCTAGAAATTGACCTGTTTAAATTGACCTCCGATTGAAAAACGGATACTGCCATTATGCTCATTGACCCCAAATTAGATTGGGGTGAAGTTTTCGTGTCAATCGGAAGTCGTCAAAATTTCAACGAATATTTTAATAATAAAAATACCTCGGAAATCGAGGTATCGAAATACTCGTCGGATCAAAAATCTAACTAAGCCATTGAATTCCTTGACCCCAAATTAGCTAGGAAAAACATGTTCAAAATTTTTCGAAAAAAAAAATAATAATAATAATAATAATTTATTTTTGATGGCGTCGTACGGCGCCGTCAACTTAAGTTGACGGCGCTAACGGCGCCGTCCGATTCGACGGATCCATCCGGCCCGTCCGATCGCGCGGATCCAATGGCTCTCGGCCGTGATCCACGTCGCGCGGTCTGGGCAGATCCGGACCGTCCGCGTCGCGTGGATCCGACGGTCCGGGGCCGTCGTTCTCGGCCACGTCGCCCGCACGCCACGCGGCACGCCCGCCGCCAGCCTGGCCAACCGGAGGCCTTCCCCGACCTTGGCGAGGTCACCTGAGGTCCTATAAGACCTCAGGCGAGCTCGGAGCTCCGGGTTTAGCGAAACCCGAGCCCCGAAGAGACGAACCCGAGCCGACCGTCCACCAGCCGTCGATCAGGTACTCCCCGATCCCCCTCCTCCGTCCACCTCTCGTCATCGCGTTACAGTAGAATTGTAGGTTATGACTTAGATCGATGATCAACCGGACCTGATCAGCCTCGATCAGGTCTGGCTAGCCCAGATCCAGGCTTGAAGCCTCGGGCCAGCTCTCTGCAACCGCCGAAACCCTATAAATTAGGGTTTCGATTTGCCGGTGATTCTAGCCACCTCCGGCGAAGGTTCGCCCACCGGAGTGTAGCCCTCGTCGAGGGCTACCGTCGGTCGTGCGGGCTGAGGTGGTCCAGCACCGGGAAGGCCGGCAAAAGCCATGCCCTAGCTGGCGCCCTCGCCCGTCTCCGCGAGGGAGACGAAGTCCGGGTCGGGCCGAGTCGACCCGAGCCGGGTCCGCATCAGCTGGGTGGGGCCACCAGGCCACGTGGCACCTTCTGGGCCTGCCACGTGTCCAGTGGGACCCACCAGCCGAAGTCGCGACCCTTCGGCTTCGGCCGTGGGGCCCACAGTGCCACGTGGCAGCCAGCCGGCACGCCACGTGTCACGTGGGGCCCACAGCACGAGCCCGTTCGGCTCCTCAGTGGGGCCCACAGCGCCACATGGTAGCCTCTAGGCCCGCCACGTAGCAAGTGGGACCCACTGCCCGAGCCCGCGCGGCGGTTCGGCTCCCCAGTGGGGCCCACAGCGCCACGTGGCAGCCTTTGGGCCCGCCACGTGGCAAGTGGGACCCACTGCCCGGTCAACCGCAGCGGTTCGACTTCCCGTGGGGCCACAATGCCACGTGGCAGCCTCTGGCAGTGCCACTTGTCAGGTGGGGCCCACTGCCCAGTCACCCGAGCTGACTCAGCCCCTGTGGGGCCCATAGTGCTACGTGGCAACCTCTGGCAGTGCCACGTGTCTAGTGGGGCCCACTGCATGTTAACTAATTTATTAATTAAATTACTGTTAGTGACTGTTAATGATTAATTAATTACAATTAGTGGTTAATTAAGTTAGGATTAGTATTAATTACTTTTGAACAGTAACCTTAATTAATTAAGTATAATTATAGATTAATTAGGGTTAATTAAAGGTTAATTAAATCTTAAACAGTAATTAGGATAATTAATTATTATTAAACAGTAAAGTATAATTAATTATTCATAATTAAATATTAATAAATAATTAAGACTAATTAAATAATGATTAGCACTCATTACTTTGCTATAGTAAAATAAATATAATTTAATTGATTAAATAATAGATTAATTAATGTTAATTAATAATTAAGCCTAATTAATCACATATTAATTAAGGATTAATAATTTTAGAAATCTTATATAAAAACTTTAGGAATGAATAGTAAAATAATTCAATTTGAATAAATAAACAGTAAATTAATTCAAATTGTATTTTTGAATAGTAAATCTTAAAAGTTTAATAACTTTTTATAGGATGATCCAAATATAGCCAATATAGGTCTTAAAATACTCAAAAAAATATAAAGAATCAAATAACATAATGTAAAAATTTATTTCGGGGTATGTATAACAAGGTAACATTTTAGGACATATTTAGAGCATCATAATTTTTTACCTGGTTATCGAAACATAGGCAATATGGGTCTTAAAATGCTCAGGAGAGCGGCCCCATCACTGTAGTAGTATTAGTTTTCTCATTTAGATATCAGGATAAAAAGTCAACCCTAGAACTTAGAGTTGACTTTAGTTAAAAATGACCATAATGCCCTTGGAATTCAAATGGCCATAACTTAGTCAAATCAACTTCAAATTCAAAAATTCAAGAAGCTATCTAACCTAGAACTCCAATGTCACCAACATACTGAAACAATATTTAGGATCTGAACCTTAAAAATTTAGGTAAATGACCAAATCACCCCTAGCCTTATTTTAGTCATAACTTGACTGTTTCTTCGCCCAATTTAGGCGTACTTACTGTCTATCTTCAAGTTAGACAGTAAGGAATCAATTGGAACTAAGAGAATTCAATTCTGACTTCTAAGTCAAAAGTTGATTTTTTGACATTTAAAGTTGGGCAAAATGGTCATTTTGCCCTAATATTGGATTAAGTACCCCTGACCCTTAAGTCAACATTCCAAGACACCAAGACAAATGTTATAATCTTCTTAGTATCAATCAAGTGAGTGAAATCAACCCTTAAGTTAGATTCCAATAATCTCTGTTAAGTCTTAAGCACTACACCTTAAGGACCTTTCCTGAGACTAGGACTAGATCATAGGTTAGAGTTCATTCATTGGGTAAATGGGTTACTCAATAGGTGAAACCTTAGTTTTACTAGTTATATACTTTTCTTTTATTTTACGACTTATTTTGATTATTTTATTTTTTGACTGTAGATTTAAGATAGGAGATTCATCCTATTAAGTTTGGTTACTTAATAGGATTTGCCATGACTAGTAGATCACTTATAGAATAAAACCTAGAACTTAGGTCTTAACTTCTTTGAATTATGTGATTAAACCTAAATCTCATAGTATTTAATCCATAATCTATAGGCTTATAAGATCTTGATCAGATCTTAGTTAGAACGACTAAATTCACAAAACTAGGACGTATGATTTATTGATTTAACTCATAGTCATCTATCTGATTGATCTAGATTAGAACCTGATCAGTTCTAATCCTTTTTAACTTATAAGGACGAATTTCTGAGTTACACTCAATAGTAGGAAAATGGTGATCCTGAACTTTTGTAACTTGGAATAGTTAGTATGGTTAAGTAGAAAACAAATGATATCACCATATTTAGTAGAGTCCCTTGCTTACTTTGACAATTGTTGCTTACGCGTTCCTTGATTTTAGTGCCATATTTTTTTGAGCATATCATATAAGACATTTGATGCATGAATAAAATGTTAGGAAAATATGGAGACTCCCTAGATTCCTTGTGAAAATATTAAATTAATTAATGAGAAGATAATGATTTGATGTGTTTGAGCTGCCTCTCAATGTTGTTTTGCTCATACCGATTATTGCCCTAGTCATATCGTGCTAGGAACCGCCCTAGCCATACTGGTGCTAGGATCTTTCAGGTATGACTGTTGGTGACCTAATCGTATCGTGCTAGGAACCGCCCTAGCCGTACTGTGTTAGGGCCTTCTACGTTGACTATTGTTGCCTTAGCCATATCGTGCTAGGAACCGCCATAGCCGTACTAGTGCTAAGATATTCAGCCCTTTTTGGTGAGCTAAGTAGCTCTTTTCTGTATGGCAGATTGTACACGTATGGTTTTATATGTAGTTGTTGTCATTTACTTTTCAGTATTCTTATTCAGTCAGCTATTTCCTTGTACTGCTTTTATATATATATATATATATATATATATATATATATATATATATATATATATATTTAGAATGTTAGAACCTTGCTGCTATTTATATGTACCACTACTGAGTTATTTATTTTAATTGGCATATTTTCTGTTGATCACCAGCATGTTTAGGATGTAGAACTTTTTCTTACAGTACATGATAGTTATGTATATTTATACGCCCTTCCATGTTTAGTTTGTATGCGAGGCGTGTCTCAGCCTCTTTCCTTTTCTTTGCTTAAGTTATTAATGATAGTTTATAGCTTTCCCTTTTCTTTGGTACTGCTTGTTGCTCCTTTTCATATATATATGTTGCTTAGATGTTATTGAATGGTGATATTACTTAACACATATTATAATTCATCAGCTTAAAATGTACTTAGACAATTGTCTAACCAGAATTTTCTTTTCTTTGGCTGGAGCCCTACATTGTGAAACCGATAATGACAGACTCCGTTCTGTTAGACGAGCAGGAGTTAGGAGTGGAGCCATACCCAGAGGAGGAGCCCATGGAAGAAGCTGGCGTCTAGTTCCTTTATACTTCGAATGAGGAAGAGTGGTTTACATTCTATTTTTATTTAAACATTTTAAATGATGTAATAATGCAGGTACCATTGACTGTGTATTTGGATTGTATGCTTATATTCTAAGTTCTATTTTTCTTATTTATACTGTGATACTTGGATGGTTTACATTTCTTTAAATCGCTTTTGCACTCTGTTCGTTTACTTATATAGTGACTGTTAGATTGATTCTATGTTAATCCTTCCCTAATCAGGTAGATTGTGGAGTCTATCCTAATCCATCGATAAGTGAGGGGTTAGCCAGGGTGACACCCCACCCTTAACCTAATCCTTTGGCGAATTAAGGGTGCGGGGCGCCACAGCCCATTTCTAAAGCCCCCTATAGAATGGCGCCTAAGGAATTGTAGGAGTTGAATAAACAGTTACAAGAACTACTAGAAAAAGGTCTCATAAGGCCAAGCTCATCATAATTGGGAGCACCGGTGTTGTTCGTAAAGAAGAATGATGGTTCTATGCGAATGTGTGTCGACTACCACGAACTAAATAAAGTCACAATCAAAAACAAATATCCTTTGCCGCGCATAGACGACCTGTTCGATCAATTGGCAGGAGCCAAGGTATTCTCAAAAATTGACCTGCGATCTGGATACCACCAACTACAGTTGAAAGACTTCGATATTGCGAAAACTGCCTTCCGAACTAGATACGGTCACTACGAATTCCTGGTGATGTCATTTGGACTCACGAATGTGTCGTCTATCTTTATGGACCTGATGCAGCGAATCTTGAAGCCATACCTGGACAAGTTTGTCATTGTATTCATAGATGATATCCTGATATATTCTAAGACAAAGAAAGAACACGAAGGACACCCCCGGACCGTATTAGAAGAGCTAAGAGGCCACCAGTTGTACGCCAAATACTCAAAGTGCGAATTTTGGCTGGAATCTGTCGCCTTCTTAGGCCATGTCGTAGATGCTCATAAAATCAAGGTGGATCAAAATAAGATTCATGCAATCCAAGAATGGGCTCAGCCTAAAACAGTAACTGAGTTCAGATGTTTTTTAGGATTGGCAGGTTATTATAGGAAGTTTGTGAAGGGATTTTCCCAAATCGCCTCCCCTATTACCAAGCTCACACAGAAGGCAGTGCCATTTGAATGGACACCAACATGTGAAGAGGCCTTCCAAGCACTCAAAGATGCACTTACCTCGGCCCCTGTATTAGTCATCCCGAGAAAAGGTGTGAATTATCAAGTATATACGGATGCCTCATAGGCCTAGGGGTTGTATTAATGCAAGAGGGAAAGGTCATTGCTTACGCCTCACGACAGCTAAAGGTCCATGAAAAAAATTATGCAGTACATGACCTCGAGCTGGCTGCAGTAGTGTTTGCTCTAAATATTTGGCGATGCTATCTCTACGGAGTTCAATGCTCGATATTTACCGATCACCAAAGTTTGAAATACATATTCACCCAGCGAGAACTAAACTGTAGACAGAGAAGGTGGTTGGAGTTGATCAGTGATTACGACCTGGACATTCAATACCATCCCAGGAATGCCAATATTGTAGCCGATGCTTTAAGTCGTCAGGCCTCACTAAATGCCATAATATCGGAGGGACCGTTAATAGAAGAATTCCACAAAATGGTTATCAAGCCTATTAGCGGGGATAGACTTAGCTTAATTCTGGCAAACATCAATGTGGAGCCCACCTTTCACAAGGATGTATCGGTGTTACAAACCAAGGACGAGGAATACTTGGGCTTCAAGCAAGCTATTGAAAGCGGCCGCTGCACTGATCTTCGATTTCAGAAGGGTGCTATTTATCTAGGAGATTGTTTGAAGATCCCTAAATCTATGTAACGTGAAATACTAGTTGAGGGTCATAATTCATGATATCAGGTGCACCCAGGAAGTACAAAAATGTATCAGGACCTGAAGTTATCATTCTGGTGGCCAGGGATGAAAAAGAGCATAGCAGACTTTGTGGCTAAGTGCCATGCATGTTGCCTAGTAAAGGCAGAACATCAAAAACCAGGCGGTTTGCTACACCCACTAGAAATTCCAGAATGGAAATGGTCAGACATATCAATGGATTTTGTTATGGGGTTGCCTCGTGCAAGGTCTGGGGCAGATGCAATTTTGGTCATAGTTGATCGGTTGACCAAGTCTGCACACTTCATTCCAATCTGACAAACGGACTCAGTTGAGAGACTTGCCAAAATCTATATCAAGGAAATAGTTCGGCTTCATGGTATTTCAAAAACTATTGTATCAGATAGAGATAGCCGATTCACATCAAAATTCTGGCAGGCCGTCCATCAGGACCTAGGCACCACGCTAGCCATGAGCACAACCTTCCATCCTCAAGCAGATGGTCAAACAGAAAGGGTAAATCAAGTTTTAGAAGACTTACTCCACCTCTGCATTTTGGACTTTGCAGGATCTTGGGTAGATCACCTTCCCTTGGTAGAATTCGCATACAATAACAGCTTCCAAGCTAGCATCAAGACGGCTCCGTAGGAAGCACTTTATGATAGGAAGTGCTCTACACCAATGTCTTGGGCAGAAACAGAGGGTGTTCAACTGTATGGCTCCGAGCTAATATAGGAGACAAACAAGAAGATAAAACTCATACAACAACGGATCAGTATAGCCCAGGATAGACAAAGCAAGTATCATGACCTCCATCATTGCCCCTTAGAATTTCAGGAAGGAGACTCTGTATACCTAAAAGTCAGTCCCATGAAGGGAATCTATCATTTCGGGGTTGCCGGTAAGCTCAGCCCAAGGTATGTTGGACCGTTCAAAATCCTGAAGAGGATTGGGTCAGCTGCCTACCAGTTAGAATTGCCCATGGATTTCATCGCAGTGCACAATGTCTTTCACATATCGTCCCTAAGGAAGTGTCTCCGGGACCCGTCGCACCTCGTGTAACTTCCAGAAATTCAGATCGAGCCCGATTTGTCATATGCCGAGGAGCCGATTCGGATCCTAGCTCGTGATCGAAAATAGCTCAGAAGTCGTGCCATCGACATGATCAAAGTCCAGTGGAATAATTGTTCTTGTAATGAAGCCATTTGGGAGAAGGAATTTGACATGCGATCTAAGTACTATTTGAAAATCCAGGTAATTCCAAATCAAATTCTTAGTCATATTTAACCCTTGCCTTTATTTTTCCACTTGAGTGATGTCGTGGGCGACATCGTTCTTAAGTGGGGGAGTCTGTAATAACCCAAGTTGTTACCTTAATTAATTAGGACTAATTTTAGTCTTAAGCTTAATTATAAGTGCTAATTAGGTCAATTAGAATCAACCTTTAAGACCTAGTCCAAAGCAGGGGTCAAATAATCCTGATTCTTGGAAAATCCAAAATCCCTAGAAATTGACCTATCTAAATTGACCTTCGATCAAAAAACGGACTTCGTCATCACGCTCATTGACCCCAAATTAGCTATGGGTGATAGATTCAGGTCAATCAGAAGTCATCAAAATTTTGAATAATATTTTAATATTATTTTAAATACCTCAAAAATTGATGTATCAAAATACTCGTCAGATCAAAAATCTGACCTCACCGTTGCGTTCCTCACCCCTCAAATAGTTAGAAATACATATTTAAAAATTTTGTAAAAAAATAATAATAATAATTTTATTATTATTATTTAATTATTTAAATTTTCGCGCGCCGTTAATGAGCTCAACGCCGTTAACCGTCTTCTCTGCACGCCGCTACCCAGTCGTCTGATCAAACAGTAATTCATGACCGTTCAATCGAGCGATGGAATGGTCACGGTGCGTCGTCCCGAGGAAGTCCCTCCGCGTGTCACACCGAGGCTGGGCACCGCGGCGGTCGCCTCTCCCGTGCGTGGGAGCCCTCGGTGAGTCCGCTGAGATCCCAATAATTCCCCAAGACGCATCCCGGTCGCGGGTGAGAACCCTAGGCACCTGCAGCAAGTCCCGGCTCTCCTCCCCTTTGCGAACCTTCTGGGCCGTCGATTTTGAGGAACTCCCTCACTCGTCAAGCTTTCATTATTTCGTATTACTTCAATTTCGATTGTCTATTCCGAGGTCTTGATTGTCCATCCATAGCATTGGATAGACGTGATCGAACCTAGATCTGTCCGTTTTTGTCGAGTCGTCCACAGTATAAATTAGGGTTCGCCGAAGTCCGTAGAGGGTGGGTTATGGTTCATCACTACCGGCGATGCAGTTCTTTCCGGCCGGCGTACCACCCACCTACATGTAGCCCTCGACCTAGGCGACCCACCGCCGTGCGGGCCGAGACAGATGGCCGCCGGAATCGTCGCCGGAGGCCAGCTCTAGTCCTTGGCCTCGGGGCTTCGTACGAGGGAGACGAAGCGCTGCGGGCCAGGACGGGTCAGCCCGACCCGCTCGATTCCCTCACGCGGGTCGCCACACGTCACCAGCGTGTGCGGCTGGCAAGTCCCGCCTCTTCGGCGATATTGAGTGCGCGGGGCCCACAGCAGTCGCCACGCCCAATACTAGCGCACCGCGCGTCATGTGGGACCCACTAGGTCGCATCCGTAGCCACCGTGGGTCCCGCCTCACCCGGCTCCGCGAGTCAGTGACCGCCACGTGTAGCCGTGGGTCCCGCCACCTTCAAATCTGCAGAAGAATAAGTTTAGAAAAATATAATTATATTACATAGTTATAAATAAATATAAGTATAAATGTAGGCACATTCACTTATAATGTATAGTTAGTCAATTGGTTATTTATTATCATGTAATTTAAATAATTAAAATAACAGTACTTAGTTAATACAGTTTAATTAATTTAGGATTAAGAATACCTACTAATTAAATAAACTGTGTATATATATATATATAAAACAGGAGGATCATTTAGGATAATTAAGTGAATTAATTTAATAATTAGTGATTAAGCTTACATTAATATTTCATTAATATTCTAAACAGTAACATGCTGTTAATAATATAAATTATTTAGGATTTAAATACAGTTAACTTAATCAAGATTAATTAAAAGTAGAAAGGTAAATTAGTTAAAAGAAATTAGTTAATTAACTATTAGTTAGTGAATTAATGATTAATTAAATAATTAATTAATTTTAAGTAAATAGTAGATTCTTAATTAAATAGCTTAAAAACAGCAAAGATCTTTTGAATAATAATTATTAAATGATTAACTTAATTAATAAGTTTAAAATTAAACTTAATTAAATAATAAATTGATAATTAATTAATTATGAATAATTAATTAATAATTAGTTAATTAAATAATACATAAAACATATATATTTCCATCTTTATAAATGAACAGTAAATTAATATAAATTGAATTTTTGAATAGTAAAATAATATAAATTGTATTTTTGAATAGTAAAAATTAAAAGTTTAATAACTTTTTGTAGGATGGTCTAAATATAGCCAATATAGGTCTCAAGGTACTCAGAAAAATAAATAAAATCAAATGGCGTAACGTAAAAATTAATTTCGGGGTACGCATAACGAAGTAGCATTTTAGGACCTCTTTAGGACCCCATAACTTTTGACCTAGTTGACCAAACATAATCAATATGGGTCTTAAAATACTTAGGAGAACAGCCTCATCACTGTGATAGTATTAGTTTTCCCAATTGGGCATCAGGATAAAAAGTCAACCCTAGAACTCAAAGTTGACTTTAGTGAAAAATGACCAAATTGCTCCTATAATTCAAATGACCATAACTTGGTCAAATCAACTCCAAATCCAAAAATTCAAGATGCGAATTTGTTTAGAATTTTGATGTCATCAATAAACTGAAATAATATTTAGGATCTAAACCCTAGAAATTTTGAAAATAACCAAAATACCCCCAACCTTAGTTAGATCATAACTTGACCAATTGAGATCCAAATTGGGCTTACTCCCTACCAACATACTCAGTACATTATAGGGAAGCTATAGAAATTGAGGTTATTCTGACAAAGTTATCGACCTCCCCTACGGGGCCTTTGGAGCCTTGTCTACGCCTGTTTTATATCTCTTCAGCAGTGGTCTCGACGGGTCTTCACTAGCCTAAAATTGGTCTTCAAACGTAAAAGTTCTATTTTTGTCACCCGTTGACCGACTCGAATTTACCAAATTGCCCTTCAAACCTAAGACACCCATAACTTAGTCAATTGACCTCAGAATGTAGTGTTCTTAGACTCTATGGAATCCTTGAATAGTGACCTACAATAAATTGCATAAAAACTAGTCTTCAGTAGAGTGAAAATTACTTAAATGTCCTTAAGTCAAAAACCTTAGTTTGAACATGTATGACCCGTTTCTCGTCCAAATTGGACATACTTACTGTCTATCTTCAAGTTAGATAGTAGAAATCATATGGAAAAGAGAAACTTCATTTTGGATACTTAAATCAAAAGTTGATTTTTTAGACCCTTAAGTAGGGGCAAAATGGTCTTTTTGCCCAAAAATTTAGGATAAACACCCTTAACTTTTAATTAGTCTTTTAAAACACTAAAATTAACATTATAATCATATTAGTGATATTTAAGTAAGTAAAATCAACAGTTATGTCAGATTCCAGAATTTTCATAAGTTTTTAACACTACACCTTAAGGACCCTTCATGAGACTATGGCTAGATCATAAGATTGATTTCATTCATTGAAAAATGGGGTTTTTCAATGAATGAATCCTTGGTTTTATTAGTTTTTTAGAATCTTTCAACTTATTTTAATTTTTTTGTCTTTTAACCTTAGATTTAAGATAGGAGATCTATCCTGTTAAGCTTGATTAATTAATAGGATTGACCTTGACTATTAGATCACTATTAGAATGAAACCTAGACTTTAAGTCTCATCCTTTTTGAATTATGTGATTAAGCCCAATCTCGTAGCGCTTAATCCATAATCTATAGTTTAGTAGTTTTAAGTTAGAATGTCTAAAAATTATTAATTATGTCGTAATAATTTGTTATTCAACTTTTATAGTAGACTTTGATTTGGTATATTAGGACTTAGCTAGTTCTAATATTTTGTAACTTATAAGGATGAGTTTCTAAGTTACACTCGATAGTAGGAAAACGGTGAACCTGAACCTGTATAACTTAGAATAGTTGGAATGGATAATAGAAAACAAATGATATCACCATATTAGTAGAGTCTCTTACTTACTTTAATACTTTGTGCTACACATTCCTTGTATATTTGAGCTTACTTCCTTGGATATTTCATATAAGATAACTTTGTGCATAAAAATGATAACTTAGAATAATAAGATAACAGTTACCTTTGGGTCCAGTTTTTGGTGATTATGGTGCACATTTGCCCCGATGGACAGGGGTAAGATGAGATCAGGATGCCTACCATTCTCATTGAAGAGAGTGTTTTAGGCTTGGGACCCATATAATCTTGCAGACGTGCTTGACTCCTCAGTTGTTTCTAACAGTAATCCATAGAAATAAAAGTAAAATAACTAAAATATATTGCATAAGTATTGTCTACCTCTTCAGTCATACAGTATGTTTAGTATGTTTACAGATTGAGATGTATATGTATATGGGCCAGTTTGGCCAAGTCTTCTGATATGGCAGTCAGTATACAGAGTTTGATGTGCAAATTTTAGTATTTGGCTATGTTTTAGCATTGCTTATTCAGTCAGCTATTTTTTTGTACAACTTACATATAGTAGGATGTTAGATTTTATTACTATTTATATGTATCACTGCTGAGATTTACTATTATAATTTGCATATTTCATTTGATCGCCTGCATGTATTAGGATGTAGTATTTCCTTTCAGTACATGTTTAGTTATTTATATTATATGGCTTACCTTGTTTATCTCGCTTTTAAGGCATGTCTTTGCCTCTTTTTGCTTAAGTTATAAATGTTATTTATAGCTTTTCCTCTTTCTCATTGTATTGCCAGTCGCTCCTTATATATTGTGCTTAAGAAAAATGTGTAAATAGGTGATATTATAAAACATATAAAAATATATCAGCCTAAAATGTACTTAGACAAATTGTCTAACCATACTTTCTCTTTTTTTGGCTGGGGCCCTACATTGTGAAACTGACAACGGTAGGCATAGAGCAGATAGAGGATCCAGTACCTGAGGAGGAGCTATACGTAGAGGAGTAGGAGGAGCTCAGACCAGAGCATATATAGTCTTTAGATTTATATTTGAGGATGAGTGCATTTGCATTTCCTTCTATTTAAACTTTAAATATTGTAATAATATAAGTACCCTTGACTGTGTATTTGGATTTATATACTTATATTCTGAGTCATATTTTGCACTTATACTATATTGTGATGCTTGGATGCCATTTATTACTTTCGCACTCTGTACATTCACTTATATAGTGACTGTTAGATTGATCCTATGTTAACCCTTTCCTAATCAAATGGATTGTAGATTTTATCCTAATCCAATGGTAAGTGAGGGGTTAGCCAGACTAACACTCCACCCTTAGCTTAATCCTTTGGCGGATTAAGGGTGCGGGTCACCACAGTCAGGAATACTAAGTTCATCGAATATGAATTGGAGGACATCCCTTGGGATGAGTTTGTTGAAGCATTCAAGATTGAATTTATTCCTCCGTCTGCACAAAACATCATCGCAGACACAATTATAAGATTGACTCAAGAGAGTCATTCCGTTGCTGACTATGAAAGGGAATTTCATTGGTTTATTCACTTTGCTCCAAAAGTTACTCATTCTATACCGGCTAAGTGCCAGCACTTTCTCTGTGGACTCCAAGATTTGCTGAAGGATCAGATCATTCCACTCCGCCTATCTAGCTTCTTTGAGCTAATAGAGACAACAAAGGTGATTGAGCATCACCAATCGAAAAAAGATCTCAAGTGGAAGGCACAACCAACTTTCAGCCAGCATGAAACCTTTAAGAGGCACATGCCTAACTCTATAAAAGTCTATCAACTGGAAGCTGCACCAACTACTGAACCCATTCTAGGCTGCAATAGGCCTCATCCATATGGCAAGTATTACCACTTTGGCTATAAATGCTACAATTGTGGACATATAAGCCATAGGTTCTACCACTGTGCTCATACAGAAATAGTGGATAGAGTTCTGATGAAACCATATAAAAAAAACTAGGTATTTAGAGCTACTCCACTAAACTGGAGAGAGCCAAATTTAGCCATTATGCCAGCTCTCGCACCTGAAGCTGCTCCAGCGCAGCCATCTGCTCCTAATTCCCAGAATAACTCCAGGAGGCAGAGAAGCAACCGTCCTATTGGTCATGCACGAGTCTATTCTGTAACACCTCTCGAAGCCGCGGAGAACAACAATGTGGTTGCAGGTGCACATTTCTGAACTTCCCCTTTGTTAATTATATTCCGGTACTTTAATTATGGCAATTTGTTAATGTAACTCGTATGAATAATTTATGCACACTTTACTTTAATGACCAGCCCTGCAATGTGTTGTTTGATATCGGTGCTAGTCATTCATTTATTTCTGAACGATTTGCCAACATCTTTAAACCACAATTGTGCAACTTAGCAAAATCCTTAAGCGTTGGACTTCCATCTGGAGCCCAATTAAGTGCTAATAAGTTTTGTAACATCAAAATTCCATTAAATAGTCAGGAGTTTAACTCTGAATTGATCATCCTACCATTAGCAAACTTTGATATCATCTTTGGAATGAATTGGCTCATTAACCATAATGCAGTGATAAATTGTTTGAAAAAGAAAGTCACTCTTCATTCCTAGGACAAGTCTGAGACTTTTACAGGAAAGTCTAGCACACAGTTATCGTTAATAAATGCTATCAAAGCCGAGAAATTGATCAGCAAGGGTTGTGATGCTTATCTAGTCACTATGATGGGTAAATCAAGGGAAAGTACCTCTCTCTCTGATTGCAAAATAGTTAAGGAATTTGCCGACATATTCCCAAAAAATCTGTATGGTGTACCTCCTTCCAGAGAAGTTGAGTTCTCTATTGAACTAGTTCTGGGTACCCAGCCTATATCTAAAGTACCATACAAAATGGCACCTAAAGAATTGCAAGAACTTAACGAACAGTTGCAGGAGCTCTTGAATAAAGGATTCATTAGGCCAAGTATGTCTCCTTGGGGAGAACCTGTTCTGTTTGTAAAGAAGAAGGATATATCTATGCAAATGTGCATATATTATCGTGAACTAAATAAAGTCACCATAAAGAATAAATACCCATTACCTAGAATTGATGATTTATTCGACCAGTTATCTGGAGCTGTCATTTTCTCTAAGATTGACTTAAGGTCACGATATCATCAATTATGAGTAAGAGAAGATGATGAAGGGAAGACTGCTTTCCGTACTCATTATGGTCACTTTGAATTCCTAGTGATGTCTTTCGGACTCACTAATGCGCCATCAATCTTCATGGATTTGATGCAGTGAGTTTTGAAACCATACCTAGACAAGTTCGTGATCGTCTTTATTGATGATATCCTCATTTTATTCTAAAACTCTAAAAGATCATAAAGAATACTTAAGATTAGTGTTAGAAACTCTGCGCAAACATCAGTTGTATGCCAAGTTCTCCAATTGTGAGTTCTGGCTTAAGTCCATTACATTTTTGGGACATGTAGTCAATGCCAGGGTATTCATGTAGATCATAGTAAAGTAAGCACTATTCAGGACTAGGTTCAGCCCAAGTCAGTCACCGATATTAGAAGTTTCTTGGGATTAGCTGGATATTACAAAAAGTTTGTTAAGGGCTTTTCCCAGATTGCTTTGCCTTTCACTAAGTTAACCCAGAAAGCCATTTTGTTCATTTGGAGTACGGAATGCGAGGAAGCATTTCAAACTCTAAAGGATTGCATTATCTACCATTCCAGTTTTCGTCCTGCCCAAAGAAGGCTTGGACTATTAGATATACACCGATGCCTTAAGAATCGGTCTAGGTTGTGTATTAATGTAAGAGGGTAAGGTAATCGCTTACGCCTCTTGTCAGTTAAAACCGTGCGAAAGGAACTATCCAGTTCATGATCTCGAACTTGCACGATAATTTTTTCCTGGAAAATGTGGCGTCACTGCTTATATGGAGTGCAGTGTTTGATTTTCACTGATCATCAAAGCTTGAAGTATATCTTCACTCAAAAAGAACTAAATTGTCGTCAAAGAAGATAGTTATAACTCATCAGTGATGATCTCAGTATTTAGTATCATCCTAGTGGCTGATGCTTTTAGTCGTCGTGCTACTTTATCATCTATGATCGCCTCTAGTTCCTTAGAACAAGAATTTTGTAAGCTTAAAATTTCTCCTGTTAGTGGCGATATGCTAAGTTCGCTTTTAGTAAATATCAATATGGAACCTACCTTCTACAGAGATGTCTCTATCTCGCAGACCAAAGATGAAGATTATTTGAAGTTCAAAGCAGATATTAAAGGTGGTCTTCGTCATGATCTACAGTTGCATAATGGCGTAATTTATCAAGGTAATCGTTTGTGGATTCCTAAGTCCATGCATCGTTAAGTGCTAATTCCATAATTCTGGGTATCATATTCACCCAGGCAGTACTAAGATGTACCAGGATCTAAAGCAATCATTTTGGTGGTCCAGTATGAAAAAGGATGTGGCCAATTTTGTGGCTAAGTGTCATGCCTGTAATTTTGTAAAGGCTGAGCACTAAAGACCTGGTGGTCTTCTGCACCCATTAGAAATTCAGGAATGGAAATGATTTGATATATCTATGGATTTTGTTATGGGATTGCCTTGTGCTAAATCTGGTTCTAATGCAATCTAGGTTATAGTAGATCGCTTAACCAAATCAGCGCACTTCCTTCCTATTCGTCAGACTGACTCGGTAGAGGAGCTAGCAAGACTCTATATCAAAGAAATAGTCAGGCTGCATGGGATTCCGAAATCAATAGTATCTGATAGAGATAGCAGATTTACTTCTAAGTTTTGGAAAGCCGTGCATCAAGATGTGGGTACTAATCTAGGCATGAGTACAGCTTTTCATCCTCAAATGGATGGTCAGACAAAAAGAGTGAATCAAATTTTGGAAGATCTGCTTAGACTTTGTGTTCTTGATTTTGCCAATTCCTGGGAAGATTATATTTCGTTAATGGAGTTTGCCTACAATAATAGTTTTCAAACCAGTATTAAAATGGCTCCTTATGAGGCATTGTATGGAAGAAAATGCAGTACTCCGCTAGCCTGGTCAGAAACAAGAAGCATTCAACTTTTTGGTTCAGAGTTAGTTGAGGAAACTAACGAGAAGATCCAATTAATTCAGCAAAGAATTCGTTCAGCTCAAGATCGTCAAAGTAAGTATCATGATACTCATCATCATCTCCTAGAATTCAATGTGGAAGATTCTGCCTATTTGAAAGTCAATCCAATGAAGGGTGTCTACAGATTTGGTGTAGCAGGGAAACTTAGTCCCCGCTATATTGGACCTTTTGAGATTCTGGACAAAGTAGGATCATCTGCCTACCAGTTAAATCTTCATGATGACTTTGTAACTGTCCATAACGTGTTTCATGTATTATCATTAAGAAGATGTCTCAGATACCCTTCTCATCTTGTTTAACTTCCGTCATTAGAAATCCAACCTGACCTTTCTTATGCTGAAGAACCAATCTGGATCTTGGTCCGTCATCAGAAGCAGCTAAGGAATTGCTGAATTCCCATGGTCAAGATCCAGTGGAAGAATCGATTCTTAAAAGAATCTACTTGGGAGAAAGAGGCAGATATGCGCAATAAATATCCACAACTCTTTACAGATCCAGGTACTGTTCTTTTCTTTCTTATCTGTTCCATTTAAAATTTTTTTTCTGTTCCTTTAGTACTTTCTTCACTTGAGTGATGTCGAGGACGACATCATTCCTAAGTGGGGGAGTTTGTAATAACCCTAGTTGTTACTCTAGCTAATCTAGATTATTTAAGATATACCAAGCTCTAATGTTGATTCTATTAAATTCAATGGGTCATTTTAATCTAACCCAAGAAATTTGAAATCAATCAGAGCTAGATTGAGAATTTTGGTAGTTTTGCTTATTTTTGAACCCTAGAAAATACCTAAATTAAATTAATCTCCAAATTAAAATTTAATTTTATTTTTGAATTCCTCATGCCCTAATTAGCTAAGGGTAAATTTTTGGGAATTTTGGAGCTCATTTAAGCCTAAATTAGGTTTAGAATTTAATTATAATAATTATATATTATTATATTGATTTTATTTATTAAATTGAATTATTAATTAAAAATTAAACGGTGAGATTTGCTGTCGGGACTGCGGCAGATCCGCTGCGGGGTCCCGACAACGGTGCATAGGTGCAATCCACTCAATGCGTGAGCAAGCATCTCAGCACGTTTGATCCAACGGCCCGCGCTACCTCGCACCGTGATCTAATCCTATTCGCTCGATCCGCATCTTCCATCCAATGCTCAAAATCTTCTTCACGGTTCTGTTAATCAGGTGCCACATCAGACCGTCTATCCTCAACGGTCTCCTGATCAGACGACGGAGACAGACCCCACCACTGTGGATCGTCATCTTCGCTCGATCGTGCACCCGACAGAATATTTGCTCGTACAATGCCATGCCAGTGCTGTCACCCACTCCCTCTTGCCTTGCCCTTAGGCTGTTAGGATCCTTCCAGTTGTGGCCAAGCATAGTAAGGTGACCCGGAAGCTTGGGCCCATCCCAAATTTGGAAACTTAGGGAGCACCCTCGGGCTGAGCCTATGCCATGGCTCCCGACCTTGGCATCCACCCCAGAGTCTCCCTTGGCTTATAAATACCCCTGAGTCATCACAGTAACTCGATTTGCTCATTGTGATCCCCAACTAAAGTTCCTAAGGCTCTCGACATTCCCAGCAATTTCAGCAGTACAAACTGCTGATAGTGGGTGTGTGTCTGGCATTCAAACCCCCAGCTAACTTTTGCAACTGTCTGGAGTACTCGGAGTCCTTCCCTTCATCCTAATCGCAGCCATTTTCCCAGCTCAGGTACAGCCTTTGATCCCATTCCTCTGTTGAGCTGGTTTCAGCTCGACTCACACTCAATTAACCTTAGATAGAACCTTACCTTAGCTCCCTAGTGAGCGTCAAAGCCCTCTGGTGGGAACTGGAAATGGACCAGATGGCTTAATCCCGTCTGAATGTGCGCTGCCAGCTGATCCTTAAGGCACTGAATGTAGGCGTCTACCTGAGACTTCGAGCCCTACCTTCAATCCTTAAAGCCTCCAGAGGTGATTGCAAACTAATTGCAATCATTTGGCTCAATCTAATCGATCGATACGACTGGGATCGATCGACTCAGAGCGAGCCTACATCTGTGAAATGCCACGAGTAACACCCCATTGATTCCTCCATGCTCGGGGCTAAGTTAGATGCCCAATCGATGTCTCTTCGATCCCTGAACATGTAGATATAGAGCTCAGCTCTGTGGGGATAATTCAATCCTCACAGGTGCGCCGTAAGAGGATGTCTCGACCGAATAGCACCTCGGTGATCTGGTGCATCCCATATGGGGATTTCGAGTTCAGACGATGCGTCTTCAGTCCCTGAAGGTGTAGCCATCGAGATCTTGGTGCGGCATGGTCAGAGCATGGAGAATTTGGCGCTGGAGGTGAACCCTAGGGTTCAGGCATCGGGTGTCTCCACGAAGATGAAGCACTGGTTCTTCGGGCCGGGTCAGACCCCGACCTGCGCCTTTTAGAAATTGGGCCGACAGAATAATATAGAATTTCTGAATTCAATTTCTTAAGGAAATTAATTCAAAAAATAAATCCTATGGTTTTAATTTAAATAAAAATGTAGATTAATTTATTTAAATAACTTTAGCTACACTCATCCAAATGGTATGATCTAATGAACTATTTTAATCAGAAAAATACAAGGAACCTGAATGTAAAATAAAATCACAGATCTAATGGTTAGATTTTAAATAATAGACTAATCCTTTTTTATTCTTAATTAAATCATATTAAATTCAATAAATACCCAAACATGTTGATTATGGGCTCTGATTGCTCATGAGACCCTAAAGGACCTTTGTAAACCCTTAAAAGTGATTTTGGAACCCTAACTTTATTAATCACCTCTTAATTACCCTAATTAGGGATTAGTAAATTTAACTATGATTAAGCCTCTGATTTTTATAAAATAAGTCCCTAATGCCTTCTTAAGTATATTAGAGCCTATAAATGAGGTTAGATCACTCTAGAAGGCCCTAGTTTCCTTAATCACCTTAATTGGCTTAAAAATATGATTAGTATTAATTAAACTAATTAGGTTGCTAAAACCTAAGATAAGTGTATTTCCTACTTCATTAACTATTTTGGAACTTATTAAAATAGATTTGAATTAATTTGGATAATTAAATCCTAAAATCCCATTTTTAGCCTTAAGAGGGTTAGTTCGGTCATTTTGACCAAAATGTGTTTAAGCACCCCTTAAGTCTCCAAAATTTTAGTAAAATAATTCTAATTTGATTATTAGCATCTTTCTAAAATCTCATATAATAATATGGTTGTTAATTAAAGAAATCTTGAACTAAAATCTTAAGTTGATTCTTGAACTAAAATCTTAAGAGAAGTATTCTTGTAAAATCCTAAGTTTAAAACTAGCTTAAATATAAAAGTAATCAAACTTCAGATCTTAGATCTTAGACTTTAGATCTTCTTATTGAATTGAACTATCTCCATTTGGAATTCCTTAAGTGATTTATTGTTTAGTTCTTTTGAAGCCTTTCATGAGGGTATAGGAATGATTCAATCTATAGGATAATATAATTATCCAAGAGATTGAATATAGATCTTAGATTCTTAGTTCTTACTGATTATTTTATCTTATAACTAATATAGTAGCCTTTTATTAAGATCATAGTTTCTGAATCCTTCAGCTTATAGGAGTTCTTATCTTTATATTGGGTTTTGAAGTGTGAACCCTAGATCCTTACTAAGGATACTATCTTGGATTCAGGAGTTAAACTCCAAAGTGTAGTTTGAATCCAGGATCCTTAATCTTGATTCACTTACTCAAGATTTGGGTTAAGAGAGGAAAATAATAATAATTAAGTCGTTGATTCATTTACCTTAAATCTTTATAGTCATCATATGATTATGAATTAGAACTTATAAAGTTCTAATATTAACATTAAGGTCATAAATCTGAGATCTAACTTGATAGCTGGATATTGGAGATCCTAAACTTGTATCTTCTCAGAATAGTTAGATTGGATAAAGTGGACAACAACGAATATCACATGAGTCTAGATTGAGTCTTTTACTTACTTTGACTTATTTGCTCCGCACACCTTGAATATGGAGCCTTGTTCCTTAAGCAAGATAGGTAAACTTAGGATATGGAAGATACATCCTAAGTTAGTATTTAAAAAGCATAGCATTCATTCAGTTCTTCAGTACTTTCAGTTAGTAGAGTATGTCCAAGCATAGTCTACCTCTTCAGTTCTAGTTTTGTTATAGACTTCAGTTCTAATTTTCTTTTGTTGACTGGGGCCCTGGCATTTATGATACCGACAAATGTCAGATTCAGAGTTGTTCATCGGCAGTGCTGCAGGATCGGAGCCGGTGCAGGAGGAGGATCTTCCTACTGCTGCTTAGAAAGATTTTCTTTTTTGCAGTGAGATTGAGAGATCTTTATTTCTATTAAATTCTGTTTGTAAATAATTAGATTTTGGATATATTTACTTTTTTGCATTTGATCTGAGTTATTGTATCTTCTGCTCTCTTATACTATGTCATGTCTGTGGATGTTATTCTATTCTTTTTCTTGCTTTTGCTACTTTGATTTGTATTGATGTATGTTTTCAGTTCTCCCACAATAGGGTAACAAGTCCTTGGCTTAAAGCGAGTTGGGTCCTACCTAACTCTACTTGAGTTGGGGATTTGCCACTGCACCTGAAGTGGAGCATCGTACTCCCTACAATTATGCTAATATCAGTATTAGCATGGCCGCAGAAAGTATGGGGCCCCAGCTTTCTTTGCGCGTGGCGACGAGGCGGGGCATTACAGAGGAGGATCGGTGTTCGGGTCGGGCTTGTGCGAGTGGATCCCGACCCGCTTTTTTGCTCGGACCCGTCGAAATCGTGGAGCATGCAATTGTCCACGTGTCGTTCTATAAGAATAGCGGGTCCCACCTACTGACAGAATATAAGGAATTAAGCGCATATAAATCTAATAAATTGGTTAAGTATAATTAGAAAAGTAGAGACTTTATTCACCCATAACTATTAATCCAGAACTCTAATTATAGCAATATTATATATTATTTTGATCAGTAAAATTGGAGGAATTTAATGGTAGTATCAGATTTCTCATAGGGTGCCTAGATAACATAGTGATATTTTAGGATATCCTCTCACTTATACCAAACTCCAAACTTTCATAACTTTATATCTAGTGACCCAAACCTAGCCAATATAGGTTTTAAAGTAATCAAGAGAACATTATGGACACCCTGATAGTATTAGTTTTGTCATTGGGTACTTAGTTTGCTTAATGACTTTTAGTGCCTATCCTAAGTAACCCCTAAAACCTTATATTTTGATTTGACTATATCTTAGCCAATTAGACTCCAAACTAGAAAATTCAAAGTGCTAGGTAGCTTAGAATTTTAGTACCAACAGTAATCTACAATAAAATTTTAGTTCTAAACCTTAGAAACCCTAAGTTGACCAAAATACCCATGAACTTAATTAGGTCATAACTTGACCAATTAAAGTCTAATTTGGGTCTACTCCTAATTAAAGTACTTAATGTTATATAGGGAGGCTATAGCCACTAAGTTTGCTAAATTTGGACACCAAATGAAAAAGTTAATATTTTGACCCCCTTAACTTAGAAAAATTCCATAATTGCCCTTAGAATTGAATTGTCCATAACTAATCTAATAGACCTCAAAATTTAGTGTTCTTGGATTTTATGGAATCCTTGAATAGCAACCAACATTAAACTGTATAAAAATTTAGATTCCATTAACTATAATTTATTAAAATGCCCCTTTGGTCAAAAACCCTAGTTTAGACTTATATGACTCTTTTCTTATTCAAATATGGTGTACTTACTATCTATCTTCATGTTAGATAGTAAGAAATTAATGGATAGTGAGAAATTCTAATTTAGAGCTTTAAATCAAAAAGTAGCTTTTTAAACCCTTAAGTAGGGGCAAAATAGTTATTTTGCCCAAAATTTAGGTTAAGTACTTTTAACCCTTAAAATACCTCTTAAATTATTAAAATCAGTAATAAAATTGATTTAGGATGAATTTAAGTCATAAATCCCTCAATTGGAATAATTTGTAAAACATCTCAATTTTAGGCTTGAAAATCTCTAAGAAAAATGATCTTACTTAGCTAAAATCCATCCTTAACTTCCCTAGTTAAATAAAATTAGCAAGTATAAAGATATTCAATTAACTCTTAAAACATCCCTAAGTCTTATTGTTAAGAATTCTCACTTCACCTTAGGACTCGTTCCATAGGAATAAAGATAGATATTAGGTTAGATTTCATTCATTGAATAATGGGGTTATTCAATGAATGAGTTCTTGATCTTATTAGTTTCTAGATTTTCTATAATTTTATTTTGATTATTTTATCTTTCAACCTTAGATTAAGAATTGGAGAATCATCTTATTAAGCTTAACTTTGCTTGATAGGATCTGCCTTAGTTATTAGTACACTTTAGAATATGAAAACTTTGATCCTTAAACTTTTACCCTTGGGTTATGTACTTAACTCCAATTTGTGGTGTTAAAATCATAACCTTTAGTTCAGCAGATATTGATCAGATCCTAGTATAGAACGCCTAAGCTCATTAGTTAGGTCGTGATAATTTATTATTTAACTTATAATTGATTTTGATTGAACCAAATTAGAGCCTGATCAGTTCTAATTCCTTTTAACTTATAAGGCCATATTTCTAAATTATACTCGATAGTATGAACTAGAGATCTTGAATTTGTATAACTAAGAATAGTTAAAACAGTTTAATTAGACAATAATAGTGTCACCATGTGTAGAAGAGTCCTTTGCTTACTACTTGATTTTTGTGCTACACATTCCTTGTATTTTGTGCTTAATTTATTGCACATGTCATGTAAGAGAACTTTGTGCATGAAATAAAAACTTAGAATAATTAGGATAGCAGTTGTCTTTTTATTCAGTATATTCTGGTAGGTTCTAGTGCACATTTACCCTAATTGACAGGGGTAAATTATAATAAGGATGCTTAACATTACTCATTGAGGAGTGTGTGTTAAGCTTAGAATTCGTATAGTCTTGCAGACATGCTTGACTCCTCAGCTATTTCTCTATGTGTCCACAGAAACAAAAGTAAAATAACTAAGAGATTATATATTTATATTTACTACCTCTTTAGTCCTGTTGTTCTGTTTTGTCTGCCCAAGCCCAGAAAGCTTTGGGAATTTCTATTTGGGTCTGATTGGTCAATTTTTCTGATATAGAAATTATACATAGATGTTTCAGTTTCAGTTTACTATTTACTATGTTATTGATGCATGTTATTTTAGTCAGCTGTATTATGCTTACCTGCTCACTTATACATATTTATAGGATGCTAGATCTTGCTGATTACTATATGTATCATTTTTTGATTTGTTATTTTTAATCAGCATATGTCATGTGATCTTTAGTATATTTAAGATTAGACTTTTCTTCGAGTACTTTTACTTACTGCATTATATATTTATGTCTATTCCTTACTTAGTTTGCTTGATGTGTGCCTTTTTACCTCAATTCCTGCTTAGTTATAAATATTGTATTTCTAAATTATCATGCTTCTTATATGCTTACTGCTCCTATGTTAGATAATTATTTTGGTTTGTATATGTAAATGGTGACATTAATAGTTCATGTAAATTATTCAACCTAAAATATACTTAGATAATTGTCTAATAAGGTTTTTCTTTTATTGGCTAGGGCCCTGGCATTGTGAAATAGATAATATCAAATTTAGATAGGTTTGAGGAGCTTATTGCTAAAGAGGAGCTTTATATTGAAGAGGAGCATTGAAGAGGAGCATCAGCTGAGAGAACCATAAGCCGTTTAGTTTTCTTTTCAGTTTTTCTGTGAGGATGAGAGACTTTTCTTTTTATTTCAGTCTTTTAAACTATTTATTAAATGCTGTAATAATATAAGTATCTTGACTATATTTTTCTTTACTGTATTTTATACTCTGAGCTGTATGTTGCACTTTTCTTATTTATTATGATAATCTGGATGTACACCTGCTTTACTTTACTTCTGCACTCTAATTTATATTTGCTTAGTGACTGAGTTTATGGGATGTATACAGTGGCTTATCTTTTTCTTATTAGTGGATTAGGTTCTATACCTGATCCAGATTTAAGTAAGGGATTTGCCAATGTGACACTCTGCTCCTTATTCTAATGATTGTGGATCAAGGGGCAGGGCACCACCTGTTGGTATCAGAGAATTCCATAAAGTGTCAGATTGGAATTTGCATTTTCTCTCTACCTAATAAATAGTTCTTCTAACAAGACAATCACTAAACAAAGACATTATAGTTTACATCCAAGTTACCACAATATCCTGCTCAGAATAAAAAAGGTATAAGAATGAGAGATACATACATAGGTAAGATTAAATGCTCAAAGTACAAAGAACTCAAGATGTTAGGCCTTAACTTCCATACTAAGACATTTGAATCCCTATAGGAGTTCAAACCCTGAGATAAACCTTAAACCACTCTTAAGCAGTTACCTTTTTCTTTCTGAATTTTGTCTCCCTAGGAACAATAATAGCGCAACCTACTTTTTGAGAATCATTAAGTCTAATAATATTTTCCTTAGAAGATTAAAATGTAGTGTGCTTCCAAATTAGGTGGGAGTGCATCCTGAACATTCATCTTCCACTCCCCTTGCTTCCCATAGTTTCTCTGGAGAGATTAACACTATAGATGAGCTATTAAGAGCCTTAGTAGATAATAATCTGAAGTAAAAACACTAAATTGGAAGATCATTCATTTTATCAAATCACCAAAGCCCTTCACTAATATCTATGACTTCTATTTCACCAAAACCTTCCCTTCCACAAGTCATAGTAGAAACCTGATAGAATGTACTATGGAGAAGAGAACCTTGTGATAATACCTACATTAACTTTCATCTCACCATTGATGGACTAATTTAAATAAAGTATTTTAGCAAATGGATACCTATTGTACCTCTTATATGAATCACTTTACCTGGTATGATCAATAAAGTGAAATCAGTCTAATTTAGTTCATCTTAAATTCTGACATTATGTCACTTTTATGAACTCAGATAAAGCTATGAATCTTGGATCGTCCTCCTTCCCTGTTGTATCCAACAGCTTCTCAACTGAGGCCGCCACACTGCTAGAGGCGATAAGGATCTTAGTCAACACTCAGGCCAAGCTATTCGAGAGAATGAAGAGAGTAATAATCACACTCGCTAATCATAATCCTTTTTTGTCATCAGTAGCCCCACCTAATGATCCATATGATGGCTGTATAAAGCCCCATCCTGATGAGAAGTGTTACTATGGCATGGGATGCTGTTATACTTGTGGCTGACAGGGTCACTACTTCCAACATTCTGACATTAGGATGCCACATTGTTGATTTAACAATTTCTGTTCCCTAGCTTAATTAATCAAACCTTAGACTTTAAGTCATACTTTTGTGACTTATTCTAATAGTTCCTCTCCTGAGTTGTGACCTACCCAATTGGGTAAATGACCTCTCCCTCCATAGGTTAACTGAATTAGTGAGTCTATTATTAGGAAGGTCTCAATTGTGACTTAAAATGCTAGCTTAGCATTCCCTTAGATTTCCAACACCTCATTCTATTGGAATGAATATTTTTCCATATCTTTTAGAGTGGAAAGTCATCAACATAAAACTTTAGCTGATCAAGTCATAATTCATGACTTGATAATGGCCTTATAAATTTTATCCCAGTACATCATTCTAATTTGATGAGAAACCCATCATCTTGATTCATTGTGAATCCTTTTACCCTTTCGATATTAAGTCATATTTTTGTGACTCGATGTATTAGACTTCCCTCTCTTTTGAAGTTGATTAGTCAAATTGGTAATCACCCTCTCTAACATAGTAGTATTCCCTAGGCAAGGTTGAGTACCTTGTCAATGATAGGAACCTCAGCTTGGATTGACCGTATGATTGGTTCATCCTAGTTCTTTCTAGTGTGGGGATACATCATGGTTAGAATGTTCTAACCCATGTCTATAAACTCATAAGTATATATTATAGTAAAACTTGCCTCATTAGACTTAGCCTAATGAAGGTGTTTTAGCTAGCCTTATCTATGGAACTCTCCAAAGTCAAAGAACCTTTGTTCTTTGAAAATTTAACCTTCCTGTAAGTCGTAAATCGCTTGAATTCTAATTCTTGAATTAGAACTTTTATTTACCCTTGGGAATTTTCTTAGTTAAGTCACTTATGGTGACTTGATGAGATAGTCTAGTATCTTCCTTTGCCCATCCTAATTGGATGATGATTCCCTTCTCTTTAGTATAACCTTCCTTAAGTGATAAGTATTACTTAATAGTTGGGTTGTGGAAGATCTTATTCTCATAGAATAAGAAATTCTTCTTCCCAAGTAGCTTAAGTCCAACCCTCAATAAATGCCTAGGTCATGATGTGTCTCAAGCATTTATTATTCATTCCTTTTGAATGAGCTCTCCTTCAAACTAGGTTAAGTTTAACCTTTAAGTCCTTAATGATCTGAGCCACATCTGGTGACTTAGATCTTTGCATTTAGTTCTAGAGCCTTTGATCTAAATCATAAATTATGACTTATGATTATAGCTTAAGTCCCCGATAAGCTCTCTAGCACTTATCCTTATGGAAAAGTGGGTTCCTTAACCAAGCTATAGTTTATGACTCGTGTTAATGGCCTTTTTGGTGAACTTTTAAGTCTTCGGTGCTAAGTCATCATGTGTGACATAAATACCCTAAGTTTTTCTTAACTTTAAGGCTAGGTATCCTAATTGGATATTGATCATTTGCCTTAGTGAACCCTTAGTAAGATATAGATGTCTCTTACTAATTCAAAACCCAGATGGGCTATTTTAGATAATTAGTTCAGCCCAATCCGATTCCCTAAGTGGGATTTAATAATAAATCCCTCAACTTCATTACTAGACTTAGTCTAATAAGTGGTCCTTTAACTAATTTCTAATCCTAGATTCTATTAGGGTAAGTAGTCAAAGAACTCTAATTCTTTGATGATAAATTTTTGGATTCTAATTCACTGGACTAGAATCGTTAGTATCCCTTATAATAACTTAGCTATTTTGCCTAAGCTCTTAAGTGATGAATGTCCCTTAAGTGTAAGACCTTATGGATTATTATTCCTTAATCCCTCTGTGCCTAGCATGTGGTGCCACCTGGTAAGTGGTAGTCCTACCCTTAATGCTAAGTCATATGTTAGGACTTAGTATTTGACCCTAAATTTCTGATGGTTACATTAATTCTTATTAAATGTTAGCCTCTCGGTCTTTTCTGTGTCATCTGTACTAAGTGATAATAATGACTTAGTGGTTAGCATTCTCTAAACCTAGTTGTGGAGTAGGGTTTCAATGGTCCAACCTTAAACCTTAAGTTGTGGATTCAAAAATAGGTGAACCCTGACAATTTCTCATCATACTCATTTCTGCCTTACTGAACTCATCCATATTTTATTCTCCCTACTTGAGTGATGTCGAGCACAATATCATTTTTAAGGGGGGGAGTCTGTAGTAACCCAAGTTGTTACCACAATCAATTAAGACTAATCTCAGTCCTAATCTTGATCCGAGTGCACTAAGTAAGTTATTAGGAGTTCACCACTAAGACCTAGTCCAAATCAAGAGTCAAATGGATCAAACCCTAACTATGGGAATTTCAGGAACCCTGAAATTTGACCTATCTAAATTTACCTAAGATCAAAAATCAAACTTCGCCATTATGCTCATTGCCCCTAAAATAGCTAAGGGTGATGTTTTGGTGGCAATCGGAAGTCATCGAAATTTAGTCAAAATTTTTAATAATATTTAAATACTCCAAAAAATGAGAAAATTAAATACTCATCAAATCAAAAATTTGACTTCGACGTCGTGTTCCTCACCCCTTAATTAGCTAGAGGTGAATATTTGGAAATTTTTTGAATGCGATTAATTGATCATTTTAATTAGAAAAAATTATTATATATTAATTAAATCTTATTATTTAATTATCTGTTTAACAGTGCCATTCATCAGCACCATTAATTTCTGTGCCTTCCATCATGGCTACCGTCTGATCAGATGGTAGCTATGAGCCGTCCGATCGGTTGATCGGACGGCTCTTCCTCGTTGTTCCGAGGCCCGTACGACAACAGACGTGTGGCTTTATCCGGGCATTGCCGTTGTCATCCTATCTGACGCCTTCCCAACCTCACTGGCTCCATCCCGAGCCTCATTTAGCCCTCATCTGCGCATGTGGATGATGGTTATGTGCAATTTTAAACTCAAGAGCTGCTCCAGACGCCGATCCGAGCCCATATATCCCACGAGCCATCGGATTCAAGTACGACCCGAACCTAATACCCTCCATTTCAATTTTATCATCCTATTATGTTTGAATTTGCTTGATAGGATCTGCCTCAATTATTAGTACACTTTTGAATCTAAAAACTTAGATCCTTAGACTTTTACCCTTAGGCTATGTGCTTAACTCCAGTTTGTGGTGTTAAAATCATAACCCTTAGTTTAGTAAATCTTGATCAGGTCCTAGTATAGAATGCCTAAATTTATTAATTAGGTTGTGATGATTTATTATTTAACTTATTGTTGATTTTGATTGAACTAAATTAGAGTCTGGTCAGTTCTAATTACTTTTAATTATTTCTAAATTACACTCGATAGTAGGAACTGGAGATCCTGAACTTGTGTAACTTAGAATAGCTATAATGGTTTAATTAGATAATAATAGTATCATCATGTGTAGAAGAGCCTCTTGCTTACTACTTGACTTTTGTGCTACGCATTCCTTATATTTTGTGCTTAATTTCTTGAACATATCATGGAAGAGAACTTTGTGCATGAAAAGAAAACTTAGAATAATTAGTATAGTAGTTGCCTTTGGTTTAGTATATTCTAGTAGATTCTGGTGTACATATACCCTAATGGATAGGGGTAAGGAGTAATAAGGATGCTTAATATTACTAATTGAGGAGTGTGTGTTAAGCTTGGAACCCGTATATTCTTGCAGACGTGCTTGACTCCTCAGCTATTTCTGGATGTGTCCACAGAGACAAAGGTAAAATAACTAAAAGATTATGCATTTATATTTACTATCTCTTCAGTCCTGCTGTTCTGTTCTATCTGTCTAAGCCCAGAAAAGCCTTGGTAATTTTTGTCTGGGTTTGATTGGTCAATTTTTCTGATATAAAAATTATACATACATATTTCAGTTTCAGTTTATTGTTTATTATATTATTGATGCATGTTATTTTAGTCAATTGTATTATGCTTACCTGCTCACTTATACATATTTATAGGATGCTAGATCTTGCTGATTACTATATGTACCATTTTCAGATTTGCTATTTTTAATTAGCATATGTCATGTGATCATCAGTATATTTAGGATTAGACTTTTCTTTGAGTACTTTTAATTACTACATTATATAGTTATGTCTATTCCTTACTTAGTTTGCTTAATGTGTGCCTTTTTACCTTAATTCTTGCTTAGTTATAAATGTTGTATTTCTAAATTATCATGCTTCTTGTATACTTACTGCTCCTATGTTAGATAGTTATTTTGGTTTGTATATGTAAATGGTGACATTAATAATTCTCGTAAAATATTCAACCTAAAATGTACTTAGACAATTGTCTAATAAGATTTTTCTTTTATTGGCTAGAGCCCTGGCATTGTGAAATAGATAATATCAGATTTAGATAGGTTTGAGGGCTTGTTGCTAAAGAGGAGGAGCTTTATATTGAAGAGGAGTATTAGCCGAGAGAACCATAAGCCATTTAGTTTTCTTTTCAGTTTTTCTGTGAAAATGAGAGACTTTTCTTTATATTTCAGTCTTTTAAACTATTTATTAAATGTTATAATAATACAGGTATCTTGACTGTATTTTTCTTTACTGTACTTTATACTATGAGCTATATGTTGCACTTTTCTTATTTATTGTGATAATCTGGATGTACATTTATTTTACTTTACTTCCATACTCTAATTTGTATTCGCATGGCGACTGAGTTTATGGCATGTATGTAGTGGCTTATCTTTTCCTTATTAGTAGATTAGAGTCTATACCTGATCCAATTTTAAGTAAGGGATTTACCAATGTGACATTGCGCTCCTTATTCTAATGATTGTGGATCAAGGGGCGGGTGCCACAGCCCCGATCGATCAATTGATCGATCAGATTATCGTCCTTTAGGAGTCTAGGTCTGAGTAAGAACCTAGTAATCCAATTCATCCCAGGCCCTGATTTCTTAAGGATTAGATCTGCCTCACCTCCCTGAAGATGTAGGGATTGAATCTGGAATGAACCATGGTCTCTGTGGGGAGAATTGACTCCCCATAGTAGCTTCATGGTGAAGCTCTCAAGTGAGTAAGGTTTGGGCGTTCCCATCAATGTGTCAGGTCATAGTGAACACGTAGTGACCTTCAGGTGGTCGTGTTATGGATTGGATGCTCGGGAATTTTACAATTGGCTTTCCCTAATCGGTCTGGGTGGCGGCTAAGGGATCGGGGACGACGTTGTTGTTCGAGTCGGGCCAGCCCACGATCCGCGCAGTGCGATAGTTCCGGGTCACTCAAGCTCCGGCCAGCCCGCGCCTTTTGGATATTAGTTCAAGCTCGTTTAATAAAATTAATAATAATCAAAATTATTTTCATTAGGAAAATAATTTGATTATTTAAACCATAAGGAAATTTAATTTGAAAAATATAGATTAAATTAATTGAATAACTTTTGATACATGAGTCCAAATACAATAACCTTAGTTATTACCCTAGCTAATGCAAGTAAATTTAAGCTAAACTAAAATTTATTTTTATTCCATTAGACTTAGTGGGTAATTTAAACATAATCCTAGAAGTCTAAAATCCATCGAAGCTCATTTTAGCATTTTGGCTATTTTGCCTATGGATCCTGAATATTAACAAAAATAATTTGATTTCCAAATTAAAATCTGATTTCATTTTTGAATTCGTTGCATCCTTATTAACTAAGGGTGAATTTTTGGAAATTTTTGGAGCTCATTTAGTCCTAAATTAGATTTAAAATAATTAGAATAAATTATAATTAATTAAAGGATTTATATAATAATAAAATTAAATAAATTAATTAAAAATTATTTATGGGATTTGTGTTGGGATTGCAGCAAATCCACTGCATGGTCCCAATAGCGGTGCATGCTTCTCGTCATATGGATGCCCCTGCACACATCTTGGTGACCCAATCCAACGGCACTGATGTCCCACGCTAGGATCCATCATCAACCGTAGGATTGCATCTTAGATCCAACGACCAATCTTTAATCTGCTTAACTAAGTGTCTCGGGTGCATCAGGACCATCCGTGACCAACAGCTCCACGATCTGATGACCCCATGGCAAGCCCAGCACTATGGATCGTCCTCTCCAACTCGTCGCTTGCTCGCCAGGTCCCCCAATAGCTTGACCCTCTGCAGGCCTAATGGCAGTACGAAAACACCTCGGTCTTCCTCTTCCGCCCATGAACCCAATGGCCTGTCGATTGTATTCTCCCTAAATTGTCCCCGACAGTTTCATTCTTACCTCTCCCTTGGGTCGAGCCTAAACCATGGATCCCAGCCATGGAGACCAACCCAGAACCTTCTCACTTCCTATAAAAACTATTAGGACATCACAGTGAGTCCCTTTGCTAATTGAGATTCTTCAATTTCCCCAGTTGAATTCCCTGGAGCTCTCGGCAATCCTTGCTACTGCGAACCACTGATAGAGAGCTGAGTCTGGTGTTCATACTCTCTGTGCTTCTCCATGAGTTGCCTGGAAGCTCTTGCTTGCTTCAATTCCTCCCTATTCATCTCTGTCGTCGCCATTTCAAGGTACAAGCCTCTAACCATACTTTCGTCAAGCCGATTTTAGCTCGACTTCTGCTTAAAGATGCCTTAGATGTTGTGCTAGGATCATATCATATCTCCTCAGTGAGCAACCACCGTAATGCTGGAAAGGTCTGGCAATGAACCAGATAATGGAATTCCTGTCTAAGTGTGCACTACTAGCTATCCTTTAGGTTGCTGAATCCCTGGCAATTGAAGCCTTATAATGCTCAGTAGCCTCATTAAATAATTTCCAAATGAGTATAATTGTCAATTTGAGCCTGATCGATCAATTCAACTCAAATCGATCAACTTTGACTCAATTCATGTCTGCACTCCACTGTAAATAGCGTCCCAGTTAATCAGACGACCTATCCGCTCAATTATTCACTAGATCGTCATTCATTAGTGCTCTGAATATTTTAGGATTGAGATAAGGTCAGGGCATTGTCTTTGTTAAGGGATCTCTTGAACCCAGATACCCATCAATAAGGAATTAGGTCGAGTTGTAGCGCCCCGCCCCATCGCCGCATGCAAAAGAGATGGTCATAATTGATTCGGCACCGGAGCGGCGGTAGCAACCCAAGGTTGTTACCCAGCTTTATTTTAGCCTAATCGTATCGTAATTATCATTCCATTAAATTCATCTAGTCATTAGAACCAAACCCTGAAAGTTTAGAGCAATTCGGAGCTCAATCCAATATTTTGGATTATTTTAATATTTAATTAATTAGGAAATTGAGGTATTTAATTTATCCTCAAAATAAAAATCCGACTTCGCCATTGTGATCATCACCCCCAAATTAGCTAGGGGTGATGTTTTGGACGCGTTTGGAAGTCGTCGGATTTTTCGTGAATATTTTAATATAATTAAATACCATGAAAATTATCATAATTAAATAATTGTCTGAATCTAATTCTGACTTCGCCGTTGAATTCTTCACCCCCAAATTAGCTATGGGTGAATTTTTGGGAATTTTCGGAGGGCGTTTCAAAAATATGAATTTTTGAATAACTAGAGAAAATAAATAAGAAATTATTTAAGACCTACTTTGCAATTTCTCCCTCTCCCTCTCCTAGCTAGCACCACATTCGATGCTTCCCCCTCCCTAGCTTATGTGTGATCAGCTAAGGCCTCCTTCTCCCCATGCTGGATAGGGGAGGCCTTGCCTCCTAGCTCCTAGAGGTCATGATCTGCCTCCCTCTCACCCTCCTCCTTTAAAGGAGAAGCACAGCCCTTCCTCCCTCTCCTTACTGTCAAGTAAAGCTCTAGAGCTCTCTCTCTTCCCCTCCATTGCTGCACCTTGAAGAAGAAGCTCCCCTCCAAGTCTTGAAGAAAGCAGAGTATCCCCTTCTTCCTCTCCTAAAGGCAAAGGTACCTGTTTGCTCACTCTCCTTATACCAATTTGCCTTCTCCATGTTGATATTATGCTTGAATATATCTTTAGAAGTCCATAAGTATGTATAAAATCCATTAAAGCTCTTAAAAGTATCACAGAAAACTGTTTTGTTTTTCTTGTATTGAATCCATTAAAGCTCTATTTTTATTCTGCACACCCCTATATTTATCATCATTTTTTCATATAGTTAAAATGCTCCGTTTGTGCTAATTTTGGTGTCAATGGAAAGATATCGGAAAGACCTTTCCATTGATATATGACACCGCTCATGGAATACTTCAGATTGGGAGTATTTGATCTCGAAAGTAGGCCTTACAGGTTTCGTCCAGCCTAAAAATGTCGTATGGCGCTGCAGCGCGCTACAGCGCCCAAAGTTGTGAAATGGGCCATTGTAGTGCGCCATAGCGCATTGCCGCACGGCACTGCAGTGGACTGCAGCGGTATTTTGGCAGAAACCATATAAAATTAATTATTAAACAGTGAATCGCAAGTTTGACCGCTACAGCGGGCCATAACGCGCTATAGCGGGCTGTATCGGAATTTCGGGAAAATTTTATAAAATGTCAAAATAAATTAATTAAACAGTTATTTTTCAAGTTGGTTCACTGCAGCATGCCATAGTGTGCCACAGCGGGCCGTAGCGCTGAGGGCGCTACTGTGCTCCACAATTCTGAGAGCGCCACAGCACGCTGCCGTGCTAAATCCGCCACAGCACGCTGCAGCGCCAAAAGTTCCACAGCGCGCTATAGTGCGCCACAGCACGCTATAGTGCCCAAATTTGCAAAATTCCTAGAATTTCTTTAATACTGTTCAGAATTGGCTGAAATGACCAAAACTTCATTATTTTTGCATTTTTAGGTCCCTAGGACCCTAGTGGGATGAAATATATCAAATGTGAACTTTGTTATTTTTATCAAGTGTTCAAAATTTACTATGTACTTAAAATGTATGTTATGCCAAATACTAAGTGATAGAATTTTAAGTGCTTATATCGAATAGGTATATCTTAACAACTTAATTGCATGAAACTTAAGTTCTTTAGAATTGTAATCAAGCGCTAACCCCTTTGCTTTGATTTAGAATTTGGTTAGCCTTAATTATCTTTTTATTCTATGTTATCTTTATATTTAGATGCTTTCATGATATTAGGATGTATTTTAGAAAACCCTAAATATCTATTTAGACACCTAATCATGTGTAAATGACATTAAACTACAATTAAACATAAGAATATTGCTAACTTGATTAAGTAGATGATACTTAATCTAACCTAAAGTTTGACACCAATAATACACTAATAACACATTGTGGCGGCCCTGCCCCGCTGTGGTCCTATTAACTTTTAAGCTAACATGATTACGGTGGAGGGGTTACCAAATGACAAGGTCCCCACTTATAATTGGATTAGACATACATTCCAATCCAACTTAACTAAGGACTTTGTCATTCATAAGGTAAATATCTCACTAAATGAACATACAAGAAAATGCAGAGAGTGCGGAAGCATAAAATACAACATCCATCCATTCAATACAATAATCCAGAATAAGTAAAGTGCTGAAAAGAAATGTTAACCCTGAATTATTACAACATTTAAAATAGTTTTAAGAACTGAAAATAAACTATCATCCTTAAAAGGCAGAAATAAAACTAATGGTCTTCAGGAACAAGCTCTTCCTCCAACAGCAAGGCCTCCACTGGATCTACAACACCAAGAAACTCAGAACCTACCATTATCAGTTTCATAATGATAGGGCCCCAGCCAATAAAAGAAAAATTGGTCAGACTATTGTTTAAGCACATTTTAGGGTAAACAATTGATTATGTTATTTAGATATCACCATAAACCAATATAAAAGCAAGTATGTGCAAGTTAGTCTGCTGCCGCGCGCCACAGCGGGCCGCAGCGTCATTTCAGGTTAATATTAATTTGTGTGATTGAATCATCTGAATCTAAACTTTAGATCATTGATTTTCTCTTATATAAGACTATTAACATAAAATGGACAATAAAATTGTAATAATTTATGAAATGATCTAATCCTAATAAGATCTTTGATTTCATCCCATGATTGTAGAATAAGAAATGATCAGATGAATTTTAATCATCTGATCTGTTCACTTTAACTTAAGTCTAACAAGTAAACCTTAAGAAGTATAAAAGTGAGATCTTAAGGGTCTTGCTTTAAAATCATTCTTGAAATGTTTAAAGACCTTAAATATTGATACCTTGAGGTAGGAAGAATTTTTGTAATTTATTGAGGTAGAAACTTAGATGATCCTTCATGACTTTAGTAGTTGAACTTGATACCTTGTGGTAGAAATCACCTAAAGCAGTTAGGATGGAACTTATTCCTTGTGCTATCAACCTACATTAAGTGATCTTTTGATCATACCCTTGGAGCCTTGTGTAGGACTCACCCATTTAGAGTGAAGATCAATAGCTTTGATAAATTCTTGTCGATTAAATAGAATCTTCTGAACCCAGATTATTGGTTGGGTATAGTAGGGTATACCCATAGTACTGGATTATTTCAGTAATATTCAAGATTGGTTGATTCACTCCAATGTGGATTTATGACTAAGTGCTATCCTGAGGGATTAGATGAATACAGTCCCATTAAAGTAAATCTTCTAAAACTAAGAGTGTTACAATTAGTGAACAAGATCCTTAGTTTCAGATGTAAACTGCGACCGGTTCTGCCTCCTATCGTAGTGCGCTTCAATAAGTGCATTTTAAGCAAACTAAGTATATTAATTCACTTGGTGTATACCACTAAGTATGCTTATAATTGGGTCATTTAATGGCTTAGTTTGAGATGTAAACTGTGACCGGGTTCTGCCTCCTATTGTAGTGCACTTCGATAAGTGCAGTTTAAACAAGCAAAGGGTTAAATCCATCTTTCTTGCAAATATATTAAATATGTGTATACAATCATCCCAGCTAGTGATTTTCAAGTAAACACTCAACTTTAACAAATTATCGAAGCTAGAATTTAGGAGTCATAATCCTTTTAGTAGGATTCTGCACAATGGAGACCTTGAATTCATTATTAGTTTTCAAAGTGTTTTTTGGATTTATTTCATGTAGCCTAGAAGCATGAGCATGAGCATAAGCGTAATGTGAGAGTATCAGAATGATGTATGAATATCAATGATGATTTATAGGTTACGGAATGTTGCATACATTGACTCGAGAATTTCATGATGCATCAGCATCATCAGTAAACAGTATTCCCAACTGGATGTATGCATACATTGGATTATACTACTCGTAGCAGTTCAGGGATATTTTAGTTGCATATCAGTAGCATATAGTATTGTGGCATATTCAGATGCACAGTTTCAGTGATATACATCATAATTTTACATATGATTACTCAGTTCATATTCAGTACTGTTTTGGTTTATTTTTAGTATTTCAGTTTATAGTTCAGTTTTACTTTACTTTATTTCAATTTTGTACAATTTTATGCTTTCAATTATCTTTATAGTATTTCTGTAGATTTGATCACATTATGTAAATGTTAAATGAATAATTAGAAGTGTTTAGACTAGTTTCAATGTGTTAGACTTATTATTTAACATGAGGTACTTTTGGGATCCAGCAATTTGCTAGATCCTGAGCAGTATATTAAGCCAGGTCAGGATGACACTTAGGAGATTAAGGAGGAGCCCGTGGAGCATTAGTGGACTCTTCTTCAATTTTATTTTTTTGCTTAGTATTTTTAGTTCAGTACTTAGCTTTATATCTAGTATTCAGCAAATGTTTATAATAATTCTGAATGTATTTTCTTTTCTTTTCTGAGTTTCATATAGCTTCTTTGATGAATGTCTCTGGATGTTTGCTTTAAGCTTCTGCACTCTGTTATACACTAGTTATACTTAGTATTGTGATGTGATCAGTATACTATAAATGTTGATATATTATATATATATTGGATTCCTATTGTATTCTAAATCCAATGTATATATTTGTCTAATACTTAGGATAATGATACTACTCTTACCTTAAGTATTAGCTCTGAACCCTCCTTATGGTTGAGTCAGTAGCCCTTCAGATGGGCTTAATTTTTAGCTATTCGGGGAGACGGGTTATTCCTCCCCGAGTGGCGCACCACTCCGACGCCGAAATTGATTATAATTGTCTCTTTTGGGCACGGCGATGGGGCGGGGCGCTACAGCGGCGGGCCACTCGAGGAGGAACATCCCGTCTCCCCGAACTACTAAAGCCAAACTCATCTGAATGGCTGCTAACCGAACCTCAAAGAGGGCTGAGAACTAATACTTAAGATAAGAGTGGTATCCTTATCTAAATTATTAGACCAATACATATATTAGATATAAAACATATGAGGAATCCAATATATGTATAAGATATTAGTATTTCTAGTATACTGATCACAACATAATATTAAATAGAAGTAGAGTATAAACAGAGTGCAGATACTTAAAGCAAATATCCAGAAACATTTATCATAGAAGCTGTATGAAACATTCGTCTTAAAAAAGAAAAGAAAATACATCCAGAATTATTATAAACAATTTAATAAAATACAAACATAATTGTTAAGTACTGAATAGAAATAACTAAGTAGAAAAGTAAGGCTAAGGAAGAGTCTACTAGTGCTCCACGGGCTCTTCCTGAATCTCCTGGGTGTCCTCCTAACCTGCCTCAATATACTGCTTAAGATCTAGCAAATTACTGGATCCCAAAAGTACTTCGTATTAGACAATAAGTCTAACACATCGAAACTAATCTAAATAGTTCTAATTAATCATTTAATATTTACATAATATAAGTAAATCTATAGAAAAACTATAAAGATAACTGAAAATATAAAACTGTATAAAATTGTGCAAAATTGAAGTAAAGTAAAGCTGTATTGGAAACTGAATACTGAAAGTAAACAAAAATAGTAATAGATCTGAAACTGAGCAATAGCATATAAAACTATGTTATATGCCACTGAAATTATGCATCTGAATATACCACAATATTGTATGCTACTGATATGCAACCAAAATAATACTGAACAGCTATGAGTCGTACAGTCCAATGTATACATACATCCAATTGGGAATACAGTTTACTGTGATGCAGATGCATCCTAAAATTCTCTAGTCAATATATATAATATTCTGTAACTCATAAATCATCACTGATGCCCATACATCATTACTGATATTCATATATCATGTTTATGCTCATACTCATGCTTCTAAGCTACATGAGTTAAAATCCAAAAGATCTAGAAAATGCTTTGAAATTCAATAATGAATTCAAGGTCTCCATTATGCAGAATCCTGCTAAAAAGATTCTGACTACTAGATTTGAATCTTGATAATTAGTTAAAGCTGAGAGTTTACTTAAAAATCATTAGATGGGAAGGTTGTATACACATATTCAGCATGTTTACAAGATAGGCGGCCCTTAACACTTAGTTTGATTTAGTCACCCTAACGAAGCCATCTTCGATAGGAGGTATCACCCGATGGCGACTTATATCTCAAGCTAAGTCATTAAGATGCTTAACTCATAATCACACTTAGTGTCTTAAAGAAGGTGACTCGAATTACTTAGTTTGTTTAAGTCACACCTATTGAAGCGATCTTCGCTAGGAGGCATCACCGATGGCGACTTGTATTTTAATCAAACTAAAGAATGAGTCCCTATTTATAACACTCTTATGATCGATTGATTTACTCTAAGCAAGATTGTATCCGTCTAAGCCCGCGGGATAGTACAAAGATAAATCTTACTTAGAGTGACTCAGCCATTCCTGAATATTACTGAAATAATCTAGTATAATGGGTATACCCAACTATACCCAACCAATAATCTAGATTCAGAAGATTCTATTTAATTAACAAGGATTTATCAAAGCTATTAATCCTTATTCTAATTAGGAGAGTCCTATACAAGGCTCCAAGGGTATAATCAAAAGATCACTCAATGTAGGTTGCTACCATAAGGGATAAGTTCCATTCTAAGTACTTTAGGTGGTTCCTACCACAATATATCAAGGTCAACTTCTGTGGTTATGAAGGATCATCTAAGTTTCTACCTCAATAAGTTACAAAGTTCTTTCTACCTCAATATATCAATATTTAAGATCTTTAAGCATTTCATGAATGATCCTATAGCAAGACCCTTGAGATTTTACTTTTCTTTTTCTTGAGTTGACATTCAAGTTTACTTATTAGACTTGGATTATGGTGATCATATCAGATGCATAAAATCCATCTGATCATACTCTATTCTATAATCATGGGGTGAAATCAATGATGTTATTAGAGTTAGATCATTTCATAAATCATTATAATTTTGTTATTCATCTTATGCCAATAGTCTTATATAAGAGAAAATCAAAGATCCAAAGTTTAGATTTAGATGATTCAATCACACAGATCTAATATTAACATTAGCACTTCTAATTCAATAATTTAAGATCAATATTAAATCATATGTATTATTAGAATCATATCAATTGAATTATCCTTCAATCAAGATTACTTGATTAAGGTGATTAAGGTTTAGATCTTAATCAAGATAAGTTAAGATTTAATCCCTAATCTTACCAAAATTAAGACCAATGATTAATTTAAAGGTCAATGACAAATCAATGTATTATTGGTGTATTATTGATGTCGAATTTTAGATTTATATTAAGTATCATCCACTTAATCAAGTTCTCAAAATTTTTTATGTTCACTTATAGTTTAATGCCAATTTAAGCACATTTAGGTGTTCAAATAAATATTTAAGTTCTCTAACATAAATCTTAATATAATGAAAATATGGAATATAAAGTAGCATAAAATAGAAGGTAATTAAGGCAAACCAAATTCTAAATCAAACCAAAAGGGTTAGCACATGATTACAATGCTAAAAGACTTAACTTTCATACAATTTGGCTATTAAGACCTACTTAGCCAATGCAAATATTCAAGGATCCTATTCTTTAATATTTGGCACAAAATTTTATAAGAGATTTTAAGTGCATGTTATAAAGGATATCTTTCAAATTTAATTTTCACATGAAATTTTATGCAATGCTCAATTTTTTCTAAACCCTAATATTTGATATAATTCAGTCCCACTAGGGTCCTAAGGACCTTAAAATGCAAAAAAGTGAAGTTTTGACCATTTCAGCCAATTCTGCGCACTTTTAGAAAATTCTGGGCGATACGGCACGCTACAACGCTTTCAGACGCTACGGCGTGCTGCGATGGAAAACAGCGCTGTGGCGCGCAACAACGCTTCCAGGCACTGCGGCGCGCTACGGCGAAAAATGGTGCTATGGCGCGCTGCAGCGCTTTTGATGCTACAGCACGCTACGGCGAGACCAATCCGAGAGCTAGATGCTACGGCGCGCTGCAATGCTCTCAGGCGCTGCGGCGCATTGTGGCGGATTAACTTGCGGTAATACTATTCAATTAATTTGTTTTCTGGTTTCATATAGTTTTCTAGAAATGACGTTGCGGCCCGCTATGGCGCGCTGCAGCGGTCCAACTTTCGTGTGACTGTTTAATTAATTTTTCTCTTGATTTCCTATAATTTTTCCCGAAATGACGCTGCAGCCCACTGCGGCGCGCTGTAGCGGTCTAACTTGCGGGTTACTGTTCAATTTAGATTATTTATTGATTTCATATAATTTTTCTTGAAATAACGCTACACCCCGCTGCGACGCGCTGTGACGGATTAACTTGCGGCAACACTGTCCAATTAATTTATTTTCTAGTTTCATCTAATTTTCTAGAAATGATGCTGCGGCCCACTATGGCGCGCAGCAGCGGTCTAACTTTCGTATGACTATTCAATTAATTTTTCTCTTGATTTCCTATAGTTTTTCCCGAAATGACGCTGCGGCGCGCTGTGGCGCGCGGCAGCAGACTAACTTGCGGGTTACTGTTCAATTAGTTTATTCATTGATTTCATATGATTTTTCCTGAAATAATGCTGCAGCCCGCTGTGGCGCGCTGTGGCGAAAACTATTTGAACTTCGGGCGCTACGGCGCGCTGTAGCGCCCGACGGAGATTTTCGCCTGTGCGAAAATCATGAAGAATCATATTCCGAGCTTAAATACTCTCAATCCAGATTATTCCATGAGCGGTGTCATATATCAATAAAAAAGTCTTTTCGATACCTTTCCATTGTACCAAAATCGGCATAACTGGATTATCCTAACTATACGAACGATGGAGTTAAAGGTTCAGGTATATAAAATGAACGAAAAATAGAGCATGAGATTTTTAAAGTAATATGATGCCTTAATAAACTTTAATGGTTTCCATATACAATCATGAATTTCTAAAGATACAAACAAGCATAATAGCAATATGAAGAAGATAAAGAAGATGAGTAAATGAGTACCTTAACCTTTTAAAAGAGGAGGAAGAAGACTTGAAAAGCTTGGAGGAACTTTTTCTTCTTTTTTTTCTTCAGCACCAAGCTCAACAATGGGGGAATATAGGAGAAGAGCTCTCAGATTTTGCAAATGGAGAGGATGAAGGATCTGAGCTCCTTCTTAAAGGAGAGAAGAGGAGAGGTGAAGGCATGGCCTAAGGGAGAGGGGGGGCATGGGAGGTCCTTTGCCTTTTTGCGTGCAAGGAGATGGGGTGCCGAATGCAGGCAGATGGCCAGCCAAAAAAAAAAAAAATTTAGAAAAGAGAAGGAAAGAGAAAAAGGCAAATTAAGGAATAATTATTTATTATTCCTAATATTTAATTTATTATAAATTCAGATTAAATAAACACGCTTCGAAAAATCCCAAAAGTTCACCCCTAGCTAATTTAGGGGTGAGGAATTCAACGGCAAAGTCAGATTTTGATTTTGACGATTATTTAATTATCTTATTTTTCAGGGGTATTTAATTATATTAAAATATTTGCGAAAATCTAACGACTTCCAAATGCGTCCAAAACATCCCCCCTAGCTAATTTAGGGGCGATGATCGCAACAGTGAAGTCAGATTTTGATTTCTAGGTCAAATTAAATACAATAATTTTCTAATTAATTAAATATTAAAATAATTCAAAATATTCGATTTAGCTCTGAATCGCACCAAATCTTTAGGGATTAGTTCTAACGACTAGATGAACTTAATAGAATGATAATTAGGATATGATTAAGCTAAAATAAAGTTGGAGAATAATCTTAGGTTGTTACACGAGTAGTCATCCATCGATCTTGTCCGTTCTGATTAGGGCTTTTAGGCTCGTTGGGTGCGCCTAAGTTCAAGGATGGTATAGCGATCGTCGTGAGGTGCTGAAGTGGTCTTGGCACCGAGAATTTAGCTCTAAAGCATCATCACCCTTCGGCTTGTCATAGGATGGGGCGGGGACGACGACACTGTCGCTGCAGGCCAGGCCAGGCCAGGGCCGCAAGGTGTGACAGTGCCGACCCAGTTGGGCCCCAATCCAACCTGCGTAGTTTGATTATCGGGCCAGGCTATTTAGTTTTATTTTGGAATTATTTTCCTTCTGTTTAATAAATGAAAATGGAATATATTAATTTGCATATGATTTCATTAATTGAAAATATTCAAACTAAATTAATTGAATAACTTAATTAATTCTTATCCAAATGGTATGATCCAATATATCATTTTAATCAGAAAATTATAAGGAGCATTAATATGTAATAAAATTCCATATCCAATGGTTAGATCTTCTGATTTAGCCTATTCCTTCTCTAATCCTAATTAGTGAATAGATAATTCATTAAATGTCCAAAATCCATAATTAAGGCATGTTAAATTATGTGTATGTACTCTTTATAGTAGTATAATCATGAGATGTGTTGATTTCATTTGAAATATAATATGAACTATGTGACTCCCATGATTAAGGATTATGAATATTATGACATTTAGTTTAATGTGCATATTAAAGTGAAACAGGTTAAATAGTTAGATAATAAAAATGGATGTGTATCTATTTTCTAAATTTTGATCGCTTTGATCTTATTTCATTAGAATTTAGCATAACATGGATTGCATAAACATAACATATCATTAGCGATGTAATGCATAGCACACCTAGGATATATTAGCGGTGCGATTCGAAGCACACCTAAGAAATGCGGAATTCTATATTGCATCAAGGTTATGCATACTTGTGGCATATTCAGTGATGTATTCATATGTATATACAGCATCATACATTACAGTTCAATTTTTATGTCTTATTCAATTTACGATTATTTTAGTTGATTTACTGTTATCATACATGCTTTGTTTCAGTGTTACTCTATCTCTCATTTTAGTATTTAGCTTTACTGTTATATTTTGATTCAATTTTCTATAGTTTAATTTCTCTTTTATTATTAAGTTAAGAAATATCCCTTAAAATGTAAGAAAATATTGTTTGCAGTCTAAAATATACTTAGACTTATTGTCTAACATAAGATTTTTCTCTTTTTTTGGCTGGAGCCTGGCATGTGAAACTGACATGTCAGGTTTGAAGTAGTTTGAAGAACCAGCTTTGGAGGAGATCCAAAGTTTTAGGAGAAGAGGAAAAAGAAGTAGTTGCTGTAGTGTTGATTTTAGTTACTTAGTTTGCTATTTTCTGTTGTGAGATGAGATTTTACTTTATTATTCATTTTACAATCTAGTTTGTAATAATCAACTCTGGATGTATTTTTACTTTTCTTTTCTGAGAAGAATATTCATTAGCTTCTGTAATGCATGTTATGAATGGATATTTTAAGCTTTTGCACTTTAATATATATACATTCTATTTTATACTTAGTATTGTGATGTGATCAGTATATATTTACAACCTTACTCCCTATATATTGGCTATTCCTTCTATAAATCATTATATTCCAAGGTAAAAGAGCCATGTAGTTAATACTTAAAATAAGGATCTTATACTTATCTTAATGATTAATCTCAACTATTATTATTGCGTGAAAATATAACTCATTGGATTCTTATTACTCATTATGAGCAATGGGTTGGTAATGAGTTGGGATGGGTTATTCCTTCACTAATGACCTGTTCTGTCGCTAATATTACTCTATTGCACGTAGCAACGAGACGGGGCATTACAACAGGGAACATCAACTTCTTATCATGCTTATGATGAGAACTTCATAGATGTGTATACTTATGTATATTTGTATTTAAATTACTTTACATGTCATAACATCTTGGACAAGAATAGAGTGCATGCCATATTATCTTCTGCACAACTTCACAATGATTAAATTTAATATGAGGGTCATTAGTCATATGTCATTTAGAATTTATTCAATTTAGTTGCTAATTTATATTGCTTTAAATGATCACCAAGATTATGCAAATGTGATATCGATTAAGGACTGATAGTTTATCTTAACTCCAAGTTAGTTGAGAAGAGATTGATTGAAATAACCTATGGTGGGTTGAATTAAAGCTTTCTCTTTTTCTCTCCATGCTCCTTAGCAAATACCGATGGTGGCAAGGCTTTTGGCCGATGACAGGAGCAAGCTTGGCGATTCGAGGATGATTGGAGGTGGTTGAAGAGGATAGGAAAGTTGAAAATTAGGAGAAAGCTTAATTGCGAAAGGATGGGAAGATGATTGGTTGAACATAAAAATGAGAAGATGAAGATGAAGATTCGTAAGGAAGACGAAGATTTTTGCAAGAAAATAATTAATTCAAAAATGATATAACATCTAATATTATTCGATTAAGGTCTGCTATTGCACACGACTCAACTTCGATGTTAATTTGAGAGCAGAAATAACTGTAACCAATTATTACTTTATGATTATAATATGTTAATATTGCATTTAATTGCATACCTGATCCTAAAGTTTTGAAATTATCGCTTAGCTCAGTAGGTTGACTCTACCATTTAAAACTTTGTAGAGGGGCAAGGGATGTTTATAAAGAAGAGGGGAAGATGAAGAGTTGCTATTGGAAATGAATAGTCACCATTGTAACTGCAGAGTAACTATTGGAGATCAAAATAATATTATTTATGTTTTCTATGCTCCTTAATTTTTAAATTCATTTCTTAATTTTTAAAGTCATGGAACATTATTAAAATATATTAAAATATTTTCTTTTGCTTGTTCATCTTATAGTAATTTACAAATTATCTTAAGCTTTAACAACACTTGTTAGGCTATAATAGGTCCGCTAATGACTATGGGTCATTACACTTGTTGATCCCAAATAAACTAGTTAAAATAATCAGGATTGAGGAATTGGCATTATTGAGAGAAGAAGGTAATTGAATTGAGCCATCCAGGTGCCCAAGAAGCCCTTGACTACTGAATAATTGAAGGAAGTTGTTCCCATCAAGCCTGATTGGAATAAAAAGAGAGATCGATTAGGGGTTCAACACATTTAGAGAGGAAAAGGGGTTTCTTGAAGGATTACCCGAAGAACTATATTGAAATCTTCCAGATTTTCCATCAAGATAGACAAAGATCTCGATCCTTATAAGAGATCTATTCATCAGTTTCAGTGACGAGAGTTGACCGAGTTTCACTCTGAAACCATGTGAGGCATGCAAAAACCAATAGAGGAAAAATCATATTTTCAATACCAAATAATACCATCGAACCGATAAATATACAACTGGCCTACTACATTCAAAATACATCAGTACTATTATGAATGATATCCTTTTATATAAATCCTTGTTATACAATATTTTGATGTGGTCTTTGAGAGTAAGGAACATATTTACTTAAGAAATTATTTTATTAATATGCAAATAATTGATGAAAGTAGCTTTGTGTGTTCCAATCTATTTTATTTTATTAGAAAAGAATTTTATGCATGCCTAAAATTAAATTTTTCATAGAAAATCATATTATTACGTTCATTTTCAATATTTCGACATTCTTTTTATAACACTTCTTTGAATATATCAATTACAAGCATGAAACTAGCACAATGTGCAGAGCGACAACACACAGAAATAAAATAAATATTACTTCTTTAAATTTTAATAGAATAAAATAAGACTATCAGTTGCATCATACAATACATAGATCATATAGCATTATAAGTGCTAAAAGATCACAATGAGTTTCTTTATGAAAGTAAGAAAAGAGATTAAATAAATTTACATATACTCGATAAATAAAATAATTTAAGAAATATGTACTTATATGACACGATAACAACTTGCAAAAGACAGACAAAAAAGGGGTCGAATATAAAATCCAAATTTATTAACAACACAAACTAAAGACCCAAAACTTAAATTTTCAATAAATTATTTGCTAATCTATTGAATTTTGCGATGTAGTGCATATATGCTAATGCATATATTCTACAACTAAGAATAAATTTTGCAAAGATCTAGAATACTATTAATTTTTAAATATTCCTTACATTTATATTAAAGTTATCAAACAAAAATATTTTCAAAGAAAATGAATATTAGCTAAGACTTTATATAATATAAATCAGTTCAAACTCAAAATTGAAAATCAAAGAAAAAATAATTAAGTTTAATAGAAATTAAAATAATTAGAAAAATAGCAAATGCATGCAAAACAAATTGCGTTAATGATAATATAAATATGCATAAAATAAATTTTTTTAAATATTGAAGAGTGTCATTAGCATATAAAAATAATAATCTTAATGCATCACAATATTGAATTAAGAAAAAAAATAATAAATAACAGTCACATAAAACCCGCATAATAGCGATATCATATTGAAAGAGAAAAAGAATTATAAACATATTTTTTATGGGAAATTCTTCAAATGCTTTTTAAACTATCTCATAATTTAGTAAAAAACATATTTTGCTTGCTAAAAATAATAAAAAAAGAAAATTCATATTCTAGGATTTGTATGCATTAGATAAATTATACATTGCAGTTCTTTAAATTTTATTTAACATTTTTAAGCTTATTACTGCATAAAATCATAACAAAAATCAAATAACAAAAATAATAAAGAATGATAATTTTATATAAAAGTGCAAAAAGATTTAAATGACAAAGGAGCAGTTCAACATAAAAATGAAATAAAAAGAAAAAGAAATTCACATAATAATAACTAAAATAAGTTCACATAATCTATCTATATATAAATTGTACATAAACTAACTACATTCAAAATTAAACATATATATAAATTACATATAAATGAACTACACTCAAAATTGATCTTATAAAAGAATTCATACCAACATAAAGAATAATATAGGGGTATGCAAAATCACAGAGATAAAAATTTAAGTAAAGTATATACTAACACAATATAAATTACAAATTAAAAAAAGTATTAACATCAAATAAAGATGTATTTGTTTCTTATGCATGATGCTTCATTAACTATATAAAATAATAAAAAAACATAAGAAAATGAAGAGATTTCATTGATTGTACCTGTCAAATTTCTCCGATGAAACAGAGAACAATGGATGAAGAACAAAAAAAAATATAAAAGAGAGTAGTGGACGAAGAGAATCTAGCTAGCTACATTAATAACATGAGAAGAATTTATGAGTTTTCTAAAGAGTATCAGCGAGTGAATAACATTAGGTAATATCATAGAACAGAAGATTTATGAATATGACGAATTGTTTCAAAAGATTTATTGTCATTCTCTAGCTGTAAAGAGAAAAAATAAAAATAAAATAAAAATTGTTAAAATATTGCCATGTAATACTATTATAATTGGATATTACGTACATAAACATGATATTATTAAAAAAAATTTGTTACTAATACAAAAAAGAGTAATTAAAAAAATATTTAGAAAGCAAATAACATACTTTAAGAAGTCTGCCCCTTTGTAAGCATGACAAAAAGTATATACTTTGCAATTACAATTGATCAATTTTTAAATATTATAAATTTAATCATTGCAAATGAATGTAAAAGCAAAATTGGAAGTTATTTTTGCAATAATTGAATCTTGAGTATGGGATATATAAACACAAAATTTATTATCTAAAATAATTTAAATGTACAGGAACAAAGTACTGCTAACTAAAATCAGATAATTATTAACATAGCATTTCAATATATTTTGCTTGTGAGTATGAAGAAGCGAGGCTTGGATCAAATGTGGGAGTTGAGGTGAAAACTTGACAGTTGGGTTGGTATGATCTCGTGCTTGCTACTTGCTCAAACCTTTTAAGAAAGCTCAATTATTTGCTCGAACCAAATATGTGCTTTGAGGCTATAAGAAAACCCAAAGAGCACATGGTGTAACATTTTGCTATATACAACACTCCAAATTTTATCATGTTAAAAATAAATTTTATGATGCTTGATGAATCCATAAATTATATCTAAATAAAGGGAAAAATTCATCTATTTAAGATCTTTATGCTATTTCTAAAATCAATTTTTTCTATCTTTTTCAGAGAAATGAAATCCAAAGATAATCTAAGACATTTCTGCAGGTTTTTAAAAATTTACTAAAGAAAAACCGCTGCAGCGAGCGACCGCGCGCCGCAGCGGGCTGCAGCGGAAATATCTAAACCTTATGAAAACTTATTGAACAGTGCTTTTTCGCGGAATTCATCGCTACAGCACGCGGTCGCGCGCTGCAGCGATTTTAGCGGAAAATGCTTAACTTTATAAATCGGGCCGCCAAACTAATTGAACAGTATTTTTTGCGGAATTCACCGCAACAGCGCGCGGTCGCGCGCTGCAGTGGTTTATAGCAGAAATACTTGAAATTCACCGCTACAGCGCGCGGTCGTGCGCTACAGCGGTCTGCCGCGAAAATACTTGACTATATAAATTGGGCAGCCAAATTAATTGAACAGTGTTTTTCGTGGAATTCACCGCTACATCATGCGGTCGCGCGCTGCAGCGGTTTATAGCGGAAATACTTGACTATATAAATTGGGCAGCCAAATTAATTGAACAGTGTTTTTTTGCGGAATTCACCGCTACAGCGCGCGGTCGCGCGCTCTGCAGCGGTTTGCCGCGGAAATGCTTGACTTTATAAAATGGGCAGCCAAATTAATTGAACAGTATTTTTCGCGAAATTCACCGCTACAGCGCGCGGTCGCGCGCTGCAACATTCTGCCGCGGAAATATTTCTAAACTCTATAAAAAGCAGAAAAAAGAATTAATTGAATAGTGTTTGCAGAATTGACCGCTACAGCGCGCGGTCGCCGCTGCAGCGGTCTACAGCGGGAGACTTAGCTAATATGCTAGGGACCAGGGGGTGCTACAGCACGCCGCAGCGCGCTCCAGCGCACTGCGGCGGCCCGCCGAATTTTTTCCCAGACAGTGCATTTAATGCGGCTGGATACATGATCTCTATCATGAATTTTATCTCCAGCCACTATTTCCTGTAGCAGCCATTTTTTATTAAAAATAGAAGCTTTGAGGTGATGTTTTGAGTAAAGAAATGAGATTTTTGTCACCTCACCATTAATTGAATAATATTACAATGATGAAACCAGAATTATTTATGAAAAATCTAGTTGCAAATGAAGAGAAGAATTTAGCCTCCCCCCTCTTATAAATACCCCTCCTCTTGATTAGAGGAGAGTTCATAATTTTAGCAAAAATCTATTAAGTAAGAAGGAGAGCTAAAGGAAGAGAGAACTCCCCAAAGGTGGCAAGGCAAGATTTTATAAAAGGAGAAGAGGAAGAAGGCAGCACTAGCAACCTAAAGAGAGGATAATTAGAAGGAGAAGAAGAATTCCGGAGAACTTCTATGGAGTGTTCCTAGTATCTTCTAAACTCAATCTTGTATTTTCTCTTTAGTTGACCATGAAAGGGTCTTTATCCATGTATGTGTCTTCCTTATTTTCTTATGTAATGAGTAGCTAAACTCCTCTTGGGAAGGGTTGGGATGAAGTCTCATTTTGCATGATGTAATATTGATGTATGAATGTTTTTTCTCAAGCATGATGTATTTGTGATCTTAATGTATTACTAAGAAATTTTCATCTAATTAGTCTTGATATGTTTATGAGAAAAGAACTAAGAAAATCAAAGATCTAATTATCTTGTGCTCCTTAGCTCACCTTAGGTTGGATGCTAGATTTTGAGTGCATGAAAGCTTAGAACCATGTGAGAAGGTTTTTGAGCTCAATGCACCTTAATCTAAGCTCAACTAAAGAGTTGATGTAAGTGATGCTGATACCCACTAAATGAGCTCCTTAGCTCCACATAATTGAGATTGAGTAGTAAAGTGTTGAACTAAGTGATATAGTCGTTGAGCCCAACATGTGATTCTCTCATCTCAACTATGAGAGATGCGAAGTGACGCTCATAGTGGAAAATCAATGCTTGTGAGATCTTAAGATTTGAGAAAATTTAGACTCTCCTTGAATAAAGAGAAAATGAATTAACTTTAAATCTCAAGAATCTTACAAGAATCTTTGTGCTAAAGTAGAACCGAATGTGAGTTCATTTTGTGCACGAGATTTGAACTTGTAAGCCTTTGAGATAGACTAAATAACAACAATGTGCACTTGATTTCAATTAAATTAAATAATAAAATTTGAGAAATAAATCTACATGAGTATTATATCATTGCATGTGGGATGGTCCTAACTCTCCTCTTTTTTTAATCTTGCTATTTTACTTAGTGAATATTTCTGCTAATTTTAGACCAACCAACTAATACATATTATAACTTAAACATTAGTGAGAATAGATATACTTTAGTGACAAATCAACAAATTCTCTGTGGTTCGATAAATTCCCGGAAAGTCACACTTTCCACTTATTACTTCAGACCACGTACACTTGCGTGCAAGCGCAGATGTGTATTTACAGTCTGTCAATGCCCTCACACCTTCAACTCATCATTAGCAACAGAGAAGCACACTTAAAAAATATTCTCGAGCTCAAATTTCATTATCATGTTACATATAAAGCATTTTCAAAAGAAAAGAGATAATCAAAGCAACACATTGTCTACATAATATAATTTTGTGGTCTCTTTGAGGGATTATATTCAACTAGAAAAATAAACATATGAATTATCATATCCACCTTATCAACAAAATTGTAATAAGTGTTAAGTTAAAATAATCAAATAATGTGAAGTTGAAGGAGGTCTATCGTACCCTAGCATGAATGAACTCTCATTATTGAACCTCTTAAGCAATTGCGATCACTGTCAGTGTCTTGACATGATCTCAAACCTCCAAATTCCCTATCAAGCACCTCTTTCAATGCATGAGAGAGAAGCTGCTGATTCTCTAGTCATCACTTCTACCCATTGCGAATGCCTTGCACAAATATAACAATTGGCAAACATTGACCGAGGTGAAAAAGAGAGCTCGTTGAGGAAGAGTCATCGAGCAAAGGAGAAAAGCAATTGAAAGGGAGAATAGCCTATAGAATAAGGAGAGTGAAGGAATTGAAGTATTTGGCTTTTGTTTTACCTGCAAGCTCTTTTATTTTATTTTTTATCATGAAAAAAGTTATAGAAAATGGAGGAAGGCGAAGAGACAAAAAAGACAAAAATTCTACATTTTCTTCTATTAAAAATACAAAAAATTGAGAAAATTATATTCTCAGTTCGTGGACGCAAAGAGATTCACACGATTTTTATCTCTTCTATATACATATATAAATAATAAAAATAATTAATATATATATATATATTATAAATATAGGGTGTGCTGTTTTTGCTTATAAACAGAAAAATTTATGAAAATTTTCATAACTTACATAAATCACCAATGCAAAGAATAGAGAATTTAACATAATCATAAACTACATAAATCACATAATCACTAATAATAATAGATTGAATACTGATATATTTTTTATTGGAAAAACATGTTAATAACTAGAGCTTGTAAGTGAGAGATTATGGATTCAATTGAATGCATCTCGTGTCTTTTATGGGAAAGTTTATGTCAAGGTTTTAATTATTGTTGAGCAAATAATTAAGCTTTATATGTTATTATGCACTAACCAGTCTGCTGACTACTGTTCTTTCTATCAAGTCATATTAAAACTCTCTGCAATATAAAAATATACAGACTATATGAAAAAAAAAAAAGAGAAAATATCTAGCTCATCTTGAAACTCTTTGAAATACAATCTAGAGCATTAGCAAGTTATATTAGAAGGGATGATTGCACTACACTTATATTAAATGATATATATTAGGTTGAATGAGGAGCTGTTTGGAGGAGTTATTTGGTTCAATGACAATTGAAAAATTATTAAGATAATATGTTATTCAAATAGATAGCAGTGTTTTAAATACAATAATAGATGTTGTTATTCAGACGTATGATATTTTGTTCATTGTCATTCATGTTGATATTGCACATAAGCCAAGATTACCCTCACTAAGACTTAAATATAAATTGAAAAAAATAACAAATAATAAAAAGATAAGTATGTAAACATCACATAAAGTTACATACGCAGCTAAAATCATTATTTACTGATATTAATGATAACATATGCCCACTTATATCATAAATTAGTTATAAATCAACTCTAATAAACACTAAAAATGTCAAAACATATATAATCTTAAATTATTCATATTTAAATTGCAATATCAAGTAAATCGTTAGAGAGAAAAAACATTTATTTAAAGCATTAATAGCTCTGCGAGCGATTGAGTCGAGGCGAACGATTGAGGTGAGCCCGTCAGCAAGGCGCCTAAGGTGAGAGAGCATGTCAGCGAGGCGAGGCATGGCATCGTATAAGCGAACGCTTCTGGCGAGACGAAGCCAAGGCAAGGCAGCGGCGTTACATCTGGCATAGGCGAGCTTCGGGAGAAGCGAGAAGAGGAGATCGGCGCCTGCGCGCATTAGCGAGGCGAGGCGGGGCGAGGCGGGGCGTCGTAGAAGCGAGCCCTTCTAGCGAGACGAAGCCAAGCCGGAGCATTAGCGCTACGTCTGGCAGAGGAGATCGGCGCTACGTCTGGCGGAGAAGAGGAGATCGACATCTGCTTCTTGCGTTTTAGGCATTTCAGATGCACTAGAGAAAGAAACCGAAAAAGAGAAGATGAATGATCATTGGATAAAAAGATACTATTATAAAAAAAAAACCTCTCCTTCACTTTATATTTGTCTATGTTATATGAATATATATATTTATTAGATTAGATATTAGGTTAGATAGATTAGATTTTTGCTAACTATGTAAAACTAAATAAAATAAATATAAATATTGTTATATTTTAAAATAAATTTGTATTAATATAAAAAATACATTAAAACTTCATTTATTTTAATTGTTTAAAATATAAAAAAAATAATATTTAATGCTATAATTATAAATATCAAAATTTAAGTATTTTAATACATAAGCTTATATTATATAAGAAAATTTGAATTGAAAAAATACCGTTTTTATTATAAATTTTAATAGAAGCTGTTAAAATATCTTAAGAGTATTCTTTTCAATACATCATCATTATTAAAAATTTTAAATCTATTATTAAATTAATTTTGATTAAGATTTATTTATTAAAATTATAATTATAAAATTATTATAAATATTTAATTACTAAGAAAAAGATATGAAATATTGAATCATTTTCAATTTTAATAATAACAGTTTGATTTTCTAAAAAAAAAAAAATTATTTACACAAAAATTTATCCTATGAGCAAAATTTAATTTTTATTTATTTATTTATATAAAAAATATAAATATTATTTTTAAAAAACTGGCATCTTTTGAAAAATATTAAGGCTAATATACAGATTTAAAGGAAAATAAAAAGAGGGTAAATATAGATGGGAAGTGAGAGAAAGGAGGGCGGATCATAATGAGACACAGCACCCGGAAAAGCAGAACGGCTTCACGTCTTGTCAGCTGATACTGCAATAAATAAACAGCGACCAGAAAGAGAAAACAAACGAAAATAAAGTGATAAAGAAAAGAACCATAAGCTTTCTCTCTCTCTCCCCACTCACTGCTCCATTCTGCCATTGCCCCAGCGCCAGCATCTACTGCTCCGCTTCAGCTCTGTAGCAATGGACCCACAGCTGCTCCCTCGCCCTCCCTTTTGAATCCCAAGCATAAGAAATAAGCTAGGGAAAAAAAAGGCTCTTTTCTCTCTCCCTGCCCTTTCCTGATTTTAATCCCTCGGACTGTTTCCCATGCTAATCCCTCTTTCCCCTTCCCAGCTTAAAAAAATAATGGAGAGCAGGAAAGGGGGATAGGATGCCAGATGTAGCAGCAGGATTCAAGGGGGGGCGAAGAGAGGAGAGAAAGATAATGGTGCAGGCGGTACGGAGGGGAAGGGCATGGTTAACACGTCGCTTTTAACTCCTCCGCTTTTGGCAAAGCTGATGTTTATAGGCCAAGCGCCTCCCGAGAGCTCTTGAAAAAAGTTGACCCCCCTTTCTTCGCTTTCTTTTATAGCCTCCGCATCTTTCTTCCAACCCTTTCTCCCCTTTTTTGCTTCCCTCCACCTTACCTTCACATAAAATCGATTTTTTTATACTGGGAGGGATGCGCCTCTCTTTCTCCCGCTTTATAGCCTTTTACGGGTTTTGTCCCTAATTTGAACGGGATATAAAGGCGATTGATAGGCTGTTTTTTGGTTCCGGTGCGATGGATTTGTTTCTCCGGTGGAGCTAATTGTCGCTCGGTCACTGCGCGTCCAGGGATTTGATTGTCTTGCGAGACGTTTTGGGAGATGGGGATCGATCTGAATACGATTGAGGAGGAGGAGGAGGAGGGGTCGGAATCTGTGTGTCTTGAGCTTTGGCATGCCTGCGCTGGACCGAGGATTTTGTTGCCGAAAAAGGGGAGCTTGGTGGTGTACTTGCCGCAGGGGCACCTCGAGCATCTTGCCTGCGGAGGAGGAGGAGCAGGAGGGGGAGGGATACTGCTGCGCCAAGATGTGCCTCCTCATGTCTTCTGCCGAGTCGTTGATGTCCAGCTTCGGGTACGCGATCTTTTCTTCCGCGTTTTTAGGGTTTGGAATGACTGAAGAGGGGCTTTTGGTTGGTTTTTTTTCTTTCTTCTGCAGGCGGAGTCGGCGACGGATGAGGTTTACGCGCAGCTTTCTGTGATTGCGGAGAGTGAGGTCTGTCTTCTTGCTCACATCCCCCATTAATTTTCTATATCCTCGCTTCTTGACCGGCTCGAGCTGCTGTAGTTGTGCTGAGATGGCAAGTTAGTTGCTGCTGTTTTATTGAATTTAATTTCTGATTTGTGGTCCTTCGAGTGCTACAGAATTTGAAGGTTTTTATTTTATTTGTGTGTATCCTGCCATTTTATTGTCATTAAAGTTCTCCGAACTTGGGTATTTCTAAATGTGGTTTTTTTGTGGTTTGGTATCCCTGAGGTTTTTGTAGTTCAGATGATAAGCTCTTAAGTTTTGTTGATTTGGAAGGAGTTTCCTTTGCCTGCAGGGAGTTGAGAAGCAGCTTCATGGAGTTTCTGATGGAGAAGGGGAAGAAGTGGATGAGATGGATAGCGAAGGAAAATCCCCGATTCCTCACATGTTCTGTAAGACTCTCACGGCTTCAGACACTAGCACTCATGGTGGCTTTTCTGTGCCACGCCGTGCTGCAGAGGACTGTTTTCCTCCACTGGTAAAAAGAGCCCTTTTTCACTATTCTTATAGATGATGTGTGTGTGGTTATTCTTGATTTAATGATACTTTTAGAAATGCCTTCTCTTAGGATTACAGGCAGCAGAGGCCTTCCCAAGAGCTTGTTGCTAAAGATTTGCATGGTGTTGAATGGCGTTTTCGGCACATTTACAGGGGTACGCTGAGGAACAGAGTTTTTTCTTTTGTTCTTAAAAATTCATAAATTCATTTATGCATTAGTTCTACAGTATAATAGTTTTGTTGTGTAAACACAATACTCCCTTGTAACTTGTGGTATTCTTTGAGCGGTCGTTTTTCTCTAGCAACATTTTCTAGCTAAACACATCTTGCTAAGTTTATGTGAAAGAGCGAAGATATGAATGAATTTGGTGGACTTGTTTTAGTAAACGTTCATGTTTTTTTGCTGGCTTGCTTTGGGTTTTCTTCTTCTTTCTAATATAGCTCATGAATCTCTTTTCCTTTTAATTTTTTTAGTGTCAATTTTTTTAGTTTTTTTGTTCTGTGCATATATTGCCCAAAAACTAAGAAATTATTATGTGCCGAAAAATGGAATATATTTTAGGCCAACCACGCCGTCACCTGCTCACAACTGGTTGGAGTGCTTTTGTTAACAAGAAGAAACTCGTCTCAGGGGATGCTGTTCTTTTTCTTCGGTACATTCATATGATAACTGAAATGAACTATTACTGTTTAACTGCTGAATTTTAAATGAAAAACCTTTTGGATTCTTGAAGGGGTGGAAATGGTGAACTCAGGCTGGGTATTCGAAGGGCAGCTCAATTAAAGGGCAACATTAATGACATCCCTGGAAGTCCAAGCTTGAATGTCGGAGCTGGTGCATTAGCATCACTTGCAAATGCTGTCTCCACCAAGAAATTGTTTCAAATCAATTATAATCCAAGGTAAACGTTGTTGTGTACTTTTAAGGGCAGTTAGCAACACTGGATTTAAGAAGCAAACTGGAATCCCTAAAGCCTGCCAAATTGGAATTATTCAAATGTTAGAATCAATACAGTTTTAAGTTCTTCTGCCCTGAATTTTATTAAATTCAAGATTTATTGAATCCAGTTAAGGGTTGAATTTTAAGTTAGATTTAGCTATATCTCACTGTTTTTTTTTTTTGATAATTTTAAATTATCTAAAAAATAAAGCAAGATTTGACAAGATTTGTAAAATCTTTTGCCAAATAATTTTTAAGATTTAACAATCACAAGATTTATTAAATTCAAACTTAAGGATTTACAAATTTTTAATTATAAGAAATCTTGTTTCTTGCCAAACAATTCCTAAATCTTCTTATTTAAAACACTACTGTGTACTGCACTTTTTATTACTCGTTTTCTAAATATTTAAAATTTTACCAAATGTTTTCTTGTTCAAATTTGCTTGTAATGCTTACTGGAAAACTAATCTTATTTGTGGCTATACTCTAGAGGTGTGAAGTTGCTATTTACTCTAAATTTTAATATTTTATTCTTGTATTTTAATGTTCTATGAGGGAAGAATAATATTTTTTTAGTGTTGAATGTTATGAATGTGAGTTATTACCAGATTGTTGCAAGTTTATTACATGCTAGTTTTTAGTCAGCCTCATAACTAATTGTTTCAATTTTTATTAGCCTGTTGAATAAATTGTTAGTAACTGATATGCGTAACCATATTTTTGATTAGTAGTTCTGTAGATGGTAGGCTATGTAAAAGGTAGGCTATGTAAAAGGTTTATACTTTTCTTTACTTTCAATAATGAGAACTGTTTTTCTAATTCTCATTTTTATATAACATTATTAACAGTTATCAGAACAAAGTTTAGGCTTTAACATGTGGTTTATTAATTCAAAACTTCAAAAAGGGTTTCCTTTCTTTCAAGAAGCTTGTAGAGTTTCTTCACTGCTGTTTGAAGCTTTTAAGAACCTTCATCACAAAGATCTCCTCTACGCTCAAAGTTGACAGATCTTCATTTTTAGGACAGTTGCTACAGCCCTCTGGACAGCAGTACAAACTCTTCTGCTCACTAATAGAACATCTTTGTTTGGTACTAACTACAACATAATTTATTTAATTAGTAGCACATCTTCTGTGTTGTTAGCTGAGCTTCCTCTTCTTTGGACAGCAGCAGATTTAACATAACCTCCCTGGACACATCAAAATATATCTATGTGGCAGCAGGATAGTTTTTTTTGTCTCGTTGCTTTTGTTTTGTTCTTCAAGTGATCACCACCCCAGGGCTCACAGTTAGTTGTTGGTGAAGTGCTCATATTTGTAGGCAAAAGAACCACGATTATATAATAAGATGGCCTTCTTTCTTCATGTTTGAAGCTTTTCGGTGCTTTCTTCTTCCATATTTGAGACTTATTAGAGCTTTGACAGCATTCTATTTATAAGCTCCAAAACTTTCCTTCTATTGTTTGAAAGATCTTATAGATTCATCTTCCCTGATGAATTTCAAAGCTTATACATCATTATTTTGAAATCCCAGAGTTTTCAAAGCTTCTACGTCATGGCTCAGCTCTTAGGCTATATTTTTTTGCTTTAATTTGGATTGTTCTTATTTAGCATGTTTAAGAGGAGGTTTCTTGGTGTATGTTATTTGCAAATGACATTCTAAATGATAAGCTAGGGATGAAGTTAAAACAAAACTTGAGTTGTGGTGAATTATTTTAGAATTTAAAAGTTTTATCTTATTAGTATGTCTAAAATAAAATATATTTAGCTCAAGTTCAATTGTATTAGAAGCCCAATTCTTGAAGATCTAACTATTGAGGATCATGTGATCAAGAAGAACGAGAGGTTCAATTTTTCAAAATAATGTTAATATAGAATGATGTGATTAATAGGATCCAAGTTGGTTGGATGAAATAGAAGAACACATCTGTAATGTGTGATTGGAAAAAATCACTCAAAATCAAAGGAAAGTTTTATAGAGCAGTTATATGTTAGTTTATGATATAAGGGGTTGAATATTTGCCAACAAAGAAGAAACTTGCATATGAAATAAGTGTTACAAAGATGTGGTTGCTAAGGTGGATGAGTGGGTACTCACAAGGATAGGTTGAGAAAAGAGTTTAACCATAACAAGGTTTGAGTGGTTCCAATTGTGGATAAAATCAGGGAATGTTGCCTTAGATGGACCATTCAATATTAGAAAATTTGAAAGGATTTGTTTAAAAAGGTTCTTCTTTTTTGCATTAGGTGAATGCTCCAGTGTAGCGCAGTATGTTTTATATTATGGTTTAGTTGTCTATTTTGATGAATGTGTTATGAGCAGGGATGGCGTGGGGATTGCTCTCCTGACGCAAGGGATGGGTGATCTACTTTATTTATCGGAGGCATACTATTAGGACCCCCACAAGTTGCGAGCCGAATCGTATTCAAAACATCTGCAGACTGATGAATGGGTCAATAAATTGAATTTGAAGTTTATAGAGGTAACAACAGTAGAGATCAATTCTTTAAATAACAAATATTTTGAGGGAGCAAGCCTCCTTGAATAAGGAGAAGTTTAACCTCAATCCTTTCATTGAAGAATTCACACCATTTCTAAAGTGGGGGTAGATGACTCCAAGTTGTCTGTCTCAAAAGAGTAGAGGGAATCTTAAATGTTGGATTATGATTATATTGGAATTGAAATATCATGTTAAATAAAAAAAAAAAATAAATAAAAAGAGGTCAAAGAAAAAATTGTGTGGATTTGTGTACACCGCTATATTTACATTTTTAGCCATTGTACTGAATTCTTTTAGGTGAGATTTTCAAGTATTTCCACCAACCTCGTCTATTATACTAATTTTAATTACAAAAAAGTTAGCAGATGTTCCTCGAATATATATATATATATATATATATATTTTCATCTTTTGCTAACATATGGTTCACGTTCTTTTTCAAACTATTTTTATTTGTATGTATGACTCCACATGTTGTGTATATTTACTTTATTAATTTATGTACACTTTATATATATGTATATATATATACATATATATGTGTATATCTGCGTGTGTATTTTGTTTGCATATTTATGTGTATGTTTGAGTTACTTCTATTTGTATATGCTTATATATATTTATATTTTTTTATCTATAAATAAATATATTATATATATATATATTTACTTAAAATTTACTTGTATCCATATTATGCTTATATGTGTGTTAATACATTCTTAAACAAGTACTTAAGTAGTATTTAATTATTTTCATTAAGCTAATCATAAGTGATACTTCTTTCTCTCTATTTATCTTAAGCAAAAAATTATGATTCTAAAGTATAGTTTATCATCCATCCATTTTTGTTCTATCTACCAATTCATGAGTTGAGTAAGAATGTGTTTAGCAGCTTGTATTAAGATCTTGATGCTTGATGTGGTGTTATTATTAAATAGTTTATCTAGTTATTTTAATTCATGTTACTTTTTCTTTGCTAATATATATGAAATTTTAATCATTGCCTAAGTAACATATTAAATGGTTTATTCTATGGTTTTAATTGTAAATACAAATGATAGAATTATATGAATTTTGATCATCGCATATTACCTTGATGGCTAAACTTATTATTTCCTTGCCTTGATAATTTCATATTAACCTTTAATCTTTGCATTTGTGTGTGCGCGCGCGCGTGTATATATATATTTTAATATTAATAGGAATGAGATAAATTGAAGTAAACCACTTGTTTAAAGTTCAAGAGAATTATCACTTGTCTTAAATCTAGTTATGGGAGTTAAACTTGGTGATAATTCAAGATCCTAGAATTTTAATCACATGCACTCTTTATCTTGATGGTTCTAGATCCTTTATTTTTGACATTCTTCCAACATCTTCTTATACTGTCAAGCTGAGCTTACTTTTCATTTAATCTTGATAGTGGTCACCCTCCTTGCCCTCCCTTGTTTGATGAAGACTTGTCTGTAAGTCTTCCTCTATGTTTTCTGTTTGCAGATCAAAAGTGAAGGCCTTTTCCTGTACTGCATAATGCAACTCCTGAAATTTTCTTCTATATTCTTTTATTTGGGCATGAAAAGTAGATAGAAGTTCTGGAATTATATCTCGTAGTTCTTTGAATTTTTCTCTAATGTTTTAAACATGTCTTTTGGAGTCGGAGTACTATTGCCTTTTGGATGGCTTTTTGCATGTTGGGAGCCTACTTTGCTAGTTTCATCTTCAGAATGTTTTGTTATACTGTCTTAGGTATCAATCTGTTCACCAGGGAATGTGTCATTTATAGTATACTCCTAGTCATGGAAAGAATTTCTATGTTCATGTTTGACATAATGTATTTTGTACAAATATTTGAAATTTGTGTTTGTTGTTTCAAAAAGGTCGCTAATGATTACTAGATTCAATTGTGTTTGATGTTCCTGCCGCTTTATTATTTGCACATGTCCTCTTTTTCTCCTATGTATTAAGTCCTTTGTTGCATGTGCCCAACATCATGAAATTTCAAATTTGATTTTAATAGATTGCTGGTTCATGCACCAATAGACTAAAACATTTACAATTCTGCAGCTTAGCACTCAATGTTGGATTAGTATGCTAACCAACTTCATGAAATTTCAAATTTGATTTGAATAGATTGCTGGTTCATGCACCAATAGACTATAATATTTTCAATTCTGCAGCTTAGCACCTAATGTTGGATTAGTACCCAAACCTACGTTTGGGACATCATATATAGCTGATATCAGAATATTAATTTGCTTTTAAATGTGACATCCAAATGTTGGGTTAGTGTACTAATCCAACATTGAATGCCAAGCCACATGATTCTATTGGGTGTTTATTGTAGTGATGCATTTATGAGACAAATAAGACATTTCTTGTACCTTCTGTTCAACACAGAAAAATTTTAAAGTATGTACATATTGAGGAACCTGTTAGAGGTTTGGTTTAAAGGCAGAATTGGGGCCATCAAATTTAATGATTCATTGTTTGAAAGTTCAATCAAATCGATGTGTAATGAAGTAATAAATCATAAAATACTAGAAATGTTACAAATTTATGATAGAGCTTTATTATGTCACTCAATGTTTTCATAGAGCTCAGAAATTAAAATTTTAACTAAAATGTTTAAAATTCACTTTTAATTAAATCAATGAACAAAAATATGTTAACATAAAACATTTTTTTAATTTGTGCTGGCCCCACTTGTAATTATATCATTGAAATAAAATATGTGCACATAAAATATTTTTTATATAAAAAATATTTTACTCCGATATTTATTGTGACAGTGCTGGGACACATTAGGGCATGCTGAGATGGGTTTGGGTCTTTAGGCAACAATGAAGGGCATGTGGATCGAATAGTAGCCATGATCGTGGCACACTGAGGCACCAAGGGACGAATGGGCGAGGGCACTATAGGATAAATATAGTTTTTTTGCTGTTAAATTTATCTTGCACAAATTTCCATGTATTAAATGGTTAACATTGTAATAATGAAGAACGGAATGAATAGTAGCATGTGAGGGGAGGGATTGTTGGAAATTTTCTAACAAGCCTTTTAATTTTTTGAATCAAAAAGTTGCTCAAATTATAATCTAATAAATGTGCCAAAATCTTGCTCAAATCTTTATATTTATTAGCTGATCATCATTTTTTATAAATTAAAGTTTTGAATTTAATCTAAAGAGAAACTAAAATCTTCATGTTACTATTTAGTAGACTTTTTTAACAAATTAAAATTTGTACTTAAATAACACCAAAAATTCTAATTTATGATCAAGTGTCTACGTCACACAGGCACGATGCAATGCAGGATGACAACATCGCCTAGGATGGTGGCACAATGAGGATGGGCATACGCTTATGGGCATGGGAACATGACATAACACTGGAAGGGGATGCTGCATGTACAGAGTAGAGGTGGTTGGGGTTGTGATGTTGGTGGGTGGCTTTGGATTGGAGCATTGACCTAGAAAAGGTGACAAGGTATGGCCAGGAACATAAGTGGGACAACGTCGCGTGTGGATGTGGCTAAGTGTAGTGATGTTCGGGGATGGGTGAACATGGGACAGAGAGGATGGAGAGTTAAGGGTTGGATGGACTGTGTGGCGGGGCCTAGGAACAAGGCATGGCACTGAGACAAGGCATGTGCAAGGTAGAGCGGTTTGGGTTTTTGATGCGAAACGAGGCAAGTTATAGGTGACAATGGATTGAAGCATTGATCTTAAATAAGGTGATGAGATGTGGCTAAGTACTGAAATGAGGTGTAATGTAGGGTAGCATGGACGGACTGTGAATGGGGTGGGCGTAGCGGGGCTTGTTTATGGGTTATGAACATTGGATGGAATGGGATGTGGTGTTGAGGGATGGGAAGGAATGAGATAGGGATGGGAGCTTGATTTAGGAAATGGTTATTTTGGCTGCAACATGTGGGCATGGAAGTGACTTGAAAAGATGACGGGGAATGACGATGCATAAACGGGGTGTTGCATGAAACAATGTGGAGTATGGATGGAACACGGATGGGGGAGTGACACATGATGAGGAATGACTATATGCATGAACGGGGCATTGTATGAAACAGTGTGGAGCATGGGTGGAACACTGATGGGGTAGTGGCACATGATTGGGCATGTGGGATGCGTTGTGGAGATGATTATACATATTTGAAATAGGCGAGCGACAAGGTGACAAAGGCAAAGAGCAATGAACTGCAATGTGGGGACAGTGCTGAGCATGGAAAGCACTGTTCGATGGAGCAGGCTAGAATGTGATTGTGCAACTTGGGTGCTACAGTTAAACTCATCAGAAATAGTTATGGGTGCAACAAAGGCCTCACACATTGTTGAGTCTAGTGGTAGCATTGCGTGGACAGCACAATGTGGGACAGTGCAGAGGCATGTAAAGCACCATTGGATGGAGCAGGCTAGAATGTGATTGTGCAACTCGGGTGCTACAGTGAGACTCATCGGAAATAGTCATGGGTGCAGCAAAGGCCTCACACATTGTAGAGTTTAGTGAAGCATTGCGTGGAGTGTTGCGATGAGGTTGAACTGCCACATGATAGATGCAGGATTCAAGAGGGCAAGGTGGGATTGAGGCACAACATGGAAGATGCGGAGTTAGATAGGGAACACAGTGCTTTTTAATTGTCTCTACTCATCATGTTTTTGTCTCATATATAATTTTAGAGTATCTATTTCATCTTAAATGACATCTAGGCTTTTTATATTTTTCCAAACCAAGAAAAAATCATAATGTGGTGGCAAGGTCAACTGCTGATGCAATGCTTAGATCAATGGCACTCGTAATAATGAAAGATGCGGGAAGAACTAGTGTAGTAGGACAAGAGCAAAATCTTGGAATTTAGAGAAACAAAAAGGCAACGTTATTATAGCTTGATGAAGAATAAATTGAGCTTGTAAAGAAAAATTGAGGCACGACATGGAGGGCAAGGTGGGATTGAGGCACGACATGGAAGATGCGGAGTTAGACAAGGGAACACAGTGCTTTTTAATTGTCTCTACTCATCATCATGTTTTCATCTCATATAGAATTTTAGAGTATTTATTTCATCTTAAATGACGTTTAACCTTTTTATATTTTTCCAAACCAAGAAAAAAATCATAATGTGGTGGCAAGGTCAACTGCTGATGCAAAACTCAGATCAATGGCACTTGTAATAATGAAAGTAAGGTGCAGGAAGAACTAGTGTAGTAGTGCAAGAGCAAAATCTTGAAGTTTAGAGAAACAAAAAGGCAACTTTATTACAGCTTAATGAAGAATAAGTTGAGTTAGTAAAAAAAAAATTGAGGAATTAAGGGAAAACAGTTTTAACATGTATTTGCAAATTTGTGCCCCAAGGCTTATGATCTATTTATCACGCTTTTATTCTGCTAGATAGAACTACTTATAGTTGAATTATTGATGGGGTAGAACTTGATTATACGACTCGTTATCTAATCTTATCCTATGAACTGTTAGTTCTAGTAGCAAGAAACTAATGTTGATGATCAATCATCTATAATTATTGTTGGGCAAAAGAAATCATTGAGTAATGCCATTAGTGATTACATTACACTTAAAAATGTCATCCTTGTTAACATGATGTATTTTGCGAACTTGCTAAGGTTTATGATCTAGTTATCATGTTTTTGTTTTACTGGATAGAACTATTTATATAGTTTGATTATTTATGTGGGAGAAACTGATTGTGTGACTGATTATCATATCTTATCCTATAAGCTCTTAGCCTTAGTAACAAAAAACTGTCATTGTTAATCAATTGGCCATAACTATTGTTGGTTAAAAGGAAGCATTGCCATTAATGATTACATTACACTTAATATGCCAACTTTTCTAACATGCACTTTGCAAACTTTGATATAATTGTCATGTTTTTATTCTGCTAGATAGAACTATCTATAATAGTTGAATATTTGATGTGGGTGAAATTGATTATGTGGTTCATTATCCAATCTTATCCTATAAACTCAAAACCAGTAACAAAAACCTGTCATTGTTAATTGATTGATAATTATTGTTTGGCAAAAGGATGGATTACAATTAATGATTCATTACACTTAAAAATGTCAACTTATTTATTTACCAATATTATTTTTATTTCAAAAATAACCATAGATTCAAAATTATAGTGTGAGTTCTGATTTTTAAGAACTTGATACAAGGAAATGGATGCTTTAAAAGGGATATGATGATCTTTTCTACCTTAAAGAATCAAGTAAAATAGGAATTTCAACGGCTATTCCTTATTTGAGAGATAATCAAACCAAAAGATGATCTGTAATTATCACGTCCTTCTTGGATGCTCAACTTTTGGCACTGTAAAGATATCTGTAATTAGTACTTTTTTGGGTAAAGTTCAAATTGAAAATTTCAAAGTAATTTGCTAACCAGCAAAACTGACGGACAACACAACTCATTCACATTAATGCTGCTTCCCAAAATGTTCTTTAGCTCTTTGGGAAAGCATACTTAAGGAAGAAGTAACCATTGAACCTACTTTTATTGAGGTAGGAACATTAATCTGACTTAAAAGTAGGAACTGCTGTGGTAATATCTACATCTAAAACTGAGGTAATAGTCAGTATTGCTTTAAAGAACTAATACTCGCACAGTATATCTTTTTCATTATTAAGCTATATATTCTCTTATAACATGAACCTTTCCTTAAAATTCTATAAATTATCTCATAACATGAATCTTTCCTCATTATACAAAATTTATCTCATAACATGAGACTTTTCTCACCATCCTTGATAATATATCACCTTTCCCAAAACTTTGGCAATGGAAATTGGAGTGCTATGAAACTTTGAATGGAAGCTCTCTTGACAAACAAAACAGGATTTTGTGAGTTTACAAAATTGATAAAATTACTTTTGGATGTAGAGGACGTCTTGTATGTGAAATATGATTCTAATGATTTACTCAAAAGTTCAAAGATAAGTTTAGCCACCAATAGCTGTAGTCAAACCTATGGTGTGATTGCCTATCTTAAGACTGCATCTGTGGCAAAATGAAAACTATACGCATATCATTGTGTCATTGGCAGCCAATCATGGATGGAAATTAAGCAACTCATGTCACAACTGCATTCCTAATTCGAAATAAAAAAAAAAGTTCTCTATTTGAATTGTGAAATGTATGGCAGATGGTGTGCAAAATAAGAAAGACATTACATGTGCTCAAGTAGTCTCCAAGGATAAATTTAGAATTACAAGTGGTATGCTTAATTTTAGATTCATACAATCACGGAGATTTCATTTTTTGTTAGACTTTCAATAGCATCAAAAGTCACTGTATTATTACTGTATGCGGTTGACATCATGATAATAGATAATGACATGGAGACAATTCAAAGACTAAAAATTTACTTGGGAAATGAATTTAAGAGTGAAGAGAGCAGAAAGCTAAAATAATAATAGGTTTTTATATCATAATAATATGTGATTGATCGCTTTACAGAAATTGAAAATTTTAATGGTTAGTGCATACTTTATATTAATGGTACATTGGATATTTTGAACTTTCATGGCTAAGAGTAGTCTCAAGGGATTTAAAAATTAAAAGTGTAGGTTCATTGAGATACTTTTGTGATAGAAGTTTGCTATCAGCATTGTAAGTCTAGACATTTGAATAAGGAAAAAATTGATAATGTTAAAATTTGCGCATCATTTAAATATCTGGAAATGGGCATACAAACATTTTCTTTGGTATGTCTTACAAACATGCTAACTAGTTTGTATGGAAAATATCCATTCATTTTGAGAGGTAGTGCTGAATCACAGATTATTTAGAAATCCTTGCTGTTGAATTTCCTAATTCATATCTAGATCTCTTCCAGGACAGACTGATTTGTTTCTGTAATTTAATTATACGGATTCTTCGTAATCATTTTTTCCAAGGATTTAAATAATCTCCTAATTCTAATAGGATCACACAGATTTCCTCTATTTTACAAAAATCCTTGTGAACCTTTAATTAACTTTTGCTGCAAGCTATATGATAATATATTTATTTGTATTTTAAATTTATTCTTTGTTTAGCACATGCTGCTATTGAATTTGTATAAAAATTATTTTCTTTTCATATTAACTGGTTTTTCAATCTTGGCAAATAATGAGAATTAAATTTCTTGAACCTACACTGAATGATTCTTAAATAGAAAGTAATTGTGGTGCCTTTCATGAATGAACAATGAACCTTATATATATTGTTTTTGTTAGGCATTTATCATCCACCCCTTATTTTATATACTCCATTTACATTTTTTCTGAGTTGTGCTATGTTTGTAGCTGAATGCTTTAATAATGTTTTTTATTTATTCTTGTAGGGCTAATCAATCAGAGTTCATTGTACCTTATTGGAAGTACAGGAAGAGCTGTAGTTATTCGATTTCTGTTGGGACTAGGTTCAAAATGCGATTCGAAAGTGAAGATGCTGCGGAGAGAAGGTCAGGGGATCATTTTGGTGAATTTTTAAAAATTATACCCATTGGATTGTCTTAAAAAATATATACTGATAGAATGCTATACTGTTTCTAGATGCACAGGATTGATAACTGCAGTTAATGACTTGGATCCTGTTCAGTGGCCTGACTCCAAATGGAGGTGCTTTGTGGTATGTTTCAGTGCAGATAGTGAAATAAAAAGACTTCTTAGTTTTAGCTTTAATATTTATGGTGATCTTTCTCTTATCATTTAGTAAAATGGATTCTTCATATTTGTTCTTTACTTTAGGATTTCCTTAAGTTATTTTTTATATTTGGTCTGCTTGGATTAAAGCGGGTGGTCACTAAAACAAATTAGATTTTAGCTTTTTTGGTGCTCATTAAAGTAAAGCAAATCAAAGTTATTTTCTAAGCTAAAATTATTAGCTCATGTAATTGTTCTTTTGTGGGTAATTTAATATAACTATAAACAAGCAGTATCTTACCACAAATATTGTCTATCGTAAGCACATCATTACCTGTTGATCACTATCCCAACATCTTTGTTTTTGACGACACTGCTACCACTGTTGGCCACCATGTTGTTCGTTCTACTATAAACAAGCAATATTTCCACAAGATGTTATAAGAGGCATCAACATAACAAGCTTGATCTTTTTTATTTAATCTTCAGAGAGGTGGTTATAAGTTGACTTATTTGCAACGTGTATTCTCTTGAACGACTGAAACAAGGTATGGGTTTTAATAAAAATGCAAAATGCTGAGCAAATAGCCTGCACCTTATATTATTTCAGATCAACTGATGCTACATATTGATTAGGTCAACCAACAATACCTTGGAATGTGTCCTAGTTACATGGAAATAATGTGATCATTATCTACACAATGATTCTTCTAGTTCACAGAACATAGAGTCTGCATGTATGAAGTACAGAATATTAGCTAAAGATTAATTGCAAATATATGGATGTTGTTGCTTTGAAAAAAAGCTCCAAACACTTCTCACACAAACTCAGAATTCTACTAACATTCAATCACAACCTAACTTTTGCTTTGATAACAACTTGTGGCATAGCACACTAAATTTGTCACTCAAGGACAAACCAATACATTATGAATTAACACTCTAGAGACATAATTTGAATATCTGGTCAAGTCGAGTTGGAAAAAGATGAAACAATCTTGTAGCAAATATCCAAAATCTCTTACTTGACAAGATAAAGTATGTGCAGGATACATCAAAAAAAAAAAAAGTCCAACTAGCTGAATTAAAATGGAAAATTGAATTGGTGTGCGAAAATATACAAACCGGAACCAAAGCAAAACAAAATTAAACTGACGAGGAATGTAAAATTTAAGTAGAATGAAAACAAGACTGTAATTTCTCTTAATTCTCTTTTGTGGCAACTAAACTTTACATTGTGATGGGCCTATTGAATTGGATTCCAAAATAAAATGACTGAAGCTAAATCTTTCTAATAGAAAGAGAGATTTAGTTGTCATCATATCTGTGCGCTATCAGTGCTTTTCATGAGTGTTACTCTATTAAAATTGATCGGGTAGGCCAAGTTATTGACAACCCAGGTCATCATTCCATTATTGCGCACTGCCCAAAGTAGAGCAAATTTGTTCACAAATTCCCATACAAATGGGAACCCTTTTATTCCTGAAAACAAAATATAGCTCGACTGCATCATTTGATGGGTCACGTTGGTCTGAAGTCTACTGCCAAAGATTTTTATTTGTTCTTAAACAAAAGCATTATTTATCATTAAAATTTAAGCTTATAACTCAACAAAATTGTATCGCAAATTTGCCTTTTTTTGTTTTTTTTCCACAGTTCATAATTAACTAAATACTTTTCAAAAGTATTTTCAAGATTAGTTTGACTTCATTTGAGTTTTAGAATTATTGAAGTTATGATTTACATGTAACTTCAATCTTTGCTTACAATTTTTCATAGTTAAATTCATTTAATGGTCTCATGTTTGTCAAACAATTATGTAACAGTCTAACTCGGATATATTAGGGTACTCCTTAAGCGATTGGAACAGGTTTGTTAAACAAATTTCAATGAACAAACTATACTGGCCTAAAGCACTAAATTGCATAACACAACATTCAAAACACAATCTAGCTCACAACTTGTTTAAAAAATAGGCATGAATGAAACCACATCGAAACATATAACTTGCAATTCTAAATGAAGTTTAGAGCTCAATGTTCTGGACTTGTTTAGGGTTTAGACACGCACATTTCTTTTAACAATGATATATGCTTTTTATATTGATAGTTATAATATACAATCGTTATTGAATGCTTGTAAAGATAAAACCATTTTGAAAAAGCACCCTTCATGGTTTCTTGATGACAGGAAGATTGTATGCATTTATTCCTATTCTCCTAGAAGAAATAAACATCATGTATAAACAATATGTATAATGACTGAGTATATACTAAAAAAAAACTATCAACAATTCCTACAAAATGGAATGCCATATTTTACTAAGTTGTAGAAAGGTTATACTTGATTTGTGCATGTATAATGACCAGTAGGATTGTTTATTTCGATAATTAAGCTGTAGAAATCCTTGCAAAACTTGGAATAAATTCTCTGTAATGCAAGCTTATAAAAAACCTACACTAATATTCTTGGATAAATTTAGAAAAGAGTCCGACATAAAAACTTTTTCAATGATCAGAGCAATAAAAATGATATTGTATCTTTTTCTAAATTGGTGAGCTGTTATATAGGCTTCTCTTACATATTTTACATTTCAAATGAATAAATCAGAGGAAATGAAGCTTCCTATCATCTTGAAGCACATTAAATCACAATAACACATACTGACTGGACAACACTATCATTTGAAATTATTATGCAGAAGAACATAAATATGATGCTTACTTCAAATAATGTAGGTTGTGATATCGTTCATCAATATTGGAGCTATTGTTGCTATCTATAATTGAGCTCTATTACTTTCCTTGAAATTTAAGCACCACTGCATTTCTTTTTCTTGGCTATAACTAAGGATCTTTTACTTGTGGCGCAATAGAAAAAAAAAGGTTTTTGTTTATTTGTTTTTTAACCTTGCTTTTTCTCCTTGAATTCTTGGTGTGCCACTTTAATTTGTATTGCTGTAAGTTTATTATAATAAAAGCTATACAATTTTTTACATTAGAACTTCCATTTTTTGTATTATTGTTTTCTTTAGTGTGATTCACATTTTAGGAATTGTTTCAATAAAATATTCTTGGGTAGGTGCTTGCATGACATTCAAGTCTTGAGTATTAACTTATTTACAAAACTTACATTTTATCATAATGTATATATGCAATTTCCCACGCTTGCAATGGTTTTTACAGACCAAGTTTGGTGATAGCTTTGGTGTAAGTTAAGGTTGTGCATTAATTTTGGGTAAATTATGTGTTGTGTGCTATTTATTTAAATAAGAATCATTTGGTGCTATTTTCATAATTCTAATAATTAGCCAGTTGTTGGATTAATCATCCATTTCCTTGAGATTTGCAATCTTATGAGATCGTTTTTTAAACATATTCAAAATATATAGAACTTCATTAACATTTATGCTCAAGACAGCAAATAAATTAAATTATATAGCAAAATCTTTTGAGACACTTCAACTTTTTTCATAGCGCATATTAATTCTTCTGATCAAATATAATAATCTCAATATATCTCAACTATTGTAAGTTGATGCTATAGCGATAATCAAAATATGTAAGACTGCAATGTAAAGGAAATGAAGCTATTTTGTAATAAAATCATATAAAAATTATATAGCAAAATCTTTTGAGACACTTCAACTTTTTACATAGCGCATATTAATTTTTCTGATCAAATATAATAATCTCAAGATATCTCAACTATTGTAAGTTGATGCTATAGCGATAATCAAAATATGTAAGACTGCAATGTAAAGAAAATGAAGCTATTTTGTAATAAAATCATATTAAAAATAAAAGTGGTATACTATTATCTAAAGGAGAAGAGGTGAGGCTAAATGAAGAAAGAAAATTTTAATATTTAAAAGTGTCTCACAAACATAGCAGAACAACTTATTTTTCACGAAATAAAAGATGCACAATGAAGTTTGATTGCCAAACAAAGCTACAGAAGTGATCATTGATGGCAACAGTAACTTCATTTTTAATGAATGATGTCATTGCTTATGATATTTAATGTTGCCTTCTTCATTATAATTCTTCTGACAATATAATTTTGACGATATCGTGGGTCCACAGACAATGCTATTGAGAGTTTATGTCTTGTGATTTTGATATCGGCATGCCTTGGATACTTGCTGTTTCTTTTCTTTGCTTCTTCTTTACAAGCTATTGAGAGTGTGTCTATATACTCATTATATTTTCTATTTGGAGTTTTTAATAATTGTTTTTTATGTCTTCAACTCTTTCCACTGTCTCTTATTGTATGCCATGAGGGTTCTTTTTGTAATATTATTTATTAAGACAGAATTTTATCTAGTTTTGCAGATATTTCTTCATGTCCTTATTTTTTGGATTTCCAATTGGAAACATTGCTAATATTTTTTAAAGTTTAATCTGACTTCACCATTTTTATATGTATTGTCTTTGTGCACGTAAATTATTTCTTTAGTGTTTTCTGATGGTTATTGTCCATGTTAATTTAGGGTAATCGACATTTGTAAAACGTAGACTTTACTCTCTTTTTTTTTTGCATTTTCAATATGAATTATTGATTTTCCTTCTTATGGAGAAAAGGCTGATTTGCATCTAATTTTTCCACCATCTTTAAAGTCGTGAAGAAGCTTTAGTATAGTATTTTGTCATTACAATCATCTAGATTGTTTGCATTTTAAATTTCTTTATAAAAGGATTTCATCATGAATGCAATCATAGTGATTTAGGGCTTTTACTCCATTTTGAAAAAGAGAAAGCCTTGATGTCCCAACAAATAAACTAAATTTTCACAAAATCTTAGATGTTGAAGATTATTCATGGCTCGCCTGCAAAAGTGCATTCTACCAATTTTTTTTACACCTTGGAAACATCACGTCATTTAGCTTAATTTTTGTTTATATTTAAGCTCTGTAGATGTGGTGTCCCATGTTAGGTTGGTAATTACAATCATCTAGATTGTTTGCATTTTAAATTTCTTTATAAAAGGATTTCATCATGAATGCAATCATATTGATTTAGGGCTTTTACTCCATTTTGAAAAAGAGAAAGCCTTGATGTCCCAACAAATAAACTAAATTTTCACAAAATCTTAGATGTTGAAGATTATTCATGGTTCGCCTGCAAAAGTGCATTCTACCTAATTTTTTTTACACCTTGGAAACATCACGTCATTTAGCTTAATTTTTGTTTATATTTAAGCTCTGTAGATGTGGTGTCCCATGTTAGGTTGGTAATAACCAATCTAACATCGGGTGTATCTTTCCGCAGGTTCATATTGGCAGAAAAGCAAAATAGCAGTTAAACACATCCAGAGCCATACAAGAATAAAAATATTATTCATTCAATTTAAAAATAATATTATTCAAAATATTTCATAAATTACATCATACAAAATAAATATTTATCTGTAAAGAAGGTAAAAGTGATAATCCGCGTCATGATTACGTCTTTAAACTATATCAGCCTCCTCCAGCTGTATCTCATCTGATATTATAAAAAAAGTGCCTTAGTGTACATTCTAAGTGCAAAAGGATATTAAATAATATACTTTTAAGTAAAAGCGGAATGAAAAATGATATAATAATAATTGCAGTAAAATATGTTATAATGCAAATAAAAGATAATTATAACTTCTGCAAATAAACATTTCTTTGTCATCTGCTAAATTTCAAACAATGATCTCATAATAATTTATGTTTATGTTTATGTTTATGTTAATGACTTGATATTATTAAGCGACAATAATAGTTTTGATGAGCAAAGTCAGAACCTTGAGGCTGTGTTCAATAAAAGCATAAAAGCATATTCATCACCTGGGCCCCCTCAAAGGCTCCAGATGGCGCACCCTTATGTCTCCCGAGAATTAGCCCCATCCCTAACTTATTTGACCACCGTTTCAGAACCCCATGCAACATTCACAAGATACATAAATATCATTTTGTTTCTCTCACATCATTAGTAGTAAAAGTAATGCATTTAATCATAATACGAAACAGGCTCAAAGCAATGGTTAAGCAGCAATAAATGCAAATAAGAGTATAAAATGTGATATTCAGTGTACATTTGTGCTCAACCATTGAGAAAATATTTGAAACTTATACGTCTGTAAAAATTATATTTGTAATTTTATTAGTCCTTGAAATATTCATTTGTATTATCAAAACATTTGTTTTCATTCCCAAGTTTTATTTAAAAGTTTATATATGAGTTTATGAACTCAATATTTCTTTAGAGCTATTCCAACTAAAAATTCATGTGGAAGCTTATAAGCTTATGTAAATATTCTCTGAACGTATTAAGTTATAATAATTTATAGAGAATGTTCTTCTACATCAATTTATATTTTTGTGTACAATTTCTTAGAAATAAAATAGGAGGTGATTATGCTTAATTGGGGTAATTAAATCATTTCACTAAGGAACTAAAAGCTTTTTGGAACTTAATCTTAAAGACTTGACAAAATATTTCCTACTATATTACGTGTTATTCTAATTTTATAAACCGCATTCTATTATAATGCTCTAAGATAGTAGTAATCAATGCATAGGATATTATTAGAATCTCTTTGAAGTAATTTCGATAAATATAATACATTTCTCATTAAAATTTGGCTTAACACCCAAAGTTAATATTTCAGATGGTCGGAACTAATTTGCCTTGAAAAAATTTAGTTAATTAGTAAGGTCTAGAAATTTCATGACTAACTCCAATATCTAAAAATGCTCAGTTTCAATATACGAATTTACTAAATAGTGAAATAAATTTAATCCTAAGTTATCATTAAGGATTTTAATAGCAAAATTTTAAACAGAAATTCGTACCATAAGATTTGGGAAAATCCTACAATATAACAGAAGGAATCGTGCGGATCTCTGATGCAGCTTGCTGAGACGTCGATTGCCAGGATCGTCTCTACTTACGTTTGCTTCTATCGTTGGCTACAAGAATTGTCTCTATGTCGAGCGGAAGGAGGTCGGTTGCTATGACGATTGGGGTCTTCTTCGTTTATTGGCTACGCGCAACCAGCTGCCAGGTATGTCTCTACGATTGCTGCGTCTTGCGGGAGAGTCGAGTGGGAAGGTTCGGTCGATTGTGAGAGAGAGAGAGGACATGATCGAGTGGGGAGAGTCGAGCGTCTCTTTGAGGTTAAAAAGGACGTGCGTATGTAACGCACGTCCGCTCCATGCGGCTTGATTAGCCGGGGGTGCACGCGAGCTACTGGAAAATTTAGGAAATGGTTTTATTACTCTGCGCATACCTTATTTGTAGAACTGTCGGCTTAATTGTTTGACGGTTTCTAAAAGAACAACATGCTCGGTAAGTAATACTTTACTAATTTAAGTATGGGTTAATGACAAATCTAATTTTTTTTAGCATTAATTGGATTGAAGACTTCATCAATCAAGAATTTAATCAGAGCATGTAACATAAATTTTTTGACGAAAACAGATTCTAGCTGGAAATTTTGACGGAAAATGGAAATTCGCTGGTAAAACAGCAGAATGACCTTGACATTGACCATGAATTTAATGTCTTTCTCAGAATGACCTTGACCTAGTAGCAGACTCTTTGTAAAATGTAATTCTCATTTTTATGTTGACAAAATTTGTTTTGATATGGCTCATTATTGTACTGTATTTTTGTACATTTAAATGCAGTTAGGATTTAATCACAAATTGCTTTGTTGTAATTTGTGACTACTTAGGGATAGAGAATTGTCCTTGTATACTTTCTATAACACCTATCTAGAGCTTTTTCATGGACTTCATAGTTAATTTGAACTGTTTTATTTATTTTCTTATTTGTTATAGTTTTTCAAGACCATAATTTTTCATTGTTTAGTTTTTATGATTAATATTTCTTTTACGTTTTCTTCACGTTCTGTATTTTCTATATATTTGGTAAATCAATCTTTTTTACTTTAGTGTAATCTCACTTCTACTATATTGGTTTGATTGCAAGAAAACATTAATTTCTTTTCTTGTTGTTTGTATAATACTCATTTTCAATAGAAATTCATGAGCTAATAAATTGGTCAGATAATTATTGCAAACAATTCTTTGGTTGTGATATTAAAGTGAGATAATGATAATTGAACCTTGTCAAATGGCAAAACTATGTTCACAGTTGATTTGGACTGCTTTCTTTTTCATTTTATTTGATATAGTTTTTTGAGAGCGTTATTTTTCGTTATTTAATTATTTTGATTAATATTTCTTTTACATTTTTTATATTGGAAAATAATTCATTCTTTTTTGTCTATTTTTAATTTTTGTGGAAATCAATATTTTTAATTTTGTATAATCTCTGCTTCTACAATTGGATTGATTGCGAGAATCATTAATTTCTTTTCTTGGTAGTTATATTTCATTCATTATTAGCTTAAATTCATGAGCCAAGAAATTGAGCAAAAAATTACAGGAAACAATTTTGTTAATTTCTTTTCTTGGTAGTTATATTTCATTCATTATTAGTTTAAATTTATGAGCAAAGAAATTGAGCAAAAAATTACTGGGACCAATTTTATGGATACGATATTAAAGTTAGATATCGATGATTGAACTTAGTTATTTAGCAAAAATTTGCTTAGACAGTAAATCTCTAGTTTCTTCTCTGAGTATTAGAACATTAACAACACCAATTTTTAGTAGCACTATGTGGGGTTGATTACATTGAACTTTTGATTCCATTGTATATGATCAAATAGAAGCCCCTTTCTAAGTTGTAGAAGCTCATTTATAATGGTTTCTTCTGTTTCTCTTTTGATCTTTTTTCCCTCTCCATCATTTAATATTGGCAAAATTAGTACACTCAATTTTTTAATTGAGGCATCAGGTCTATGCTTATTGTGTTTGTACCATCTAGGTTGGCATACTCAAACCTTTCCACTATTGGAGCCAGCGCCGTCTTGCTAAGATTGATTTTATTTCTTATCTAATTTTTAAGTATTCCAACTCATCCACCTTTGCAGCCTTATCTTTGTAACTCCTATTTTGTTTGTTATGTTTCTTCTTTGTTGGCCCACATTCAACTTGACCATGTACTTCTCAATAGTAATGCTCTCAATTTTTAGTCTTTTGTTATGCCTAAATTTATACAATATCTTCAGCTTATGGTCTATTAAGGCAAAATTATCTATATTTTAGTCTTCCATAGCGCGAGCTTGACTTAAACTCTATCCTTAGTCTTATCAATTACGAGAATATCATTTGCAAATAACATGCACCAAGGAACTTTCTCTTGAATGTTTTTAGTAAGAACATACATAATCAAAGCAAAGGATTATGAACTTAGAGTATAAATTTGATGCATTCCAATATTTTCAGAAAAATTGATAGGCAAGCCAACTTGCGATCGAATGCATATTATAACCCCATTATACATATTCCTAATAGCATCAATACAAACCACACTTTTATTTTCTAAAGCTCACCAAAGAACTTTCTCGTTGTAATTATTTTCAGCCTTCTCAAGTTTGAAAAATATTAAATAAATTTCTTGTTTATTTCTCTAAATTGTTGCATCAAATCTCTTTATAAATGTTTGACTTAGAGCAGTAAAAAATATGGATCAGTAATTTATAGAATCTTTAGCATCTTCTTTTCTTTTTATAAATAATTTTAATAATGCTGCATTCATTTGGCATTTTTTACCTGAACCCCATTCTTGTCAATTAAGAGACACAAATGTGCACTAAGGAACTTCCTCTTCAATGTTTCAGTAATAACATTTGCAATTAAAGCAAAGAGTTGTGAACTTGGAGCAGAGCCTTGATGCATTGTAATAGTAATTTGAAAATTGTTAAACAAGCCACCTTGCATTTGAACGCATGTTATTGTCTCGTTATTACATATTTTAATGACAGCAATACAAATCATACTTTTTTCCTGTCCTAAACTCTAAAGAATTTTCTTGGTACTTTATTTTATGCCTTCTCAAGATTGATTAATATTAAATGAATATCTTGTTTCTTTCTCTAAGCTTCCATCAAATGTCATAGTAAATGTTGGATTCTCACTTGATTTTGGGAAGTACAAGTATTCTTTTGTAAAATATGCTATGTTTTCCGCCGTAGTTCCACATTCATATCTATAATTTAATTGTTCTATAATTTACACAATTTTTTGCATTGTTTTTTATTCTTATAAATAATTTTTAACAATACTACACTCATTTGGTATTTTTTTTAGTTTTCACTTTAAAATTGATATTTCATTTTACAGCTTTCTCCTCTCCATTCTATATTTTCAGCATTACAAATCTCAGTTTTATAAGCCTGCTGAATGAAAGTGAAATTTTTATAATTATTTTGACTCACTCACACTAATTATATTGGTATACGTTTTTATTAAAAGGCTTAAATTCATCTGTATTTGGTTATATTCATTTTTAAAAAGAAATTCTTGAGCTTCTTGGCTTATTTTATTTGATTTATATTTTTAGTTCTAGTATCTCTTTGTTTTGTTAGTTTTTGTCTCTCTATTTCTCCACACTTAATTTTTTATATAAATCATTTATTGTTAAAACTAATAATTGGTTTTCACATAAAATTGGCATCACTTCTAAAATCTCATGCTAAGTTTTAGAACTTCACTTTTAATAGTATTTATATTATCTTTTTTAAGATTTCAGTCTCTTTTTATGGCGTATCTTGGATTTAGTATCATATTTCTGTGTTCTTTCAAATCTGTAATTATTAATTGACGTTGTGTTGATGCAATCACTTAAAATAATTTTATAATTTTTGCAATATAAACAATCTCTTTTCCTTAAATGGAACAATTGGTTTTTGTTTTAGAAACCTTTTTCTTAGTAATATCATGTTGTTTTCCCTTTTTGAAGTGCTAGCATTCCTTAAATTATGATTCAAAGTCAACTCTAAAGTTATTTTTCTTTCATTAATATCGCCTAATTAGTAATTGTAAGAGTATTATTGAATATTTTGCCCACTCTCAAATATATCATTTAAATCTCCTTGTAAATGTGCATTATATCTTGAGATATTTTTTTATTCAACTTTTTTGAATCAAGCTAAAAATTTTTTGTACTCGTATATTTTTGTTTTTTGAGAGTAACCAAAATCATTTGTAATTTTAAAAGTTATTATATTTATATTTTTTCACTTAATATTTTTTAATTCCACTATATTATTATTTAAATTATTATTCATGATGATTCTTGTCATTCCTATGACAATGTTTACTTTAGTATCTATGTTTAAAGCCTAAATTATTAATTATTTCTTTTACTTTCTTGTTTCCCAAAGACAAATTGTTTGTCCTCTTATTAACTTTATCTACCAATTCAAAATACTTAGTAGTGAGAGTGCCAATGCTATATTTGCTTTTTTTTTTTTTTTTTTAAGTTAGGGTCTTTGACTTGCTTTTTTACTCATATTCATTCATAAAGTGAGAACTCTTGCTTATTTGACATTATGTCAGGTGGGCCCGATGTAGTTGCCTTTGTACACTTTTCACGATGTTCAAAAAATGCAGTGTCACTTTTAGAGGGTTTCCTCACTTCATAAGAAGATTCGACCATATTTTATGCTTTGTTTTTTCTAATTAAAATAGCCATTGTTTCTCTGCTGTTATTTGGAACTCAATAATAATGGAGTTTTTAATACCTTTTCAATATATAGTTTAAAGGTATTGTAATTTATTCATAATATTTAATTTTATTATGTAATCATTTGGATTTTTTAATGCATTTTGTAATAGTGGATATTTTTTCTTACTTTTTTTAATATTGAGTTGAATTTTTGTAATTGAACAAAAACATGATATTGTTTGTTTTAGAATTCTGTTATTTTGAAGGAACTTTTGAAATTGAAGCAAGTTACTTTTAAAAATATTTTTTCATAAAATATATTTTATGAGCTTTGGTGGGGGTTCTTTGAGTTTTTATGATTAAATATTGCAGTAATAAATAAATCTTTAGAAATTTAAATATAATTTATTGCTGATAGGTATGTTTAAAAAAATATTAAGACATTAAATAGTTGATATAAATTTGTCACACCTTTTTAGTATGTAAAAGGTTTTTCTTGGAACTTCCTGTTTATTGACACATGATTTTATTGGCTGATAGAAATCAATTGCCAATTTCAATGAGGAGCTGGACAATTGTCACTTTAGAGCAATCTCTCAGAGGATTAGTCATAAGAAGATTCAACCATGTATTATGTTTGATCTCTTCTAACACAACCATCGGTTCTGACTTGATACTTGGAACTTAATGGTTGAGTTTTTAATATCTTTTCAGTATATAATTTGAAGGTATTATAATTTTTTTGTAACACTTAATTTTATTAAGATACCATTTGAATATTTTTAATGCATATTGTAATAGTGGATTTGTTTTGTTAATTTTTATGGTGAGTAGAATTTTCTTAATTGAGCAAAAAATGATATTCTTTATTTAGAATTCAGTTATTTTGAAGGAACATTTCTGCTTTGTTTAATAATTTATAAATAATATTTTCTTCAAAAGAAATCTATATATGAGCTTTTGTGAGGTTTCTTAGAGTTTTTATTTTGTTAAGCGAGCACATTAGTAAATAATTCTTTATAGACGTTATGACATAATTAATGAGTGCTTTAAATTCATCGCACCTTATTATATGAAAAGCGGTTTACTTGGAACTTTTTGATTATTGACACATGGTTTAATTAGCTAATAAAAATCTATTGATCATTTTAATGAGTTGAACAATAGTTAAGTTTCCAAGAACTAAAGATGATCAAAGGTGCACTAGCATTGTGGATTATTTGAATTTCTTTAATGCATTTGGTAATCGTGTATATTTTTTTTAAGATGAGTAGAATTTTTTTTTGTGTTTTAGAATTATGTTTTTTTGAGGAACCTTTCAACTTTTATGAAATTTTATGGTTCTAATAAATTTAAGCAAACAATTTTTAAATAATATTTTCTTCAAAAAATTTATTTATGAGCTTTGGTTTGGTTACTCAGAGTTTTTATTGTTAAATTATCACATCAGTAGATAATCATTATAGGCATTTAAATATAGTTTATTGTTAGGTATTTTTTAAATGGGTGCTAGAAATTCATCCCCCCTTGTTAGTATGAAAAATGGTTTACTTAAATCTTCCTGATTGTTGACCATGATTTTATTAGCTGAAAAAATCAATTGATCATTCTAACGAGAAGTTGGACAATAATCAACCTTTCAAGAACTAAAGAAGATTAAAGGTTCAATGGTATTGGGCTATATACCTTGTTGGCATTTGAGGCCAAGAAAGTGAGGTGAATTGGTTTCAATCTTGTAAAAAGTATCAAAATCTAATAACGATGTAATTTCTAATATAGTTTATAAATTTAAAGGTACTGCTATTTATTAATAATAAATAGTTTTATTAAGCAATTATTTGAATTTCTTTAATGCAATTTGTAGTAGCGAATATTTTTTTAATTTTTGTGTGAAGTAGAACTTTTTAATTGAGCAGCTGTTTGGCAATGTCAAATTTGAGAAATTCTTATTGTAAAGCTGATTACAGTATAATCAAATTATTTACTATTGTTCAGGATAAGAAGATTTTTTTGTTTGGAAGGAAGTTATTTGAGTGTGTGGTGTTTTGAGTAATATGAGGGAGGGTGAAATTACCTGACTAATTTTTTTTCATTTTTTTTCTAATTTTTTAAGATTTTAGAAAGCTGGCTCCGAACGATTTCTCTGAATGAGAGATCGTTCGAGCACGATGCTCGAACGAATCGTTTGTCTCCACTTCCTTCCTCAAGCGAAGGCGTTGTTTTCCTTTGCACAAAATGAAACTTCTGCCAATTTGGCCTAAAAGTTTGTATGCATTGCGTTCTTATAGTGGTGTAAAATGTTAATACACTATAAAATTTTTTCACTTGTTTTACTGCATGATAAGTGCTGGTATTCTGGATTTCTCCCAAAAAATTTTACTTTACAATAGTTTTATTGCATGTCAAATAGACCTTGAATAAAAAAATGAAATTCTATGTTTTATAAATTTATTGTCTTGTAGGAAATTTTTGACTTTTTTGAAATTTTATTGTTCTAAAAATAAACAAATATTTTTCAAGCAAATCCATTTATGCAGTTTCCTAAAGTTTTTATTATTAAATCATCTCATTTGTAGATAACTCTTTATATATGTTTAATCGTAATTTATTGTTGATGTTTATTTTAAGAAAATATTTAGACATTTTATTGAGTGCTACAAATTCGACACACCTTGCTACTATTTATCCGGTTTGGTGGGGTTTTCTAAAGTTATTATTATTACATCATCTCATTTGTAAATAACTCTTTATATATTTTTAATCATATCTTATTGTTGACGTCTATTTTAAGAAAAAATAAAAACATTTTATTGGCTGCTTTAAATTTGATGTACCTTATTTGTTTGTGAAAGGCTTATTCAAAATTTCTCGATTGTTGCCACTTGATTTTATTAGTTGACAAATATCAATTGCCCATTTTAATGGGGAGCTTAACAAACTTTTTATTGTTAGAGTGCTCCAATGTCTATAACCTAAACCCTAATTAATCAGTGCTCCAACAAATAATTCTTAGAGGCTTGTTTTATTGTGGCATATGACCCCTTTTTATTGATGAGATGTTCCGTTAAGGCAGGATCTAGTTTTGGGCGAGCTAGTGCGCCTTAGCGCTAAGTTGTGTCATGCATCAGCGCAAGACTTGCATTCTGTGAACCAGATTATTTCTTAACCAGGCCAGTCAGACATAAGTTAAAATCTCTATTGGGTGTGTTTATGTGGACGTGCTCGTAACAATTACATACATGTGCCTAAATGTTGCACACTTGGGAGGGTGCTTTTGGACACAAAAGAGCTTTGCATCTGTGCGTGTGCAAGGTTCGTAAAATGTGTAATGCGGCTTACTTGCTCTCTAAGAGACATCTCCCTCAAGCTTTAGTAAGATACATCGCAATAAAGAATATCTCCAAATACAAGAAATAAAAACAATGATTAAAAAAACTAGTTTTCAATATGGGATTGTAGATAGGCTGAACTTGAATTTTAACTTTCTTGGAGATATTACTTGACAAAATTTATAGTCCATAGGTAAAATTAAAATTGTCATTAAAATTAAATTAGGAAATTGACTAGATTCAAATTTATGCTATGAGAAAAGAGTATTGCCCCCCCTTCATACTATAATGATAAGTAAATTAAACTTTAGATGAACATGTCATATATTGGAATACAAAACCATGTATTAGACTATGTTACAAGAAATAACTATACGGATATTACTAGTTAAAAAATAAAATTTGCTGCATGATACACAACTTGATGGAAATAAGAGCATGACTAGTGTCATTCGAATGAATATTTACTTTATAATACTATGAGATCCTAGTATAGTAGAGATACGCATTGATAATATTTATTCACTTTTGAATTCATGCAGGCACTACCAAGAGGGGTTGAATTGCGTAGATAACTTGTAGAAATTGAACAACAAATTTTATTTATTTTTAAATGAGTTAAAGATGTTTTAGTTAATTATATTAAAGCTCACAAATTCAAGCTGAAAACCATGAAAGGACATAGTTTTATGGTAGCTTGTGTCAAACACAAGCAAGGTTCACTCTTCCAAAGTTCATCAGTTTTTGGATTCTACATGTAAAAGAGTTCTCTTCTTTTGTTGATCCGACGATAGGTATTGTAGCCTGTACGATTCTTGTGAATGCTTTGATCACGGAGCTGTAGATGTCCCCTCAAAGCACCTAAAGTCAAATAAGCTCTCACAAAAACTTTAAATGCCTTGACAACGGAACTGTGGAAGTCCACTCTTCATAGCTGTCCTAAGGCGTAGTGTACTTGATACCTCATTTACACTCTGATCGCTGAGCTGAGGGACTTTCCTTCCCTATGCAGTGCTGTGGCAGAGGTTTCAAAAGGTCTCTATTACAGTTTGCAAGAATATGGATATATATAAAATGAAAATTATAGAAACAAAATGCTTGTAGCCATGAACTGAGGTCTCCAAGAACGAATTTTCTTAGTCTGAGGGAGAGCGTGAAATCTTTATTGGAGCGCCTTAGATCTTCTTTGGAGAGCTTAACATTTCTGTAAGAGCTGCTTGGAGGCGTGTTTTTTGGACAATAAGGGGGCGGCATCCCGCCATTTATTGATCAATTCCCAACTATACGTGTGCACCTTGGTGCAAAGGATTCCGCATCTAGGTGCGTGTGCAAGTTATAGGTAAAAACTGCAGGTCTTCATTCTGAAGTAAACTGGCAGATCTAGAGCTTCTGAACTTTCTTGGAACAAACACCAAAAAAATTACATCACAGAACAAAAATATAAAATACATACAAATTCATGAATAAAACTAATGACTAAAACTACAGGTCTTCATTCTGAGGTTGTAGATAGGCAGATCTAAGGCTTCTGAACTTTCTTGGAACAAACACCAGAAAAGTTATCAGTTCATAAGTAGAAAATAAATATATATTAAGATCATCAAAACTAAACTAGGAGTTAGATTGAACTTGAACCCAATCAACCTACTCGACAGTTAGAATCTTTTTGTGCTAAAGGCAATGCTTCTTGATATGCAACAATACAATATTGATGGGATGAGGAAGTTTGTTTGCCTAGCACTCAGACATCCTACAAGGACAGTGACAAAATTATCTATTATGACTGGTTGTTGCCGCTCAACAATGGCATAATTTTTTGGAAAGGAGCTTATGGTCTTACATAGACGGCAAGCTGCTACAATGTTGTTAAAGAAAATCAAAGCTACAATAAGCTTGACACACAAAGTTAATGTCTGTTCTACTTGTTGATCGTCTGTATGAAGGAATTACAGAATCAAATTGTTGGTATGCTCTTCTAAACTTCAGTGACATGTACTGGTCGAATCAAGCTATCATAGAGGCATATTATAGCACAAGGCACTTCAACATCTCCAAACCAGTAGAAGTTACAATAAGGTTGACGCATAATCATGAATGTCCTATTTGCTTTTGTTACATTCCAAAATTATCTATAAAAAGAGTCATAAAGGTGGATTGTTGTTACACTCTTAATTAAAGTGGCATTGATGTCCCCTGTGAAAATCAACTCAATCTACATCAAGCCATATATAGAGGCATGTAAGGGATGACAAGGGCTTTAACAAAATCTTGGAAAAATTGGGCTAAGATAAGTGGCAAACAATGTAACCATTTAGCCATATATGAATATAGCTACCAAGGAAGCATTTGGTAGAACATGCTTTGCATTCCAAGCGGTGCTTATTGCTTGAAGTGAATCTGGAAAACAATGATTTTAGACAGGAAGGAGCCGTCATGACACATTTTAACTTACAAAGATACGTCTATTGGTAAAGGATATTAGAAGATGCGGTTCTGTTCATGATGATGTACACTTTATTACACCTTAAAGCTGAGGAACAGTATGCAAAGTCTTTAAGCAGCTTGAAGCAAAATTTTCTTCTAGCGTGCAGGGATAAATTTGAACCTACTGAGCTGTGCATCATGTTTTGGAAAAGCCTATGGGTTATGATGGGAATCTTATTCAAAAGGAGCAACAAAACACTCAGATATTTACTTTGAGCTCCATGAATATTTTTTACCATCATCCACACAGAAGATGCAATGTAATAACATTTGAAGCTAATTGTGTGATTTCAAAGTTGTTCATTGAAGATTATATATAATCATTCTTTTCTGTTGCCATTGATGATGAAGGTTCTTTCCAAAATGCAGAGGTCTCAAGACTTTTTTGTATTCATAACGATGAAGTAGGTCCTTTTGTGTCCCCAAGTATAACAAATAAAAATAGCCGAACATTTCATAAATGACAAATTTTATGTGCATGGTCGTGGGACAAAAGTCACAATTTGTCAAAGTTCAGTTGTACATGCTAAGAGCCTTACTCAATGCTTAATTACTTTTAAAACTTTTTTCCTGCAGGTAAGATGGGATGATGGTGATGTGGACAGCAGCATGCACAGCAGGGTTTCTCCTTGGGAAATAGAGCCAACTGGACCGGTCTCTGGTCCCAACAATCTCTTAGTTACTGGTTCCAAGAGAACCAGAATTAATGTTCCCTCAATGAATTCTGATTATCCACATCCCACCTGTAAGCTTTTTTAATTACAGGACCTTCCTTTAAATTGGTTCAACTAACCATTTTTACACTCCACACTGAATCACTCTCGTACCAGCAGGTGGAAGTGGCTATCAGAGCTTGAGGGAATCCGCAAGGTACCATCACAAGGTCTTGCAAGGTCAAGAAATTTTTGGTTTCAAAACTTCTTATGATAATGGGGGTGATGCAACTCTTCCCAATCTTTCTGAGTTGAGGAATCATCACCTGCCAGAAATGAGGAGATGCATTGCTAATCCCAGCAGCTGCTTGTTAGCTGGCTCGGGAGGAGGCAATACCAGAGTGTCCCTTGGAAACTCTGATTTTTTCCACAAAGGCACAGGCTTTGGGGAATCAGTTCGGTTCCATAAGGTCTTGCAAGGTCAAGAAATAGCCCCAGTTTTGCCATCTTTCCGCAGTTTGGCTGCTGAAAAAGGCCTGAGAGATGCTGATGAATCTAAATTAATAGAATCATTCAGTACTGGGATGTGTTCTGCTGCTCCGCTTCAAGGATACTGTGCCTTCATGCAGCCTTGCACTCAAGCTGCTCAAGTCTCGTCTCCTTCATCAGTTCTTATGTTTCAGCAAGCTGCCCCTCAACTTCCTTGCACGCAGTCGATACATGATGGAAATGAAAGAGAGAGAGCAGATGATAGCTTCTCTTCAACTGAGAATTCTTATCTGCAGCAGACATATTCTGCCAATATGTTTAGTAATTTGGGAAATAGTTTTATGATGAAGGATCACTGTGAAAATTTTAATATGCAGGTCACTAAGAGCAGCCAGAGCATCCTTTGTGGCAGTAGTGGCAACAGCTTTAGGCTCTTTGGTTTCCCACTGACCGAGAAGATTCCATCTGCAAGTGTGTCTGCTGTTGCCTCTTTGAGTGAGGCTCCTTTAATGCTAGAGAATGGCATTAAATCATCTTTCTCCAGTGAAATGCCTCAAATGAATGCAAAGAGTGGTGGCCATGGATATACCCAAGTAAGTGTTTAGTATTTCTATAGCCTTTTTTGTAGTTCATGGGTTTTAGCTCATGGCTTTTGTTTCAGGGAGGTTTGTTTATCTCCAGGAGTTTACTCGATATGCCTATCTAAAGGGAAAGTGCTTCAGCATCCTTTAATGTAACGGTTAGTTGTAAATATTAGTAGTGCGGACCCTTGAAGATTTTCTTGATTGATCGCTATTTATTTTTATTAAGTAACCTGCAAATTTAATTAATATAAAAGAGGATATTACTGCAGGTGGGCGTGGTTGTGTACACTAATAAAAAGAAAAATAGAAATAAAATCACCCATGGTATTATCTAAAAGATCTCCCAATAAAAGAAAAAAAAATTATAGTCAAAGAAACAAAAATCAGATAAAAAGCCAATTTGAGAAGATGCAAAAATTCTTTGGGGCAAACAAATAAAATGAACTTGTTATGGTTTTTAATGAGATCATCAACAGTAGCAAGACATGTAGTTCTTTTAAGGTATAACACCAATATTGGGTTTCAACTAATTAACAATTGTAAGTATGGCTTTCCTCTTGCAGCAACCTTCCATTTTGAAGTTACTATACTTCAAAATTCTTTGGGGGAAAGCAAGTAAAATGGATTTGTTATGGTTTTTAATGAGGCCATCAACAATAGCAAGACATTTAGTTCTCTTTAGGTATAGCACCAATATTGTGTTTCAACTGATTAACAATTGTAAGTATGGCTTTCCTTTTGCAGCAACCTTCCATTTTGAAGTTACTATACTCTATAAAGTGACTTGTGATAGCAGAGTTAATGAAGTAAATATTTTTCAAAATGGCTCTTTTAGTAAAATCTTTGGTCCATATGTGCCAAACAATGAGTAAATAAATTAGATCTAACATGACCCTTCTTAACCAAATATTCTTACTTCAGACCAGAAAGAAAGCATTAGTGGAACTTCAGACCAGAAAGAAAGCATTAGTGGAGAGATTAAAATTGGGCTTAAACATCCAAGTTTGCAAAATAATTCCAGATTTCTTTAACCTTGGCCATTCACAAATAGATGAACCCTATTTTCAACACTTAGATATTTGGGATGTATGTTAAGAATATCACTGACAGGAATTCGTCTATTCAGAAGTCTCCAAATATAAAAGAAAATCAATGGCCTTATAGATTTATTTAAAATAATTTCAGAGGAAAAAATTAGGGTTAGAATTCCTTAAAATACTATAAGCCTGTTTGAAACTGGTATTCATGTAGCAGAACCCTTTCTACAAAAGAATTACTTTAGCTTGGGGATTAAAACATAAAGACAGTTTTACCCACAACTATGTTATCATCACCAAGAACGCCTTAAGCTTACTAATTTTCCAGGAGTTAGCAATATAAAAATTTATGACTGCACGAAGTATGATTGCGGTTTGGGAATCTAGAAGCCAAATTTGATCCCCGAGCAAACAAGCAAACCACAAAAATAGCTTGCACACCAATTTTCTAGGCATTGTAACATTCCAGAAGATCCTTCATACTCAATATTCCAAGAGCACCTTAAGCTTACCAATATAAAAATTTGAGACTGCACGAGGTATGATTGTGGGTTGGGACTCTAGAAGCCAAATTTGATCCCCAAGCAAACAAGCAAACCACAATACTGGTGTTACCAAATGAAAATTCTATCAAATTTTGAAAGTAAAAGTGATAATGATCTCTTTAAGTTTTCTAAACTCTAGACCTTCAGACTCTGGCTGGTCACCTTATTCCATGAACACTAGTGATGTTTCTTGTCCCCAGATTTTGAACCCTATAAAATAATATTAAAATTGATTTCGATATGCCGTTGTCTAGCCTTGGGGGCCTAGAATTTGTGTAAAAGATGCAGCGTTAAAGAACAAAGATCACTTTTATGAAGAGTGATCTTGGTACCATGGGTTAAGGTCTTCTATTCCCAATCCCTTTGTTTTTTTTGTCTGTAATAATGTCATCATAGTAAACAAGATTTATTCACGCCTCTAAATAAAACAACCCCAATATAAGTAAATAGGCAAAGATTTGCGGGTAAAGCTTGTAAATTTGGTTTTACTTGAACATTTATTCTCATTGAAGCGATTAGGAGTGATATTGCAGGTTTTTAATTTAATTAATACAAAGACTAGAAATACTGAAAGTCACTTTATATGCACATACAGAGAGAAAGTTCTGTTTTCATTACTAAAAACACCAACAGATCTTTCGCAAAAACCAAGTGGGAATTGCCAATAGAAGCTTTAGTTTTAAAAAACATTCAAGGGTATTGAAAATTTGAGTCTCCTTGCTGGAAGCTCCTACTATGTTCTAAACAAACCATCCGTATTGCCATTCATCATAATAGAGAACTAGCTTGTACTATCATGGTTATATCAAGGAATTTAGCAGAGAAGCTGTAAGGAATCATAAGACATTAAATGAAGTCACAGCTAATTATTTGTTTAGCTTTAGAAATATCAAGTTTAATGATCATATTGCCGCCAACAGTTTTTTTATTAATATCCGGAATGATTTATTGTGCAAGTAAAATATTCTCACTTAGCAATTTGTTTCTAAAGGAAGCCGGACTGATCGCTCTGTTTAGGATGTGTTTTGGGGGTACTTCTCTAGTTGCGTTGCTTTTTTATTAAGGATTTTAATTTTAAAATTGTTCGCAGGTTGGAAGGAGCTTTCTTCTGGTTGCTACGTTTTATATAAAGCTTCCCTCTAACTAATTTCTCGTCATTTGGGGGGATATATTTCCTGTCTATTTTTTATAAAATTGCCAATCAATAAAAACAATTATTAAAAAGCTATTCTTATATTTCGGCATGTTTGCTTTATACTGATTAGCCTATAAAGTATATTGTTTTGACCATACCCTCCACCACCACAAATGCTTCCAATACAATTACAATCCATTGGCCCACCAGCTATTCGTTTTCTGTGGCCGCCCATTGTTGAAGCTTAGAAGCCTGACAGCAGGGTATGCAGACAACAATTTGAGGCATAGAAGCATGACAGCAGGGGGGTATATACAGAACAAAAAGCTTTCTCTACAGCAGCAGTTTAGCTGGCTTCCTCTGTGCATGCTTTAGCAGTTTCTTGAGCAGCTTAATTGGTTCTATACCATGAAAAGCATTGTAATATTTCCAAAATAGATGACAGCAGGGTATATACCGATAACAATAATAACTTTCTCTACAGCAGCAGTTTACTTGGCTTCCTTTGTTGCATGCTTTAGCAGTTTCTTGCGCAGCTTAATGGGTTCTTTATACCGTGAAAAAGCATTGTAATAATTCCAAAACAGAGACAACAAGAACTTCCTCTAAAGCAGCAGTTTGACTAGCTTCCTCTGCTGCATGATTAAACAGTTTCTTGAGCGGCTTAATGGGTGTTTTTCTCAATGAGAAAGCATTGAAATAATTCCAAAACTGTTTTTCTGATTAAAGTGGTTTGTACACTTTTGTTATGCTAAATGGCAAAAATTATGCTCCTAATTTTTTTTTTTTTTTTTTTCGGCAGGCTGCTTTGCATCTTTCCCAGCAGACGCCAGGATGCTGTATAAGATGATATGACAAGCACTGTTACATATTAATATATTTTCTGTCAACTCTGCATTTTTTTTTTCAAAGTACATTTCCAAGGTGTTGTGCACTGTTTGGCTGTACTCTATTGTATGAAAAGCTGAGACAAAATGTTCTTTCTTAACTTGTTTTCAATGATGACTATTGTAGCTAATGCACTATTTTTTTCTTCTACTTTACAGATTTACATTATTTGCTATTTTAACTTTGTAAAATTATTGTAACGCTGATTTATGTTTCTAAAAGGAATTTCTTGCTTCTAAAGTTGGATAATATGTACTTTATTAATAGTGTCTATTAATTTAAATGCTAATTTAACCTTATCTGATAAATTTGCACTAAAATATAATTATTTTTATAATTTATGAGATAATCAAATGTACAAATGCTGAACATTTCTCTGCTTACCATAATTTTTGAATATTTTGCTATTGTGAAGGAGCTTTTGCAGTTCCTCTGCTTTTACCTAAAAATGTGTTCAAATCAGTAATATGTTTTCACAAAACAAAAATATGATCCTTTTTGGCATATATTTTGGTAAAGTTGGAAGTAATGACAAATCTTTTGAATTAATTGCAATGGGATATGTAAATTCTGGCTTTTGGATGATAGTTATATTTACAAACGGTTCTTCAAACTAACCTATAGTTGATATAATAGTACGTTGCCTTTTAAATCTGATTTATTGAAATTAAGAGATGCTTGGTGGAGAATTGGATGAAGAAAAGACATTTTTTTACTCTTATATTGAGTGTCTACATGCTCTCTCTATCCACAAGCACATATTTCCTTGTGAAGGTCGTCCATTGGTTGGTGAGCGAAGGACATCTGAATAGCAGCTATCTGAACATTGAAAATGATTCTGATTGTGGGAACTTCCAAAGTTTCATGTTATTAAATAGTCATGTAAGATTCTTCAATAAATATCTTAAACAATTAGCAGATGTAATAAGAGTATTAAAATTGATCTTTATGGTATTCTGATTGTAGATCTTGAGGGTGAGTTGTAATTCTTAGAAATTGTTTAGTCATCTTAAAGACTAATCTCTAGCAAATGCAATTATATTTTAATAAGAACTATTTTATTGAATCATTATAGTATTCAAAGTTTTATGCAAGCATAGAGATCTTTAGAACTACTGTTAAAAAAACTTTTTAATGAGCTCTAATAATGTAAAATTTTTGATTAACGTATGATGTTTTATGGTTTAGTCATTTTGATTCTTTGATTTGCATTCCAAAAATCTCATTAGTTTCATACGTATATCTAAATGAGGCTCAATCTCATGCAACAAAATACAAGTTATTGGAATAACTAATTAAAATACCCAAATAAATGTACTCATAAAAATAAGAATTTACAAAATTGAAACCTTGATTTTAAAAGGAAAGCTTCTAACAATATAGTAGAATGTCAATTCAACTAGTAGAGCAAATATAAATATTTTTTTTTATTCACAAAAGAAGAGCATAAATATATGCAAAATTTAAATATACTCATATCAGTTCAATTCAGATACTTTAAGTCCTTCAATATCATCAAACCTAATAAAGAAAATAATTTATTAATACAACTTATGGGAAAATTAGAAACCAGCTTCTGATATGAGTCGGTGTGTTTTAACACTTTCCCAAACTTGAGTTTGTTTAAACTTGATTTTAATTTATTTGAAACAATAAAATTGCAACTACAATTATATATGTGTGATTTTCACTCAGAACTAATAAGATATGATTATTTAATAAAAATTTTCTAAAATTATGAATTTTTATTATTTATTTTAAAATTTTGTTTTAACATAAATAGAACCACTATAATAAAATTAAATTTGTTAGATCATACTATGACTAATTAAGTAATAATAAGGAATAGAGCTACTTTTTCATCAACATGAATAATTCAAAATACAATAATTCGATGATCTGTAATTAATTATATAATGGTTCTTTTTGAAAAATTGAAGAAATTTTCAAACACATTTTTGTTGATTTTTATATTAGTAGCTTCTTTGCCAATTGTCCTAACTTTAATCTCTCTCAAAAATCTTCTAAGCATGCTTAGGAGAATCTTTAGCATTTTTATGAATAAATGAGCACAAGGAACATCACCTCTTTATTGGTCATTTGTTTATTTCAAATATTTTAAATAATAATAAATATAAAAATTTTAATTTTAGTTTTAATATAAAATAATAGAGTTATTCAAAAAGTCATTTGTTGTTTTAATAATGGTATTAAAGCTAATTGTGTCAATTACAAATGCTTCAATGGTGATTATTTTTTTGTTCATCCTACAACTTAAAATCTCCTTCCAATACCATCATTGGTAATGTGATCAAATGGTTGAAACCTTATATTGGAACTGTCAAATAAAATGATGATAGTTGCTTTATAAAGTTTTCTAACCAAGTTGATATTATTGGCATTTATAGGAATTAAAATGACAATGCTTTTTTTGCCTTTCACTTTAAATGTGTTGTCAACTCCTCTCCTTTAGCTAAAAGTAAGGCCCTTATAAATAGTCTTGAAATTTCTAGAAATAAATGGGTACTTTCATGTTTAGATTGAATGTAATGCTTCAAAACTACCTAATTTGATGATGTTAGTTTGTTCCTAGTTTTTTTATTTGAAAATAACCTTTTGTTAGATTGTTCCTAATTTACTAATATTATTATTAGGGTCTTTCTCATTCTTCAATATTTCCTTATTTATGTTTGTTTTTGTGGTAAGCTATTTTTTTAATTACTAAACTTAGTTGTTAGTCTTATATATCTATTCTGGACAATACTACAAGTACATTTATATGGTAACTTATTTTGCAAGTTACTAGTTAGAGTTGATGGCTATGCTCATGTAGTTGTACTTTTTAGTTTTTCTTTTTTTATTCACTTCTAAAGCTCTTTTTATCGCAAATGTAAGCAGCATATGTGTATAGGGTTCTACCTTTCTTGTTCTTCCTTCTCTACCTTAACAAGATTTTTCTAGATTATTAGTGGTTTTATGATGTCCCTTACACTTGTTGATGATAGATATAAGGAGGTTAAATGCTCATGAATTTTGAAACATACTTTTTTTTATTTCCTCTTCTTTGTAATTTTTTTTATTTATTTTTTATTTCCTTGTTTTTTCCATTTGAGGCACCTACAAATCCATGTGCTTTGCTTTTATTTCTTAAAACTGCACATGATTTGATTCATTTTACTAAGGATACACAGGTACCTTGAAGGAGAGTTAAGTTTTCTCATTTTTTTATATTATTCTTACACTATTTGATGTGGTCATACTTAGTTGGTTGATTAAGTTATTGTACTAATTAGTTTTTTTTTGCTCCTTATAATCATTTAAAATTTCCTAAAGATATTTGACTCACTCATACCACCTAACAATAATTTCACATAATGTTAAGACTCGCTCTCTTTGAATAGCACTATTTTTAATTAATGAAATTAAAAAACAAAAATCATAACCAAACCCAAATAATAAGCCATAAACCATAAATAATAAAGCATAAAACCTAGAATCTAACTATATACCATTAAATATAAACCATAATATATATAAACCTTAAGTTTAATTTAAACATTGAACCATATATACTAAACCCTAAACAATTTGTCTACTCTCAAATGTGTATTCTCTCTCTTCGTTGCTTTGAAAATTTTTAAAGTGATGCAATCTCCTTGCTTTAACAACCCAAAAACCTATGGATTACTCCCTATTTTCAAGAATTTTCCAACAATTTTCAATAAAAATTAAAGCATTTAAATGTTCAGTGCATTTGGTTCATTGCATATCTACATTTCCCCATACGTAGTATTATCTCCAAAAGATATTTCACGGGCATCCTAGTTTTTCGTAAGTTCTTGCTTATTTCTATTCTTTTTTGCTTTCTTTCACCTACTTCTCTTCCTTTTTCTCTTCCTTCTAGGTTTGGTGGGGTTTTCTTACCCAAATATTTTAACATTTAAATGTTTTGTTTTCTTCTTGATGTTTATTTTTAAACCTCTAAGCTTCATGGATGGAAGATTATAATGTGGTTCACAATGAGATTCATCCTTTGCACGTAATAACCCAAGGTTGTTATTTTGATCAATCAGGACTAAACTAAGTTATAATCTTTATTCCAATTGTCTTAATAAGTCATTATGAACAACCTGAAGTTTTAGTCCAAATCATAAGTCAATCTGACCAAATCCTAATTCTAAGAATTTGGTTAATATAAAAAATGAGCAAATTAATTTGACCTCAAATCAAAAATTAGACTTCGTCATTGAGCTCATCACCTTTAAATTAGCTAGGGGTAATGTTTTGGAAGTATTTAGAAGTCGTTGAATTTTACCAAAATATTTTAATATATTTAAAATACCCGAAAAAATAGAATAATTAAATTGTCGTCAAAATCAAAATCCAACTTTGTCATTGTATTCCTCAACCTCAATTTTGCTATGGGTAAAATTTTGGGATTTTTCGGGACTTATTTAACAGTCTAATTTTAAATATAAAGTTTTATATAAATTAATTAAATTAATAATTATTTAATTATTTGGTGTGGGGCCCGCCATTTAGAAATCGGGTTGGACCCGTATGCGCAATCGGGTCGCGCCTGATAGGCAAAGATCGGCTTGAACCAAGCCGATCATTCAGGCCACCCCAATCGGACGGCCCAAACCCATCGTCCCACGCTACTCTGCGTGCGGCGCTCGCGAGGACACACGGTGCCCTCCGTCGATTGCAAATGGTGTTCTCCACTTCCTAAGCCCCAAATTTTAAACTCAATTCAAACCTAACCATCCATTTGCATTGTTTGAATCTCAATGGCACTCTTGAACCTTGATCAAGTCGCAATCTCTCCTGATCATTCGGCACCGTCGAACAAAGGTACCATTGATCCTCCAACATCTTGTTTTCAATTTGCATTTCTTCAATCCCTAAATCTATTTTGTTGCTTAGATTAAAGTTTGGTTAGGGTCGATGGGCTCGATCGAGCCTGATCGAACTAATTTGGCGTAGTCTCTATAGGTAACTAAGTCTTGCTCTCGATCCTTCGTCCTTCTCGTTGCCAGCTAACTAGGTTTATTGTTTGCCGGTAGCTCAGAAAGGTCTCTCCATTTAAAAACCCTAGTGTTGTTACCTCATATTTAGAAGCTTAATTAAATCCAATTCAATTCCAGTACTCTTATAATAGTAATAGGAGCCTTCACCTTAAATTTGGTACAATTTGAAGATCATTTATAATTAATGAACATTCCTGATTATATTTATAATTATGAAAATACATATTTTATTTTAACCTTATAATCAGAATGATAGTTCGTCATTGGACTCCTCACCCCCAAATTAGCTAGGGGTGGTATTTTGAGAATGTTTAGAAGTCATTAAATTTTCTTTGAATAATTTAATAATATTTAAATTCTCAAAAAATTATGATAATTAAATTGACCTCCAATTAAAAATCCTATTGCATTTTTGAGTTCTTCACCCCTCAATTAGATAAGAGTGAATTTTTAGAATTTTTCAAAATCCGTTTGATTATTTAATTTTGAGTAATTAAATGTGTATTAATTATTAAATAAGTAAAGTAATTAAAATATATTAAATTTATTATTTTAATATAATTCCAATGGTCAGCTATGGGACCGCGTAGATCCCATGCATGAGTCTAATGCATGGGACAGCTGCACGGATCCATCTAGGTCGTCGCGTGATTTCATATATGGATCGGACAGCGCTGGATTAACCCGTATGATCTGGCTGTCAGATCCAGATCTGATCTGGATCTGGATCCAACGATTAGGATTAATTTCTACTCACCATGTTTGCTTCCACAGTCATGAGCCTACGCCGAATGCAGGCCGTGCTACGACCAAGCCAGATGATCTACTAGAGCACAACTTGGCCTCCCCAGCTTCTTATTTCTCTCTTATCTCCTTTCCCTGCTGTTCGAGAGCTCGAGAAGGTCAGTGCGTGTCTGCTGCCGACAAATTTCCCTAACCATAACCTTGATGGAACTGGTGTGTAACAACCCAAGTTGTTATCCAAGCCAATTATGAATAATCTAAGTTTTTATTTTGATCTTAGTGCACTAATTATGTCATTAAGAGTTCCCCACCAAGACCTAGTCCAAATGAGAGATCAAACCCTGATTCTAGAAATTTTAAGAACACCCTGGAAATTGACCTAATTATTTAGACATCGGATCAAAAATTGGACTTTGTTATTGTACTAATTACCCCCCAAATTAGTTAGGGGTGATGTTTGAGTGGCAATCGGAGGTTGTCGAAAATCTATCAAATATTTTAATAATATTTAAATACCCAAAAAATAGGAAAATAAAATGCTAGTCAAAATCAAAATCTGACTTCACCGTTGCGTTCCTCACCCCTCAATTAGCTATGAGTGATTTATTAGAATTTTTCTGAAGTCAATTAATAAGTCAATTTTTATTAGAAATTATGCATTTAGTAATTAAATAAATAATAATTAATTTACTACTAACGGTGCCGTCTACCCCGCTGTCCACACCATCTCCATCCTCCATCTGATCAAATGAGTGATCAGAAGCGTTCGATCAGTATGATCGAACGACTCGGGCCTATCGTCCTCGAACCCTATACGTTCCCTCCATGTGGCGAACCGCCACTCGCATCCCCAACCAGAGCACCTTCCGGCCTCATTCGCTTTGTCCACCATCTTTAAAACACCTGAGCCTCATTCCATACCCTTGTTTGATCACTCAGTGTGTGGTGGGAGCACGACAGTCAAACCCTCGAACTCTAAGGGCTGATCAGTCGTTCATTGAGGTACCACTCATTACCCCATTTCCTTCACATATGTTACTTAATTGCGTTTCCTATATCTATTTTACATGCTTGATTGTCCATCCAATAGGTCCGATCAATCCCTGAAGGTGTAGATCGAAGCAATTTTGCTTCGATCCATTGCAGATACCATTAGCTCGCTGCCAAACCCTAGTCCATAGGGTTAGGGATCTCTTGCATCTTTGAGCTCGACAAGTGCCAATTCAACAGTCGGTGTGTAGGTCTCGTCGAGGCGTACTGTTAGCCGTGCGGGCTCAACCAAACTGACGTTGGGAAGGCCCTTGTAATAACCCAAGGTTGTTACCTAGCTTAATTCAAGCCTAATCATATCTCAATTATCATTCTGTTAAGTTCATATAGTCATATGAATCAAACCTCGAAGATTTGGTGCTATTCGGAGCTAAATCAAATAATTTGGATTATTTTAATATCGAATTAATTAGAAAATTGAGGTATTTATTTTGACCTCGAAATCAAAATCTGACTTCGCCATTGCGATTATAACGCTAAAATTAGCTAGGGCTGATGTTTTGGACGCGTTTGGAAGTCGTCAGATTTTCGTGAATAGTTTAATATAATTAGATACCCCAAAAATTAGTAGAATTAAATAATCGTTAAAATCGAAATTTGACTTTGTTGTTGAATTCCTCACCCCCAAATTAGCTATGGGTGAATTTTTGAAATTTTTAGGAGCGCGTTTATTTAACTTGAATTTTTAATAAATTAAAAAGTTAGGAATAATAATTTATTATTCCTTAATTTGCATTTATTTCCTCTTTCCTCCCTTATATTTTTTGGCTGGCCATCCTTCCACTTTCTCCTATGCAAGCAACTTGAGGCCATTCATCCCACTCACCTCCTAGCCTCCCTAGCTCATGATGGAGCCTCCCTCTCACTCTCCTCCTTTAAAGGGAGAGTACAGCCCCTCTTCTTTATCTTGCTCAAGTTTTCTCATCTTTTCCTCCATTGATGCACTTGTGCTGAAGGAGAAGGCTCATCTCCAAGTCTTGAAGAAAACAGAGGTTCCTTCTTCTATCTTTAAGGCTAAGGTACCCATTTGCTCCCCTTCCTTGCCTATTTCATATCACTATTATGCTTGAATGTATCTTTAAAAATTCATAAGCATATATGGAAGCCATTAAGGCTCTTTAAAGCATCACATTTCTTGAAAGAAAACTGCTCTATTTTTCGTCTATTCTGCACACCCTGCATTTATCAATATTTTTTGTATAGTTAAGATGCTTCATTTGTGCAAATTTTGGTGTCAATGGAAAGGTATCGAAAAGACCTTTCCATTGATATATGACACCGCACATGAAATGCTCTGGATTAAGAGTATTTGAGCTCGAAATGAGGCCTTTATGGGTTTCGCACTGGCGAAAACATCGTTTGGCGCTGCAGCACCCGAGTTACAGAAACTGATCCATTGCTGCGCACCATAGCGGGCTGTAACGTCATTTCAGGAAAAATCATATAAAATTAGTTAATATACAAATTGAACAGTAACCATCAAGTGGACCGCTGCAGCGTCATCCCAGGAAAACTATGCAATCAGAAAAATAAATTAATTGAACAGTATTTCTGTGAGTTAGTCCGCCACAGCGCACCATATCGCCAAAAGCGTAGCAGCGCACTCTAGCGCACAGCAATGCGCTCTAGCGCGCCACAACACACCGTAGCACCAAAAGCGCTGCAGCGCGCTAGAGCGCGCCACAACACCATTTTCTGCCGCAGCGTGCCACAACATCAAAAGCACTGCAGCGTGCCACAACGCGCTTCAGAAACTATAAAACTACTCAGAATTGGCTGAAATGGCCAGAACTTTTCTATTTTTGTATTTTAAGGTCCCTAGGACCCTAATGGGATTGAATTATATGTGGAAATCAAGTTTAATTAAAATTGAGCATTACATAAAATTTTATGTGGAAATTAAGTTTAAAACTTTGTCATTTTTAATAAGTGCTCAAAACTTGTTATGTATCTTAATCGTCTTGTGCCAAATGCTGTATAGAATCTTTGAATACTTATGTTGAATAGGTATATCTTAATAACCAAATGACATGAAACCTAAGTCTTTTTGATTTGTAATCAAATCCTAACCCCTTTACTTTGATTTAGAATTTGGTTAGTCTTAATTACCTTCTATGTTATGGCATCTTTATATTTATATGCTTTTATGATATTAGGATGTATGTTAGAGAACTCAAAATATTTATTTGGACACCTAAATTTGCTTAAATTGATATTAAACTATATTTGAATATAAAAATCTTGATAACTTGATGATACTTTATCTAAGCCTCAAATTGCCATCAATAATATATTAATAATACATTGATTTGGTATTGAGCTTTAAATTAACCTTTAGTCTTAATGGTAGAAAGGTTAAGGATTAAACTCTATCTTGTCTTGATTAAGATCTAAACCTTAATCACCTAAATCAAGTAACTTTGATTGAAAAATAATTCAATCAATATGATTCCAATAATGCATATGATTTGACATTGATCTTAAATTATTGAATTAGAAGTGCTAAGGTTAATATTAAATCTGAGTGATTAGACCATCTGAATCTAAACTTTAGATCTTTGATTTTCTCTTATATAAGACTATTAGCATAAAATGTATAATAAAATTATAATAATTTATGGAATGATCTAACTCTAATAAGATCTTTGATTTTTTTCCCATAATTGTAGAATAGAAAAGGATTAGATGAATTTGAATCATCTGATCTGATCACTTGAATGTTAACTTAAGAAGTAGAAAAATGAGATCTTAAGGGTCTTGCTATATGATCGTTATTGAAATGTATAAAGACCTTAACTATTGATACATTGAGATAGGAAGAACTTTTGTAACTTATTAAGGTAGGAATCTTAGATGATCCATCATAACCTTAGAGGTTGATCTTGACACCTTGTGGTAAGAAGTACCTAAAGCATCAAGAATGGAACTTCTCCCTTGTGGTAAAAATCATAATTGAGTGATCTCTATGATCACACCCTTGGAGCCTTGTGTAGGACTCACCCATTTAGATTAAGGATTAATAGTTTTGATAAATCTTTATTAATTAAGTAGAGTTGTCTGAACCCAGATTATTGGATGGTGTAGTATGGTATACCCATAGTACTAGATTACTTCAGTAGTATTCAGGATTGGTTGATTCACTCAAATGTGGACTTATGACCAGGTGCTATCCCGAGGGATTGGATGAATACAGTCCCGTTAGAGTAAATCTTCCAAGGCTAAGAGTGTTATAAATAGGGACTCATTTCTTAGTTTGATTAAAATACAAATCGCCACCGGGTGATGCCCCTAGTGAAGATCGCTTCAATAAGTGTGGCTTAAACAAACAAAGTAATTTGGGTCGCCTTCTTTAGGACATTAAGTGTGATTGTGAGTTGGGCATCTTACTGACTTAGCTTGAAATATAAATTATCATCGGGTGATGCCTCCTATTGAAGATCGCTTCGTTAGGATGGCTTAATCAAACTAAGTGTTAAGAACTAGCAAACGTGCTAAATATGTGTATACGATTATCTCATCTAATAATTTTTAAGTAAACTCTCAATTTTAATCAATTATCAAAATTAGAATTTTAGGAGTCAGAATTCTTTTAGCGGGATTCTGCACAATGGAGACCTTGAATTCATTATCGGATTTCAAAGCATTTTCTAGATTTTTGAATTTATTTCATATAACTTAGAAGCATGAGCATGTGCATAAGCATGATGTCGAATATCAGAATGATGTATGAGTATTAGTGATTATTTATGGGTTACAGAATATTACATACATTGACTGGGAAATTTTAGGATGTATCGGCATCACAGTAAATGGTATTCCCAACTGGATGTATGTATACATTAGACCGTACGACTCATAGTAGTTCAGTGATATTTTAGTTGCATATTAGTAGCATACAGTATCGTGGCATAATCAGATACATAGTTTTAGTGGCATACAGCATAGTTTTATATATCATTACTCAGTTTCAGATCTATTACTATTTTTGGTTTACTTTCAGTATTCAGTTTACAGTTCAGTTTTACTTTACTTTACTTCAGTTTCGTACAGTTTTATTCAGTTTTATACTTACAGTTACCTTTACAATTTTTTTGGAGATTTACTTATATTACGTAAATGTTAAATGAATAACTAGAACTATTTGGATTAATTTCGATGTGTTAGACTTATTGTCTAACACGGGTACTTTTGGGATCCGACAATTTACTAGATCTTAAGCAGTATATTGAGTCAGGTTAGGAGGACATCCAGGAGATTCAGGAGGAGCCAGTGGAGCACTAGTGGACTCTTCTTCAACCTTATTTTCTACTTTTTATTTCAGTTCAGTACTTAGCTTTATTTTTATGTTTTAGTAAAACATTTGCAATAATTCTGGATGTATTTTCTTTTCTTTTCTGAGATGAATGTTTTCATACAGCTTCTGTGATGAATGTTTCTAGATGATTGCTTTAGCTTCCGCACTCTATTATATTCTACTTATACTTAGTATTGTGATGTGATCAGCATACTAGAAATATTAATATCTTATGCATATATTGGATTCTTCATATTGTATTATAAATCCAATTATATATATTTTTCTAATACTTAGGATAAGGATACTACTCTTATCTTAAGTATTAGCTCTCAACCCTCCTTGAGGTTGAGTCAGCAGCCCTTCAGATGGGTTTGGAGTTTCAGCTATTTCGGGGAGACGGGATGTTTCTCCCCGAGTGGCGCGCCGCTCCATCGCCGAACTTAATTATGCCTATTTCATTTGCGCACGATGACGGGGTGGGGCGCCACAGTTGGTATCAGAGATGTATCATAAGGTGTCAGATAAGGAATTGTTCATATCTACTTTATGATCTATTCTCTGCAGCGGATATGATCACAATTACTAAGTTTAAGAAAAGCAGCATCCATAGTTCATCCTGCTAAAATCTCAAAAATGAAACCAATAATATCTCGAAATTACACCTTAGGAATTGAATGAACCATAAATGAGTAAAATATGGTTAAATGTTAAAAACAGGTAACATATGACATCTTAGGATCTGAACGAACTTTAAAGAAGTAACACATATAAATTTAACACTTATAACTAAAATAATTGAAAAACCAGAACTAATAATTGAATGAAACTTTAGGGATGGAATATCAGCAGTTCGATTTCTTCTACTACCTTAGATCATTCAACGAGTATTGGGTAGATGATTTCCAAGATGGCAAGATCTATGAAAGGATCGTGGAAGGAGTATCTTCTAGTGGAGTAGAAGTGCTAGATAAGATTTTTGTTTGTCCAACCTTCAGAGGAACTAGTCTCCTTATTCTAGCCAAAGAGTGGTTGGACCGTGTGACCACTACTTTTCGAGAGACAGCTTGTCCCGACGACTACTGTCTCCAGATCCTGGGATTTCTTCTTGGTGGTTCTGCCGATATATGGTGGTACTGGACAGATAGAAGATTATCTAGGAAGCATCGATTAGTAATGTTAGAGGATTTTATGCTGCTTTTATGGCATAGTATTATAGTTGATATCCTTAGATTTCATATCATATCTTGCTTTCGTATCAATTTATCCTTTTGTCTATCTATGTAACTTTTCTTTTGAGAAAGTGATGATTGAAATGGATAGTAGACCTTTGTTTTATTTTCCAAATTCATACTTTGTTGCAGTCATGAATCCAGGATCTCCTTCAGCCCCTACCCCGATTAAGAATGTGGTCTCATCATCTGGCGGACCCAAAGAATTAAACACAATGGGTAGTCTAATGAAAGCCTTAATAGAAAGCAATGCACAACAAGCGCAAGAGACACGTGCTCTGATTCTCTCTGTCATGCAGCAACCTGCACCCCCATTAGGGTTCTCATCATCTTCACACTATACTGGTGATGAAATCCTATATAATTTCCTTCACCTTAGAACTCCCACGTTCAATGGAGTATTGAACCCAATGGACATGGTAAATTAGCTCAAGATGGCAGAAAAGAATTTGGCTAGTATCAAGTGCTATAATTCTGAAGCTATCCGCTTAATGACTCATTTATTTTTGGAGAATGAGTGGAACAACAAATTCATCGATTATGAAATAGAAAATATCTCCTGGGATATGTTTTTGGAAGCATTTTGAAAGGCGTTCATACCAGCATCATCCCAAGCAATCCTGGAGGATGAGCTCCTCCAACTCACTCAAGTCAACAACTCAGTATTCAATTATGAACAAGAGTTCCGGAGGTTGTCTGTGGCGCCCCACTCCTTAATCTACAAGATTAAGCTAAGGGGTGGTGTGTCACTCTAGCTAACCCTTCACTTATTATTGGATTAGGATGAAATCTACAATCCACCTAATAAGGGAAGGAGTAAACATAGAATTAAATATTTAGTCACTTAATAAGAATTCATTATAGAGTACGGAAGCGATTTACGATAAGAAACATCCAAGCATCACAACATAAGTATAAAGAAAAACATCTCAGAATATAAGCATAAAATCCAAATACACAATCACGAGTAACTGTATTATTATATCAATTTAAGTTCCAAATAATGAAGATAAAGTGCACTCATCCTCACTTATAAAGGAAAGACTAAATAGCTGCTTCTTCCACAGGCTCCTCCTCCGAATATGGCTCCACACTAAGATCCTGATCATCCAACTGAAGAGGATTTGCCATTGTCAGTTTCACAATGTAGGGCCCCAGCCAAAAACAAAAGAAAAATCTTGTGTTAGAGAATTGTCTAAGTACATTTTAAGCTGTTAAGTTTTATATGTGTTTTGTAATATCACCATTTTATCATTTCTAAGCAATAACCATACAAATATAGGAGCAACTAGCAATGCCAAAAATGAAGACAAAGTTATAAACAATCATTTATAACTTAAGTAAAAAAGAGGCTAAGATATGCTTCAAATGTAAGCTAAACAAGGTAAGGCATAAATATAGATAATCAAACAAGTACTGTAAGAGAAATACTACATCCTAGACATGCTGGTGATCAAAAGAAATATGCCAATTAAAATAACTGAACTCAGTGATGATACAAATAAATAGTAGCAAAGTTCTAACATCCTAAAATATATAAGTAGTACAAAAGAAATAGCTAACTGAATAAAAATGCTAAAAAGTAAACAAAACATCACAACTGTATATATATAAACATCCATGTATCAATTGCAATACAGAAAAGAGCTAATATAGCCCACCAAATATCGAAGGATCTTAGCACCAGTACGACTAAGACACCAATGGTGTACCCCTAGTGTCAACAAGGAGACTAGATAATGAGCACAAAACGAAACAACAGAAGATAAGATCTTCCCCTAGTGTCAATAAGGAGACTAGGCAATCAGAAGACAATACTGAGAGGCAGCTCAAACACATACATTTATTATCTTTAATTAATCACTTTAATATTTTCATAAGGAATCTAAGGAGTCTCCATATTTTCCCAACATTTTATTTATGTATCAAAGATCTTATATGATATGCTCAAGAAAATATGGCACAAAAATATAAGGAATACATAGCAATAATTATCAAAGTAAGCAAGGGACTCAACTAAACATGATGATATCATTTATTTTCTACTTAATTATTCTAACTATTCCAAGTTACACAAGTTCAGGATCACTATTTTCCTACTATCAAGTGTAACTTAGAAACTCATCCTTATAAGTTAAAAAGGATTAGAACTGATCAGGTTTTAATCTAGTTCAATCAGACTGACGACTATGAGTTGAATCAACAAATCATACGTCCTAATTTTGGTGAATTTAGACATTCTATCTAAGATCTAATCAAGATCTTCTAAACCTATAAATTATGGATTAAACACTACAAGATTTAGATTTAATCATATAATCCAAAAAGGATAAGGCCTAAGTTCTAAGTTCCATCCTAAAAGTGATATACTTATTAAGGCAAATCCTATTAAGTAATCAGACTTAATAGGATGAATCTCCTATCTTAATTCTAAGATTAAAAGACAAAATAATCAAAATAAGTTATAAAATAAAAGAAAAGTCTAGAAACTAATAAAATCAAGGTTTCACCAATTGAGTAACCCATTTACCCAATGAATGAACTCTAGCATATGATCTAGTCCTAGTCTTAGGAATGATCCTTAAGGTGTAGTGTTTAAGTCTTAGAAGAATTTGGGAATCTGACCTAATGGTTGATTTCACTCACTTAAATATCACTAATACGATTATAACATTAGTTTTAGAATCTTGAAAAGTTAATTAAAAGTTAAGGGTACTTAATCCAATCTTAGGGCAAAATAACTATTCTGCCCCTACTTTTAAGGGTCTAAAAGTCAACTTTTGTTTTAAGGGACCAACTTGGAGTTTCTTAGTTTCAAATGATTCCTTACTATCTAACTTGAAGATAGACAGTAAGTATGCTCAACTTGGACTCCAAATAATCAAGTTATGACCAAAATGAGGCCAGGGGTATTTTGGTCATTTTCCAAACTCCTAAGATTCAGATCATAAATATTATTTTAGTTTATTGGTGACATTGAAATTTTAAACTAGTTAGCATCTTGAATTTTTGAATTTGGAGTTGATTTAACCAAGTTATGGTCATTTGAATTCTAGGAATATTTTGGTCAATTTTCCTTAAAGTCAACTAGGGATTCTATGGTTGAATTTTTGTCCTAATATCCAAATGAGAAAACTAATACTACCACAGTGATGGGGCCACTTTCCTGAGTATTTTAAGACCCATATTGCTTATGTTTGGTTAACTAGGTCAAAAGTTATGGGGTCATAAAGATGTCATAAAATGTTACATCGTTATGCGTACCCAAAATTAATTTTTACATTATGCCATTTGATTCTATTTATTTTTTTGAGTATTTTGAGACATATATTGGCTATATTTGGATCATCCTACAAAAAGTTATTAAACTTTTAAGTTTTACTATTCAAAAATATAATTTGTATTATTTTACTATTCATTTATTCAAATTGAGTTATTTTACTGTTCATCCCTAAAGTTGTATATATAAATCCTGAAATTTATAATTCTTAATTAATCTATAATTAATTAGGACTTAATTATCAATTAGCATTAATTAATCAATAATTAATTAATATAAATATATAATATTATTATTTTACTGTTGATAAGTAATTAAGTCTAATTACTTTTTAATTAACCTTAATTATTTGCTAATGCCTAATTAAGAATAACTAATTACAGTTTACTGTTTATTATAATTAATTACTCTAATTATTGGTAAGATTTAATTAGTAATAAAATATTCCTAATTATTCTTTAATTATTAATTACAGCTAATTAATTATATAAGTTACTATTTAAAAGTAATTAGTAGTAATTATAATTAATTAACCACTAATCTATAATTAATTATTGACTAGCAGTAATTAATTAGTTTAATTATCTGTTTGAGATGACAGTGGGCCCACCTATGACACGTGGCGGCGCCTGATTGGGCGCTGCACTGTGTGTGGGCCCCACGTACACGTGGCATGCACAGTGGCTGCCACGTGGCTCTGTGGGCCCCACGGGGAAGCCGAAAGGTTTCAGGATACCTGACAGTAGGCTCCAACTGACACGTGGCGTGCCCAGTGGCTGCTACGTGGCGCAATGGGCCCCACGGCCGAAACAGAAGGGTCGCGGGCTCTGCGTGTGGGCCCACGTGACACGTGGCGTGTCCGGAGGCTGCCACGTGGCGTAGTGGGCCCCACCTGGGCTTATGCGGACCCAGCGCGGTCGAGTCGGGCTCGGGATGACCCGGCCCGACCCAGACCGTCTCACTTGCGGAGGCGGCCAGAGGGCATCGGGCTAGGGCACAGCTTTTGCCGGCCTTCCCGGTGCCGGACAACCTTGGCCCACACTGTCGACGGTAGCTCTCGTCGAGGCCTACACATCGGTGGGCGGACATTCACCAAAGGTGGCCGGAGTCGCCGGCAATCGCCAGCCCTAGATCTAGGGTTACGGAACGAACGGGGCTCGTCTTCGCAAAAAATGGCCGCTCAATGGACTTGCCGAGGGCTGAGGAGCGCGGGGATTGGCTGGGTGCGCGGCAGGGCTGCCATGTGGAGCGGCGATCTCGTAGAGGAAGACGACGGGTCTGGAGCCGTTGGATCTGGATCTGATCCAACGGCCGCGAGGGTGCCGTCTGATCAGACGGCGCTGTCGTCCACAGTTGACGGCACATCTAATTAGTTAACAGCGGCGTTAAGTAATTAAATAATAATTTTTTTTTAAACAAAAAAAAATTTGAACATATTTTTCCTAGCTATTTGAGAGGTGAGGAACGCAACGGTGAGGTCAGATTTTTGATCCGATGAGTATTTTGATTCCTCGATTTGTGGGGTATTTAAATATTATTAAAATATTCATCGACTTTTCAACGACTTCCGATTAACATGAAAACTTCACCCCTGGCTAATTTGGGGTCAAGGAGCATAATGGCGAGGTCCGTTTATCGATTGGAGGTCAATTTAGATTGGTCAATTCTAGGGTTTTTGGATTTTTTTTTTCTAAAAATCAGGATTCGATCCATTTGACTCCTGATTTGGACTAGGTCTTAAAGGCTGACTCTAATTGACCTAATTAGCACTTATGATTACACTTAAGACCAAGATTAGTCCTAATTGACTAAGGTAACAACCTGGGTTGTTATAGACTCCGCCACTCAAGAATGATGTCGTCCTCGAATCACTCCAGTGGAACTAAAAGTAGAACCAAGTACGACTGAATTAAAGTAAAAAGGTTAGGATAATAGGAAATGGAATAACCTGGATTCTCAAAGAGTTTTGGATATTTGGATCGCATGTCAGACTCCTTTTCCCAAGTGGCCTCGTTGCGTGAACGATTCTTCCACTAGACTTTGATCATGTTGATGACACGATTTCGGAGCTGCTTGCGATCATACGCTAAGATTCGAATTGGTTCCTCGGCATATGACAGATTGGGCTGGATCTGGATTTCAGGGAATTGCACGAGGTGAGACGGGTCTCGAAGACATTTCCTTAGAGAAGACATGTGGAACACATGGTGCACTGCGGCAAAATCCATTGGCAATTCTAATTGGTAGGCGGCTGACCCAATTCTCTTCAAGATTTTGAATGGTCCAACATACCTTGGGCTGAGCTTACCGGCAACCCCAAAATGATAGACTCCTTTCATGGGATTGACCTTTAGGTATACAGAGTCTCCTTCCTGAAACTCCAAGGGGTGATGATGGAGGTCATGATACTTGCTCTGTCTATCCTGGGCTGTTCTGATCCGTTGCTGTATGAGCTTTATCTTCTTATTTGTCTCCTCTACTAACTCAGAGCCATATAATTGAACATTCCCTGTCTCTGCCCAAGCCATTAGTGTAGAGCACTTCCTACCATAAAGTGCTTCATACGGAGCCATCTTGATGCTAGCTTGGAAGCTATTATTGTATTCGAATTCTAGCAAGGGAAGGTGATCTTCCCAAGATCCTGCAAAGTCTAATATGCAGAGGCGGAGTAAGTCCTCTAGGACCTGATTTACCCTCTCTGTTTGACCATCTGTTTGAGGATGGAAAGCCATGCTCATGGCTAGCATGGTGCCTAGGTCCTGATGAATGACCTGCCAAAATTTTGCTGTGAATCGGCTATCTCTATCTGATACAATGGTTTTTGGGATACCATGAAGCCAAACTATTTCCTTGATATAGATTATGGAAAGTCTCTCAACTGAGTCAGTTTGTCGGACCGGGATGAAGTGCGCAGACTTAATCAACCGATCAACTATGACCCAAATAGTATCTGCCCCAGACCTCACACGAGACAGACCCATAACAAAATCCATCGATATGTCTGACCATTTCCACTCTGGGATCTCCAGTGGACGTAGCAGACCTCCTAGCCTTTGGTGTTCTGCTTTTACTAGGCAACATGCGTGGCACTTAGCCACAAAGTCTGCTATGCTCTTCTTCATTCCTAGCCACCAGAATGATAATTTCAGATCTTGATACATTTTTGTACTTCCTGGGTGCACTTGATATCCTGAGTTATGACCCTCAACCAGTATTTTGCATTGCATATATTTAGGGATCCACAAACAATCTCCTAGATAGATAGCACCCTTCTAAAATTGAAGATCAGTGCGGCGTCCACTCTCGATGGCCTATTTGAAGCCCAAGAATTCCTCGTCCTTGGTTTGTGACACAGACTCGTCCCTGTGGAAGGTGGGATCTACATTGATATTTGTCAGTGTTAAGCTGAGCCTGTCCCCGCTAATAGGCTTGATACCCATTTTGCGGAATTTTTCTATCAACGGGCCTTCTGATATTATGGTATTTAGTGAGGCTTGATGACTTAGAGAGTTGGCTACGACGTTGGCTTTCTCGGGATGGTATTGAATGTCTAGGTCGTAATCGTTAATCAGCTCTAGCCACCTTCTCTGTCTACAGTTTAATTCCCGATGGGTGAATATGTATTTCAGACTTTGGTGATCGGTGAAAATTGAGCATTGAACTCCGTAGAGATAGTGTCGCCAGATCTTTAGGGCAAACACTACTGCGGCCAGCTCAAGGTCGTGGACTGCATAATTCTTCTCGTGGACCTTTCATTGTCGTGAGGCGTAAGCGATGACTTTTCCCTCTTGCATTAATACAGCCCCTAGGCCTATGCTCGAGGCATCTGTATATACATGATAATTCACTCCTTCCCTTGGAAGGACTAATACAGGGGCAGAGGTAAATGCATCTTTAAGTACTTGGAAGGCCTTCTCGCACACAGGCGACCATTCAAATGGTACTGCCTTTTGAGTGAGCTTGGTGATAGGAGAGGCGATTTGGGAAAATCCATTCACAAACTTCCTATAATAGTCTGCCAATCCCAAAAAACTTCTGACCTCAGTCATTGTTTTAGGCTGAGCCCATTCATGGATTGCATGGATTTTGTTTTGATCCACCTTGAGCCCGTGAGCATCCACAATATGGCCTAGGAAGGCGATAGATTCCAGCCATAATTCACACTTTGAGTACTTGGCGTATAGTTGGTGGTTCCTTAGTTCTTCCAATACAATCCGGAGGTGTTCTTCGTGTTCATTCTTGGACTTAGAGTATATAAGTATGTCATCTATAAACATGATGATGAATTTGTCCAGGTATAATTTCAAGATATGGGGGAGTCTGTAATAATCCAAGGCTGTTACACAGCTTAATTTTAGCTTAATTGTATTTTAATTATCATTCCGTTAAGTTCATCTAGTTGTTGGAACCAAACCTTGAAAATTTGGAGTGATTCGGAGCTCAATCAAATAATTAGAATATTTTAATATATTTAATTAATTAGAAAATTGAGATATTTAAATTGACCTTGAAATCAAATCTAACTTCATCATTGCGATCGTCACCCCCAAATTAGTTAGGGGTGAAGTTTTGGAAGCATTTGGAAGTCGTCAAATTTTTGAGAATATTTTAATGTAATTAAATGCACCGAAAAATAGAATAATTAAATAATCATCAAAATCAAAATCTGACTTCATCGTTGAATTTCTCACCCTTAAAATAGCTAAAGGTGAATTTTTGAAATTTTTCGGAACGTGTTTATCAAATTTTAATTTTTAATAAATTAAAAATTAGAAATGAATAATTAATTATTCATTTAAATCCATTTTTATTTTCTCTTCTTATTTCCTCTCATGGCTAGCCCCATTCCTCTTATTTAGCGCCCCTCTCCCTCAATTTCTGGCGCACATAAGGGGGAAACCTCTCCCCCTTCTCCCTTAGGCCATGCCTACTTCCCCTCTTCTCCTCCTTTAAGAAGGAAGTTCAGCCCCTCCTCTTCCATTTTTGCACAAGCTGAAGTCCCTTCTTCCTCCCAGGCTCATCCTCCTTCCTCCATTACTGAGCTTGTTTGTTGTTGGAGGAGCCCTCAAGTCTCAAGCTTTTGTAAAAAATCTAAGGTCTTCTTCCTTCATTCTTGCAAGGTTAAAAGTACCATTTTGCTTACTCTTTCTTATGCTCTCTTCATCTGATTTATTAAGTACTATGATTAGCATATTCATTAGATATTATATTAAATTTAAGTGTGATCGTCAAGCTTCAATTGGACTCAAATGAGCCTGGTTGAAACTTGTTCTTCATTAGAAAAACTGTCAAAAAGATGTATGATTTTTGTATACCTGTAGCTATGTCATCAATTTTTGCTCGTTAGGATAATCCATTCATGCTGATTTTGGTACCAATGGAAAGGTCTCAAAAAGATCTTTCCATCGGTATGTGGCACCACATGTGAGGTGCCCAAAATTGGGAGTATTCGAGCGCAAAAGGAGACCCATCACATTTTTTACACAGGCGAAATCACCATCGGGGAATGCAGCGCACCGCAGTGCCCAAAGTTTTGAATTTGAGTCCACCGTAGTGCATCGTAGCACGCTACAGCGCACCGCAACAGCATAATAATTTGATGAAGCATAAAAAATCTGATGACATTAAATTAAATCCGCCTATATTTGGTGATCTTTTTAGTCACATCCTTGGAACTTTATGTAAGATTTACCTCTTGTAGTCTAAATCTCATAGCCTTGGTGATCCTTATTGATTAAATAACATTGTCTGAACTTTGATTATTAGTTGAGTATAGTAGTGTATATCCATAGTGCTGGATCACTTTAGTAGTATTCAGGAGCTGGTTGATTCACTTTAATATAGGATTATATTTGTGTTCTATCATGCTGGATTAGTCGGATATAGTCCCACTTAGAATAAATTATCCAATTCTAAGAGTGTTATAATTAGTGACTTAAACCCTTAGTTTGAGATATAAACTACAACCGGCACTGCCTCCCATCAAAGTGCACTTCGATAAGTGCAGTTTTAACCAAATAAATATCCCAGTACTATTCTTAAGACACTAAGTATGTTGGAAATCTAGGTATTTAACAGCTTAGTTTGAAATGTAATATGTGACCGGGTACTGCCTCCTATCGAAGTGCGCTTTGATAAGTGCAGTTTTAAATAAATTGAGTGCTAAGTTCACCTTTACTGGAAACATACTAAATATGTATATATAATCTTTCCAAATGATGATTTTAAGTAAAATCCTAAGTAAAACAAAATGTTGGATTTAAACTTAAGAATCAGAATTCATTTAGATGAATTCTGCACAATTGAGATATTTGATTTATTATCTAATTTTAAATCATTTTCTATATTTTTGAATTTTAAGGCATGTAGTGTAGAGTCATGAACATGAACATGAGCATGATGTATGAGTATTATTGATGATTTATGGATTACGGAATGTTGCATATATTAATCGAGGAATTTTCAAGATGACTAGTACTGGATTCCCAACTAGATATATGTAGACATTGGACCGTAAGATTCATACTCATTTAGTGATATTTTGGTTGCATATTAGTTGCATATTGTATCGTGGCATATACAGATATATGACTTCAGTGACATACATCATAGTCATACATGTTATTACTCAGTTTCAGATCCATTACTATTTTTGTTTACTTTAAGTATTCAATTTACAGTATAACTTTAATTTACTTTTCGTTAATTTTGTATTATTTTATGCTTTCAGTTACATTTACAATATTTTTACAATTTTATTTACATTATTTAAATGTTAAGTAAATAATTATAACTACTTAGATTAGTTTCGATGTGTTAGACTTATTGTCTAACACATGGTACTTTTGGGATCTAAGAATTTGCTAGATCTCGAGCAGTTTATTGAGCCAGGTAAGGAGGATGTTCAGGAGGTTCAGGAGGAGTTTGCGGAGCCGTAGCAAATTTTCCTTTCAGCTTTTACTCTTTTGATTTAGTTATTCTCTAGTTCGGTATTTAAACTCTATTATGTATTTCTATAAAGTGGTTGTAATAACTTTGGATGTGTCTTCTTTTCTTTTCTGAGATGAATGTTCTATTTAACTTTTATAATGAATATTTTTGGATGTTTGTTTTAGCTTCCACACGCTATTTATATATTACTTACACTTAGTATTGTGATATGATCAGCATACTAGAAATATTGATATTTTATATTTATACTGAATTCTTCATGTTGTATTTTAAATCCAATGTATGTATTTGCCTAATACTTAAGATAAGGATACTACTCTTATCTTAAGTATTAGTCTCGACCCTCCTTTGGGGTTGAGTCAGCAGCCTTTAGTTAGTGGTTGAGCTGAGTATGCACGGGAGTGGTTGAGCTGAGTAGAGTCAGTCCTGAGGCACATAGAGTGTCCATAGTTCCTCTTGGTTGACATAGTGACGGGTCAGATGTCAGACTATACGGGAGTCTGGTGGTACGATACCATCAAGAAGTTCGAACAGAAATGCAAGAGAAAGCATCAGGAAGTGACATTTGAAAATTTTTTGTGTTGCATTTAGGGCTGAGTACATTAAGGATGTCTGAGTGTTAGTTAGAGTAATTATCACTTCTTGTTACTTAAATGATTTTTAATAGTATGGTGATTTTTGATATTTTTTGAATCTTATGTAAATCTTTATTTCAAAAGTAAATGCGAATTTTTGGCGTCTATTAGAAATTTAATTGCTATCTTACTTAGAATGATTCTGAAATCTAGATTTGTATTGCTCAACTAAAATGAATTCTGGATCATCCCCCACTGCTACCCCTATCAAAATTGATGTCGCTTCAAGCAGTTTTTCTGATAAAGTAGCTCATCTTCTAGCAATGGTGGCAACCTTGTTGGAGAATCAGGCTCAACAAGCACAAGCAATACAAAAGATGATATCTGATCGTCCAGTATCAGCTGTTACTACTGCTCCTGCTGTTCCTATTCTGCAACATCCTTTTCCTTCCCATTATTCCATAGATGGTATTTTCCACAACTTTTTAAGATTAAGGCCTTCCACCTTCTGTGGAAATTGAGGCTGAACCAATTCAAGGCCATAATAGGCCTCATCCGTATGGCAAGTGTTACCACTTTGGCCGTAAGTGCTACGCATGTGGGCATCTAGGCCACCTATTATATCAATGCACCTACACAGAGACAATGGATGGAGTCCAGATTAAGCAGTATCAGAAGAACCAAGTATTCAAGGCAACTCCGCTGAATATGAGAGAACCAGGCTTGGCCATAATGCCAGCCCCTACATCTGAAGTTGCTCCAGAGCAGCCCTCAGCTCCTAAGTCCCAGAACATTCCCAAGAAGCAGGTAAACAATTGTCCTGCTAGTCCTGCATGAGTATATGCTTTAACACCTCTGGAAGCCGCAGAAGACATCGATGTGGCTTTAGGTACACATTTCAGAACTTTTCTTTCATTTCTGTACCTTAATTATTATAATTTATTAATGCGATTCGTATAAATAAATTAGGCACACTGTATTTTAATGACCAGCCCTGCAACGTGTTATTTGACACTGGTGCTAGTCATTCATTTATTTCTGAATATTTTGCCACCATTCTTAACCCACACTCGTACAAATTAGAAAAATCATTAAATGTTGGAATTCCATCTGGAGCCTAACTCAGTGCTCATAAGTTTTATAATATCAAAATTCCATTAAATGGTAAGAAGTTTGATTCCAAATTAATCATCCTGCCATTAGCAGACTTTGATATTATCCTTGGGATGAACTGGCTTAGTGACAATAATGTCGTGATAAACTACCATAAGAAGGAAGTCACTCTTCATTTTCAGAGCAAGTCTGAAACCTTTATAGGAAAAGTCGGTACACAACTATCGTTAATCAATGCTATCAAAGCTGAACAATTAATTAGTAAGGGTTGTGATACTTTCTGGTCACTATGATGGGTGAAGCAAAAGAAAGTATCCCTCTCTCTAATTGCAAACTAGTTAAGGAGTTCGTCAATGTATTCCCAGAAGATTTGCCTGGTGTACCTCCTCATAGAGAAGTAGAGTTCTCTATTGAATTAATCCCAGGTACCCAGCCTATATCTAAAGCTCCGTACAGAATGGCGCCTAAGGAACTTCAAGAAATCTCAACATACAGTTGCAAGAGCTCTTGAATAAAGGTTTTATTAGGCCAAGTATATCTCCTTGGGGAGCACCTGTTTTGCTGTAATAAAGAAGGATGGATCTATGCATATGCACATAGATTACTATGAACTAAATAAAGTAACCATAAAGAATAAATACCCATTGCCTAAAATCGATGATTTGTTCGACCAGTTATCTGGACCTGTTATATTCTCTAAGATCGACCTCAGGTTTGGATGTCATCAATTGCGAGTAAAAGAAGATGATGTAGGAAAGACCGCCTTTCGTACTTGCTATGGTCATTTTGAATTCTTAATGATGTCTTTCAGACTCACCAATGCGCCATCAATCTTTATGGATTCGATGCTGCGAGTTCTTAAGCTATATTTAGACAAATTTGTAATCGTCTTTACCGACAACATTCTCATCTATTCTCGAACCTTAAGAGATCATAAAAATCATCTGAGGTCAGTATTAGAATCTTTGTGTGAACAACAACTGTATGCTAAGTTCTTTAAATGCAAATTTTGGCTCAAATCCATTTCATTCTTGGGACATATAGTCGATGCCCAAGGTATTCGTGTAGATCAGAACAAAATAAGCACTATTTAGAACTGGGTTCAACCCAAGTCAGTCACTGATATCAGAAGTTTCTTGGGATTAGCTGGGTATTACAAAAAATTTGTTAAAGGTTTTCTCAGATCGCCTTGCCTTTGACTAAGTTAACTCAGAAAGTTGTTCCGTTCATTTGGAGTCCTGAATGTGAGGAAGCATTTTAAACTCTGAAGGACGCACTCTCTACCACTATAGTACTTGTTCTTCCCAAGGAAGACTTGAACTATCAGGTGTACACCAATGCCTCTAGGATTGGTCTAGGCTGTGTGTTAATGCAAGAGGGTAAGGTAATCACTTATGCTTCTCGTCAGTTAAAACCCCATGAGAAAAATTATCCAGTTCATGATCTTGAACTTGCTGTCGTAATCTTTGCATTAAAATTTTGACGTCACTATTTATATGGAGTTCAGTGTTCGATTTTCACTGATCATCAAAGCATGAATTGGAGGGAACTGAATTGTCGTCAGAGGAGATGGTTAGAGCTTATTAGTGATTATGATCTGAGCATTCAATATCATCCAGGGAAAGCAAATGTAAAGGCCGATGCTCTTAGTTGTCGTGCTACTTTATCTTCCATGATTGCCTCCAGTTCCTTAGAATAAGAATTTCATAAGCTAGAGATTTCTCTAGTCAATGGCAATATACTAAGTTTGCTTCTTGTAAATATTAATGTGAAACCCACCTTCCATAGAGATGTCTCCATCTCGCAGACTAAGGATGATGATTATCTAAAATTCAAAGCAGATATTGAAGGTGGTCATTGTCATGAGTTGCAATTACATAATGGTGTAATATATCAAGGAAATTATTTGTGGATTCCTAAATCTATACATCGTGAAGTTTTGATTGAAGGCCATAATACATTCACCCAGGCAGTATTAAGATGTACCAGGATATAAAGCAATCATTTTGGTGGCCCGGTATGAAGAGGAATGTAGCCAATTTTGTGGCTAAGGGTTACTCTTGCAATTTGGTAAAGGCTGAGCACCAAAGACCTGGTGGTCTTCTGCATCTATTGGACATTCTCGAATGGAAATAGTTCAGTATATATATGGATTTTGTCATGGGATTGTCTCATGCAAAATCTGGTGCCGATGCAATCTAGGTTATAGTAGACCATTTAACTAAATCAGCGCACTTCCTTCCTATCCATCAGACTGACTCTGTAGAGAAGTTAACAAAGATCTATATCAAAGAAATTATCAGGCTGCATGGTATTCCGAAATTAATCGTATCTGACAGAGATAGTAGATTTACATCTAAGTTTTGGCAAGCTGTGCACCAAGATCTGGGTACTACTTTAGCCACGAGTACAACTTTTCATCCTCAAACAGATGATCAAACTGAAAGATTGAATCAAGTTCTTGAGGATTTTCTTAGGCTTTGTGTTCTTGATTTTGCCAGTTCCTAGGAAGATCATATTCCATTAGTGAAGTTTGCCTATAACAACAGCTATTATGTCAGCATTAAAATAGCTCCGTATGAGGCATTGTATGGTAGAAAATGCAGTACTCCGCTAGCTTGGTCAGAAATAAGAAGCATTCAACTTTTTGGGTCTGAGTTAGTTGAAGAAACTAATAAGAAGACCTAATTAATTCAGCAGAGAATTCGTTCTGCTCAAGATCGTCAGAGCAAGTATCATGAGTTTATTTGGGAAGAAATCAAATATATTTTCGAACACTATTTGAATGCAAAATTGATTATCCAGAATTAGTATACTTCTTATTAATTTTAACAAATGAGATTGAATAAACAACTTATGGAGATTGAAGGGCTTCAATTCAATTTTTTTTTTTATTATTGTCTTTTACAAATCTATTCTACACCTAAATATAAATTCTCTTATTAAATCTTATGTCTATGCGATTGATATTTTAAAGAGATGATAAGAAGGATTTATGTAATACATAAGTGAACTTAATTCATTTTTTTTATCATACATACATGAGATATCCTTACAGCTCAAAGGGTACTAGCATGCTTAAATTCTGAAGTCTTATTATAAACTCCAATGTTATATAAAATATGTCTTGATATTTTAAAAGTTTTGTTTCACAATACTTAAAGAGCTTGAGCAATCTAATAACTAAAGCTGTGATTCATCTTGTCATTCCCACTCCTTATTGGAGCTGCAAACTTTCGCAATATATTATTGTGCATTTCTAGATTTAATTATTTCATTGATGGTTGCATCATTTAAATAATTTTACATTATTGTAAAGTTGTTCACAAAGTTGCATTATAACATTTCAACATTTAGTGGCATTGTCTAAACAGATATAATCAGCATGAAAGAAAATTAAAATTAGCCAATCCATTTCTGATTAAATTCTGTTATATTGCTTCTAATGCAGGAACAATAGGAGAGGCATCCGTTCCATTAATAGGGAAGCCCAGCTTGGTAAAGTCATTTACCATCTTGACATAGTCCTCATTTATAGCATGAACAATAATTGATCAGAATTTGCTTATTTGCTGAAGTTTAATAAGTGATTTATCAGTTTTAAACAATCCAAGATTAGCCCCATAACTAAAGTGAATATTGTCATTAAGTGAAATGTGAGAATAAATGCTGCCATAAATCAACTCCTCAAGATGCATACTACATTTTCACTTCATTTTGTTTGCTTAACTATTGTTTATATAATAGTTCTATGTCAATACCTTTAGGTCTAAATAGAGACATGCAAGTATCTTTTGTGAAGTAATTAAAGGAAATTATTATTTTTATTTTCTTCTTATTTTTTTTAGAATGTCTACCTTATACATTATGGCCAAATAAAGAGCAATCTAATGTTTGTTTAAAATTACACTCATTTCTTTTTGATATACTACAATGCTTATAATTGAATACAAAAGGTATATTATTTCATATCATATAATTTATAAAAGTTCAAAATTCACTAAAATGTTTGATTAGTATTGATAATACTTTAATCCTGTATGATAATGGCTGTTGAATAATTTCTATTAGCATAATTGAGAATCATCTCCTTCTCGCGTTATTCTAATTTCGTTATAAGTTTTATTAATTATATGGCCAAATTATAGAATCCGTTTATAACAAATTATGACATCGTTATTATTATTATTTTTTTTAGTTAGTATTTCATTTAGAGAAATTGGTAATTAACTCATGGTAATTATGCCTCTTTGTAAGTTTAGAACAAAAGAAAAGAAAGATAGATATAGTTGCTGTCCATTTGTTTAAAAATGCTGAAATACGTTCATGAGAAGGATGACTTTCATTTCTTTCAAATTACATGCTGCTATTAAGTGGAAGCAATGAAAATGGTACAAGATTCTATGCTACAAGTTTATCTGTATGGATGAATCTTATAAAATAATTGTGGCCATCTTTAGTTTTATAAGATTATAATTGATTCAATGATATCAAATGCTGCTATTAGAATCATATTTTTCCATAAATGATATATGAAATTATAGAGTACCATTTCTCATATTAGCATCGCATGCTACTATTTTCTTTTAAATATAAATGCTGCCATGAAATCAGATGTTTTCTTTCATTCTAATATGAGATCAATGAATTATATTAAATCAAATGCTATTATTCATTTAAGAGTAAATGCTATCACTTATTTCGTTATAATCAATTGCTGCTATGTTTCTTACAAGATTTAATGATACCATCTAATTTATAAGTCAAGTGCTACCTTATTATATTAGAATCAATGTTATTCTTTTATATAAACATACTGCTGCCACTTAGTTGTGAGATACAAGAATTTATAATAGATTATATGAGCATTTATATTGTCATTCTTTTATAAAATTATTTGCTGCCAAGTGTATATATAAGAATCATGTGTTGTCTTCTAATTCTAAGGTAAGATTAAGATCAAATGAAATAAAAAACTGCCATTAATTTTAAATGTTATTTTTGTTGAATAAATGCTTCCATCTAGTTCAATTATGATTATATGTTGCCTTTATTTTAGAAGTGATAAGGTAAGATGCCGCCATTACATATTGCCTTTCTTCCCAAATTGATTGAGATAAAATGTTGCCATTATAATCAAATGAAATGGGAGATATGTATTACCATTTATTTCAATGTGAATCAAAGAATATCATGAATCAAAATGCTACAATTTTCTAAAAAGAGATCTTACAAGATCAAATGCTTCCATATAGTACAAATGTGATTAAATTTTATTACATATTATATTATAAGATTCACATGCTGTCAATATATATTATTAGATTGGATGTTACAATTTATTGTATAAGATCCAAAGAAATCTCAATGCTGCAATATATTTATGTTAAGATCTAAATGCCGTTAATTCTTTCATTCTAATCTTATGCTGCCATAAGATTAAATATTGTAGTGTATTCTATGGGATTTAAAGGTTATTGTAAAAGAACAAGGGTTGCCATATAATTAAATTTCATCACTTCCCATATTAAAACCATATGACAGAATCATTGAATCATGTCAAAATTAATATTATTCTAATTTCTATCATCAAATGCATTTAAAGATTTAAATACTATGTAAAAATTTAATTTAAATAATTCTTATTTATTTATATTTAATTGCTAACCTTAATGATATTATTCTTTACAAGTTAAGTTGTAAGAATAATACAGGAATGCTAAATTAAATGATATATGCAAAATATCACATAAAGATGCCCTTATTACTAATTTTATTTCTACATCTTTTTTTAAATTAGATATTTTATATATGATGAATAAACTGCTTAGTTTGGTTTAATATATTTGTAAAACTGGAAATGAGTAATCTTGTAAAAAAGGTTGAACTCTATTTTAGAACTGGAAATGAACTCTATGTTAGAATTGGAAATGAGCAATTCTATAAAAATGATTGAACTCTATTTTAGAACTGGAAATAGTCAATGGATTGACTTATATTTGATTGTGAAAATTATTTATTTGAACAAAAATAAAGGAGACTCTGCCGAAATTTCTAAGAATTTTAAGACTTAGAAATTTTTCAAAAAATTTTAGTATTCATTTCAAAATATCCATTTCAATGATTCATTTTTAAACCTTAATTCTCAATCAATCTAATTGAAAATAATAGTTCCTTTTCTTTTTAAGCTTTAGATAAGTTTTTCTTTTATTTCAAATTGAGTTTAATTTATCTTTTTCCTAATTTTAAGTTTCATGAAAATAAACTTACATTCATTTTAGAATTGACTTAAGATCAAATATCTATGTCAATTTGGAGTTTAATTAACTCCAATTATGAGTAAATTATTAAAATCTTAGATAAACAAGAAGATATCACATACATTTATAATGTTTACAATCTATTGAGTGCTTGTCTAACTTTGAGCCTCTTTCCTTGAATAATCATTCAAGAGCATTGTGCATAAATAAAGATTTTTCTTAAAATTTTAAAGGGGAACGCCTTATGGCAAATTGAGTACAAAAGAAAGCGCTTATATTAGGACTTCACATTTTAGAGAGGGTAAATATGAATGTTCAACTTCCCCACTGTATCTGGTTAAGCAGACGTGCTTAACTCCTCGCCCATTCTGTTGTGTACTCCTACAAAATGAGGTATTTCTAAATGTAACTTTAACTAAAGATATAAGAGTTCTTTCACAAATTGTAAGATCTCTTCATAACTGTTTAGTTATGCTTTCATTTCATAGTTCTAAACTATGATTATCTTAGATTGAGAATCTAAGATATTTCCTCATTTCCTTTAGCTTTACACTCTCTATTTTTAGTATTGTGTATTGCTTACTTCAGTTTAATTTGAATACAGTATATGTTACTTAACTTCAATTAATGCTTCATTGTATGTCAATTGCTTACTTAGCATATATTTCAATTGATCATATATTGCTTTCATTTCATGCATATAGTAGTTTCTAGCCTTTAAAATGCTTTTCCTTACCAATTTTTAGTAATAGGCTAGAACTTTATTAAAGTGAGTATTTTTACTCAACTTATTTTATACTATTTTTTTTACAGTTATACTTACTTCACTTTCCCATACTTTACAGCTTTTATAATATCGCTGCTTACTTTAAATTGTAAATCATAATTATGATATCTTGTTAATCTAAAAATATAGCCAATTTTAAAATGTGCTTAGACTATTTAGTCTAACTATACTTTTTTTTTTAACTTTGCCCTATCATATTTAAATACCAAAATATGATAGATCAAGAGCCATTTTATTCAGGTGATGCAGGTTCAAGAACTTGAAGGGCTTATTGTAATGACCCTAGGTCACTAAAAAGGCAAGCTTTGAATTTCTGATTCATTAAATCTCCTGCAAATTTCAGTTTCCCGTTAAAACTCCCACTAAATTTTTGAATTTTCAGTACAATCCTTAATTTAGCAGGTTTAAAATTCGTTTAAAAGCTGAAATTTAATTTAAAACCGTTATTAACACGTTTAAATTTAGCAAAAGATAACTTCCTCATTGAAAGCTCATGTTTAAGGCATGAATTAGCTGTCCCTATTTGAAACGGTTAAAACAATAACTATCGGCTGAATTTAGAAGGTTTTCGTAGAGCTATTAAGGGAAGAGTTTTGTAACGTGCTGCTCGAGCCGAATAAATCGGACGTGCGTTACATACGCACGTCCTATTTAATCAAGAGGGGGACAGAAGACCCTCACCACTCGAGCCAACCTCCACTCGCCTCTCCTTCTCAATCGTTCGGTCATTACCACACTGACGAACTGCATCCGATGGAAACCTAGTAGCGAGCGAGTGACGGGGTCCTTACCTGCGACGGTGAGTCGATCCCTACCTGCGACCGATGGAAGGACAAAGACTGGAGCGCAGTCGACTCGATCTGACCCTCTCGTCCCAGCGCCAACTCCTCCTTCCGCTTGACCTCTTCTCTGCGCCGATCCCTCCTTCCACTTGCTTGACTCGCTCGACGCATTCGGCTCGTCTGTAAGGTAAGGTCCTTTTGTCGAATAGAAAAGGATGAAATACATGTATATATATATATATATATATATACACACACACACATATATAATAAACCATAATAATAATAATAATAATAATAATAATAATAATAATAATATTAATAATAAATAATTGTTATAAATAGATTAAATAACTTATTTTAATATCATTAAAAAAAATAGTTTTAATATTATAATGATTTAAACTTAAGAATTAGCAGCAATTGGTCATATTTAATCACTTAACCTAAGACTAGGTTTTCTATTTTGCATTATGAAGAATTAAAATGATTAATAATAATATTACAGCACTATGATTAGATCTTACTAGCCAACATTAGGAAGATCTCTAATCAGTCCAAATCAGTTATTTGATAAATTTTGGAGTCAATTATAATTTTAATCAAATATGAATATTATCAACCTCATATCCTAACTTATACTTTAAGCATTGAGTTCATACCAAATTAGGTCATAAATAATAGCTTAAGAGGTTTTGAAATATTGCTTGAATAAAGCATGTTATTCTACCCTAACATAATAGATGGGTTCGGTATTGATAAAGGAAAGGCTTAGTAAAAATATGATAAATTAGAATTATGAACATTTTCATTGTATAATCTACTCTTATAAGATTTAGATCTAAGTAACCATCTAAAGGTAAATTAAGGAACATGAATACTAGTTCTAAATCTTGTAAATAGATAGTTTCATTAATTAATAAAATCTCAATTATAATTTTTATAGACACATCAAGTTGTGAGTGATTCATTTAGTTAAGTCAAACACAAAAGGTACACTGGATATTACTTTTATGCTTTTATATACTTTCTATCTTTTTGCTGCTTAAGCATCGCTTTGAACCTGTTTTATATTGTTGCATTTTTCTCTTATTGCTAGAGAGTTAAAAAGATGTTTATGTATATTATGAATGTTGCAAAGGGTTCCAACACGAAGGTTAAATTAAGTTAGGGATGAGGCTAGTTCATCAGGAGTTATAAGGGTGCCATCTATAGCCTTGAGGGGGCCTAGATGAAGGTCATGCTTAACTGCATATATGATTCCATCTGGAGCCTTTAACGGGGGCCTAGGTGAAGGATACCATCTGGAGCCTTGAGAGAGGCCCAAGTGAAGGTGCCATCTGGAGCCTTTAACGGGGGCCCAGGTGAAGGATACCATCTGTAGCCTTGAGAGAGGCCCAGGTGAAGGTGCCATCTGGAGCCTTTAACGGGGACCCAGGTGAAGGATACCATCTGGAGCCTTGAGAGAGGCCCAGGTGAAGGTGCCATCTGGAGTCTTTAATGGGGCCCAGGTGAAGGATATATTTAATTGCAACCTCACGGTTCTGGCCTTGCCCAACAGAACTACTAACATTGCTTCATAATATCAAGTCATAAACATAAACATGAACTTTTATGCGATTATTGCTTTCTGTTTGATAACTTGGCATGTGCAAGAACAGTTATTTTGCAGGAGATATATTTATCTTTTTGTTTTTGAAACACACTATTTCCTGCAGTTATTATCATTTTGCTTCCTGCCCTACTTTAAGTATATTTTTAATATCCTTTGTATTTAGAATGTGCACTAAGGCATTATTTTTATAATGCCAGATCAGCTACAGTTGGAGGCGGTTGATATAATCTAAGGGCATAACGCGAGAAAATAACTGCTCATTCCAGGATTAATAATTTCATATGTAATGAATTTCATGTAATAAATTTTTGGATATTATATATTTTAAATTGAATGAATAATATTTCTTATATCTGAATGGCTTTGGATGTTTATTTAACTACTATTTTACCTAATTGCCAATATGATCCTACGGAAAGATGCATCTGATGTTAGTTTGGATGTTACCAACCTAACATGGGTCATCACACTTATAAGGAATTCTGCTTCTGCTTAATTTTAAATAATTTACTTGTATAAGTGAGAGAGAGTGATTTACTTACTGCATTTTTCTCTTACTTTTAAGTTTGTAATAATTGGTTTATAAACTGCTTAAGTTACTTTTGCCTATATTTATTAATCTGTGTTGTACCTTCCATGTTTGAAACTGCTTGGGATGAATGAGTGGATTAATTTAATTTATAGTATTGTAAATACTTGCATTTTTGTATTTATTTGTACCTTCCTTTTCATTTATTTTTAACTTAACAACTACTCATAAAGTGACTTGGCCACTTAGCATCAGTACTTGATTGGTTTCTTTCTAATCAAGTGTTGGGTGCTAAGGTAATACCCCAATATTTGGATTAATTTTCTATCCAATTATTGGGGCCATTGCAGTTTATAACAACCCTAGTTATTACCTTAGCTAAATTTAGATTAATTAAGCTAAACCAAGTTCTATTTTTGATTTAATTAGACTAAATAGGTCATTTAAACCTAACCTTAGAAGTTTGGGATCAATCAGAGCTAAATTGAGAATTTTGATATTTTTGGCTATTTTTGGATCTTGAAAAATACATAAATTAAATTGATCTTCAAATTAAAATCTGAGTTTATTTTTGAATTGCACATACCTTAACTAGCTAAGGGTGAATTTTTGGAATTTTTGGAGCTCATTTAGTCTTAAATTGAATTTAAAAAATTATTAGAATTTAATTAATTAATTAAAGGACTTAATTTATTAAATAATTAAATAATTAATATTATTTTAACCGCGGGATTTGCTTGTCGGGACCATGGCAGATCCACTGCGGGGTCCCGACAATGGAGCAGCATATCCGTTGTATGGATGCTTTAGCACGCATCCTAATGCACCTAATCCTACGGCTCGTATCATCCACGTCATGATCTAATCATATCCGCTCGATCGGCATCTCCCATCCAACTCTCGAGATCTAATCCGCGGTTCTGTTAATCAGGAGCCGCATCAGACCGTCAAACCCCAACGGCCGCGTGATCAGACGGCTGCTGAGGACCCCACACTGTTCACCTTCATCTACCTTCATTTCCCTCCCATGCTCGTTGGTCCCCTGACAGCCAGAACCTCCCTTAGCCACGTGGCAGTACGGGAAATTATCCCGTTCTTTCTTCTTTGCCCTTCGATGCAACGGTCTGTTTGCAACGCTTTCCCGATTCTGCCCTCAGACGGTTAAACCCATCCTGTCCCTTGGGACGAACCACACGCTGGTGCTCGAGCCTCAATGCCTACCCTATACTTCTCTAAGGCCTATAAGTACCTCTATTGATCCCACAGTGAGCTCCTTTGCTCACTGTGAACCCCAATCTTCCTCAGCTCTCTATTTTCGGTGCTCCCAACTCTCCCGGTGACTGAACCTACTTCATCCGCTGATAGTGGGTGTGTTTTGGAGTTTAAACCCCCATGCTATAGTAGAGAGCTCAAGAATCTCTAGGGACCTGCTGCAGTACTCGACTCGTCTTCTTCCCGATTGTCAAGGTATAATCTCTGTCCCCTTTCTCTCATCGAGCTGGGTTCAGCTCGACTCTCTCTCCTTCCACTTAGGTGCTGTGCTAGGACCACCCTGCCATTCCTTGTAAGAAGTTGATGTGTGTGGATGGACTAGTAGTGCACCAAACAGTGAGCTCTTTGTCTGAGTGTGCACTGCCAAGCCACCAACAGTTTCTGTCCTAAGTTGAAGTGGACCCTCGGGATACTAAGTCCTATTGGAGTTTGACTTCTTCCAAGGATGATTGCAAACTCGTAGCAATCATTAGGCTTAGCCCAAGTGATCGATCGGTCTCGTATCGATCAAGCTAGGCTGCCTCTCACCCGTGGTTGGCCCCGAGTAGCACATCAGTGATCTAGCCCTCCCCAGGACCTCGCGACTCACCCAATCATTTCCCCTTTGATCCCCAAACATGTAGGGATAGACCTTGGATTGTGGCATTGGCTATGTGAGGAGAATTCACTCCTCACAGGTTCGCTCCAGGAGCTATCTCGGTCGAATAGCACCCCGATGATCCGGCGTGACCCAAATGGGGGTTCTTAGCCCAATCGATGAGCCTCATATTCCTGAATGTGTGGCCATCAAAATCCAGGCGTGGCGTTGTCTGGAGGTGGAGAATTTGGCGTCGGAAGTGAACCCTAGGAGGCCTAGTTTCGAGTAGGCGACGCGGGGACGATGACTAGTGCCGGGCCGGGTCAGACCCCATCCCGTGTGTTTTGCTTTTGGGCCAACAACGAAAATAAGGATTCACTGAATTAATTTTCTTAAGGAAATTAATTTAGTAAATCAAAACCTATGGTTTGATTTAAATAAAAATGCAGAATAAATTAATGAAATAACCTTAGCTATACTTATCCAAATGGTATGATCCAATATACTATTTTAATCAGAAAAATGCAAGAAACAATAATATAAAATAAAATCAAAAATCTAATTGTTAGATTTTAAATTATTCCCTAATCTTTCTCTATTTGTATTTAAATCATAATTAATTCATTAAGTGTCCAAAAATGTTGATTAAGGTCTCTGATTACTCATGAGACTATAAGGAACTTAAGTAAGCCATTAAAAATAATTTAAGATCTTTAATTTTATTAATCACTCCTTAATTACCCTAATATGGGATTAGTAAATTAAGCTTTAGATTAGTCTTTGATTTTGGTGAATCTAGTTTCTAATACCTTATTAAGTATAGTAGAACCTATAAATGTTATTGGATCACCCTAGAATGCCCTAATTTCCTTAATCACCTTAATTGGCCTCTTAATGTGATTAATGCTAATTAAGCTAAATTAAATATCCAAACCCCAAGATAAGTGTTTAACCTACTTCACTAATCAATATGAGACTCATTAAAATGGACTTAAGACTTGAGTCAATTTAGATGATTAAATCTTAAAATCCCATTTTAGCTTTAAGAGGGGTATTTTGGTCATTTTGACCAAAATAGGCTTAAGCACCCCTTAGGCCTTGAAAATTCAGTATAATGTCTCTAGTTAATACCTTATCACCTTTCTAAAATCTTATGTTAGTAATTTTGAGTTAAGTGAAGAACACTTAAATTAGTTCTTATTAAGATCTTAAGATCTTAAGAGTATTCAAACTCACTTTCTTAAGGGAGCAAACCTAATTAGCTTTAACATTAAATCTTCAGTTTAATCACCTTATTAAGTTGATTCATAAGCTAAAAATCCTAAAAGAAATATCCTTGTAAAATCCTAAGTCTAATTTTAGCCTAGATCTAAAGTGATCAAATCTTAAATTCTAGACTTCAGATCATCTAATTAAATTGAATCGTCTTCTTTGAACTTCCTTAATTGATTCATTATTTAATCCTTTTGAAACCTCCTTGTGGGTATAGGATTGATTCAATCTATAGAATAATGCAGTTATCCTAAAGATTGAATCCCATATATGGAGTTTAAGTCCAGAATCTTCAACCTTGATTTACTTAATCAAGATTTGGGTTAAGTGAGTATAATAATAATAATTAGGCCATTGATTTCTTTACTTTAAACCTTTATAGTTGTCACTTGATTTTGAATTAGAACTTGTTAAGTTCTAAGGTTAAACATTGAGGTTGTGAATCTAAGATTATACTCGATAGCTAGATATTAGAGATCTTAAACTTGTATCTTCTTAGAATAGTTAGATTTGGATAATTTAGATAATAATAGATATCACCTATGTCTAGTTGAGTCTTTTGCTTACTTTGACTTTGATTGCCCTGCACACCTTGAATATTGAGCTTTATTTCTTGAGCATAATAGGAGAACTTAGAATATGAAAGGTACATCCTAAGTTAGTATTTGCAAAGCATAACATTCACTCAGTTCTTTCAGTGCATTCAATCCAGTAGGGTATGTACTAGCTTAGTCTGCCTCCTCAGTTATAATTTTGTTATAGAATAGACTCGGACCTAGTCCAGTGCTTGGCTAGGATGGATACATGTCTTATTCTATAAGTTTAACTCGGACCTAGCTCTGATGATGCCTAGGATAGATACATATTGAACTTTCTATTTAGAGGCCCTATATGGGCTGTTTATATTATGACAGTACTATGTCTTAGGCTTACTTTTACTTCATTTCAGTTTTGGTACTTTCAGTTGCTATGCCACATGTCTCAGTGGCTTTAATTTTTAGCTTATTTATGCTCTTAGCTATATTTGCAACATGCTTCAGTGGCTTTACATATATATTAAATTTACATGCTTGTATATATGTTATTATTGAGTAGTTAATAAATATTGGCATATTTAGGATGCTAGTTTTGTATATTCATTTCAATACCTTTTAGTACAGTTTAGTTTTATAAAATCAGTACGCTTCATGTGATTATAACCATGTTAGTATTAGTTTATTACAGTACTTGTAATTATTTTTGCTCTTTAGCCTCACCTTGTTTAGTTTCATGTTTGTACATATTTGATGATCAGTTATAAATGAATAGTTTATAGTTATCATGTTCCTTATAGCTTGATGCACCCTACATTGCTTGCATATTTGAAGTAGTTAGTGTGATATTTTTAAGCATTCAATTTATTTAATTAACCTAAAATATACTTAGACAATTTATCTAACTGTAACATTTTTCTTTTGTTGGTTGGCCTGACATTTGTGATATCGACAAATGTTAGATTTGAAGCTGTTCGTTGGTGGTTCTGCAGGAGAGGAATCAATGCAGGAGAATGATCTTTCTACTGCCACATAGTTAGATTTTCCTTTTTTGTAGTGAGATTAAGAGATATTTTCTTTTTTTTTTTAATTCAGTCTGTAATAATTAAATTTTATATGTATTTACTTTTTGCACTTGAGTTGAGTTACTGTTTCTTTTACTCTTGTATACTATGATGTGATGTTGATGTTATGTTATACTATTTTCTGCTTTCGCTACTTTGATATATTGATGTATGTTTACAGTTCCAGGTGACAAGTCCTTAGCTTAAGGCGAGTTGGGTCTTACCTGACTCTACTTGAGTTGGGGATTTATCACAGTTGGAGCATTGCGCTCCTCGTGATTATGCTAATATCAGTATTAGCATGGTCGTGGAGGGTACGGGGCCTCACACAAGTCTTCCAGCTAAGATTGGTTGGGCTGATTCCTAACTTAACTTTAGTTGGGAGATTTGCCTCAGTTGGAGACCGTCTTCACCATAATCATGTTAATATTAGTATTAGCATGACCACGGCGGGGACGGGATGCCACAGTAAGTCATCAGATTAAAAATCAAACTTAAATAAGACGATAAGTCTCATTAAGAGTTGTACTTTATATTAAAAAATAAAGGGGGAGCAAAGATTTTGGTCCCAAAGAATGCTCATTTTGTATGTTCTAGTGTATACACTTTATCATCTCCTTAATATCCCTAAGTTCTAGTGTATATAGTTCATCAAATCAATTTAACATATTGAAATCTTCTCTTTAATGTTTTTAACAATTTAAATAATAGAAATTTTGCATATTGTTCTTCATTTATGGTGCAAACACTTTGAATATTATTTTATTAGAATTTATAATGTAATTTTTAACAACTTCAGTTATAATTTTCCTTTACACTTAAGTCAATAAAAATGGTCAAATTATTTTGTTTCACAAAGTGATTTCTTGATAAACCAACTCTTCTTAGATTTAGCTAAGTGACTTAAACTGTTGATTCTCTTGCATATTATTGAGTGATCATTCATTATGATCTAGTTTTTTTTTTGAGGGCATATCACTTGAGCACTATCAAATTAAAACTCTCAATATATGTTGTACACACTGTTTACAACTAAAGCTTAATCAAGTTCACTATTTACTTTTATATTTATGAAATAAAGATGTTTATGGCTATTAATGTCACTCATTCATGCACTTGGCTTCCCTATTTTGCTCTTTCACACAAAAGGTTGTGGGATGACTAATTTTGATGTTTTTATGCAAAAGATTTGGTATTACATACCATTACTATCATTAAATTATTATATAACGAAGATTGTTTTCTTCAGGCACTTGGCTTCCCTATATAGCATAAGGTAATATTACGTAACCTTGTAATGTTGTTTAATCAAATAACTTTTGTGAATTTTTTTGAGAATAATGCATTATAAGATTGCCAGAAATGTAGGATTCATTAGGGTTTGAATTTTAAATTTGATTTTTTTGTTTTCTCTCAAAATGTACTTACTCTTGAGCATATATTAGACATCACTCACATCATTTTAATCATCATCATTATTATGATGAGAATACGAGAACTAAATAACAAGTTGTTTAAAATGCTATATTTGTCCAGTAGAAACTAAATTACACTTTCCAAACTTTATACGAGAACACATCCTTATTCTTAATATAATAACTTATTCACATTATTTATATCTATTTCAAAATTATTATGATTTGAAAGAAGATGGGCTTTAAATAAGAAGCTAATATGAGGAAGATGGGAATTGAATCAATATCAAGAGATAACAAATTTAGAGTGAAGACTACAATGCAATTCACAAAAATTATCATAATTAAAAGCAAATAAGTATATTGCTTCATTGTTATCTAATCATACACTTATCCCTATGATGTCTCTCAAAACATGATAATCTCCCACTGTCTCACGCATGTTTAGTCAATTCATTAACTTAATGAAACTAATTAGTATAATTTCAAAGAAAATTCCAGGAAAAAGTGCAGCCGGCTGACCCCAAGCTTTGCTTGGTTTTGGCTGTTATTTATATGCTCTCAAAGAAAATTCCTTATTTCTTTTTTATATTTTTGAAAGAAGATGATGAGCTTTAAGTATGTTTTGAATCTATAATATGCAATAACAAATTCAAGCCTTATTAAAAACAAAAAATTAAATATCCTACCTAACATGTAAAAAATTGACAAACTGATCATTATTATTAAAAAGTAACAGAGATATCTATATATACGACTAGTGCACGAAGCGAAGGAGAGTTGAGAAGAATGGGGCAGCTGGGAGAATCTCTTGCCTCAACGCCAACATGGGCTCTAGCTACAGTCACCGCCGCGCTCGTGGCCCTGTCTCTGCTCATCGAGCACTCTCTCCATATCTTAACTCGCGTACTAATTCCCTCTTCTCTCTCTCCTCATCCAAAAAGGTACAGTAACCGTCTGTTTAATTCACCCGCTTGATCTGCAGTTTGTCGATAGAAGAAAGAGGAAGAGTCTCCACCAAGCAGTAAGCCAAATAAAGGGAGGTAAGACCTTTCCAAGCATATGCAGTCTTTAAAAAAAATTCCTTTATGCTGATTGATGAGTGAGTTCATTTTATTTTGTTAAGAATTGAGGAATTTGGGGTTCATTACCCTGTTGCTGACAATGGCTCGGCAGCCTGTGTCCAAGATCTGCATCTCCGTCAGCATGGCCAACACCTTCCTTCCCTGCAAGGACAAGCCCCCGCCGCCTGAAGTGTTCGCCGAAAATGCCAATTCTTGTGCTCAGAAGGTTTCGCCCTCTCCCCTGCGCTGCAGATTCACAAAATAAGCTCTAAATGTATGTATGGGTTTTGGCAGGGGAAAGTGCCTCTGATGTCCTCGGAGGGAATTCAGCATCTGCAGCTGCTGATATTCATGCTCGCCGTTTTTCACGTCGTCTCCTCTCTCGTCACTTTATGCCTTGGGGAAATCAAGGTCTTTGTTTTCAAAAAATGATTATATGGGTCGTGTGCCAAATTTTTAATCTTCTCAAGGCCTGCAGATGAAGAAATGGGGAAGATGGGAAGATGAGGCCGGCACTCTAGAATATCAGCTCTCTAATGGTTGGGATTTTCTATGTGATATAATTAAAAGTTCAGTTATTTTACTACTAGTGTCGGATTATATTTAAATTTTTATGCAGATCCTCGAAGATTCAAACTCGCTAAACAGACATCTTTTGGGAGAAGGCATCTCAAGTTTTGGAGCTATCACTGCTCACTTCTCTGGATTGTTAGTTCCTTGTCAAAATAATTATTACACATTAGATATATATATATATATATCCAAGTCTGAATATTAATGCATTTTTCAGATTTGTTTTGTGAGGCAGTTTAATTTTTCTATATCAAGGGCTGATTATTTAGCCCTCAGAAATGGCTACATTGATGTAAGTTTTTTTATAATATTTAATTAATATTCTAATAATATATAGATATATATTTATTTATTTATTAAAATTTGGGATTCAGACCCATTTGGGCATAAATTCTCCGTACAATTTTCACAAGTTTCTTAGAAGATCTCTGGATAAAGACTTTAAAGGACTTGTTTCGATCAGGTATTTTCTATTAATTTTGTTTTTATTTTTAGTTTTAATAAGAGATAAATATACTGATGTAAGATAACAATAATACCTTAGAAGACTTTTCATACATTTTTTCTTAAAAGCAAAAACGTATTTTCAGATAAATTCAGATTTTAAAATGTTAATATTGTTATTTAAATACATTTAAAGCAGCTGAAATCGTGCATTTTAATTCATATTTTATGTTGAAAATATTTGTATATTATGGTTTACTATTTATATGAATGGAAGTTGTTTTTTTCTAAAATAGACTAATATTTTTATGATACATTTGATATAATATTAGTCATTTTGAAAATGAAACTTATAAAGATTTTTTGAAATTAATAAAATTATTAAAATGAGAAATTGTTTGCATTTTATTTTTCAAATTAGCAAAACTAAAAAATATTAAGACGCCGAATAATTTATTTATATATGTTTAATTATAAAAAGAGTAATACTATTTAAGCATCTAAAAAAATCAATCCAATAATATTTAAATATTATTTTGATAATAAGAAGCTTAGTTGAGTTTTGAAAGAGTCCAAAAGGAAAATGCTAATATTCTCCATCAAAGCAGGTCACCCATCCCGTTGGAAACAAAAAAGAAGTGAATTTTATTTAGATTGATCTTGAATATTTTTCTGATGCATAAGCATAGCATTTTTCTAAATAAACATATACGAATAATATATGTTTTCTATTTCATTCAAATTTTATTAAAAGCGGTTAGCTAATATTAAATGCCAGCAAAACAAATTAGTCTCATATCTTATCAATTATATTATATTTATTTATAGTATTATTTAAAAAAAAGATAAGTAGAATTTATATTTAATGTAAAAAAGTGGATATTAATACTAATGTTTTGTGAAATTTATTTATTTCGTACATTCAAACGGCAGTAAGAAATGTGTATTAAACAGAAGAAAAAACAATTTATTTATTTAAGAAAGTGCAGCCCTGCGATCTGGACGTTTGTCATCATCTTCATCTTCTTCAACGCAGCTGGTAATGTATATCTCTGTGCTGCCTGCCCATATAAAGTTTTTAATATTTAATACAAATATAATAGTCAACCCCCGAACAAAAAGCTGTCATGTTTCTTCTGTGTTTTTTGATTCAGTCTTCAACCACCGCTACTGGCTTCCTTTTATTCCTTTGGCAGTGAGTATAATTTAAATAAATATTTTCATATTTTTATTATTTATCACAATAGAAAATTAAAAGATTATATTCAAATTTATACTAATTATTAATTAACAGGTGCTTTTAGCAATAGGAACAAAGCTGGAGGTGATCATCACAAAAATGTGCTTAAAAAGCAACAAACACAAAATCATAGTTTCCGGGGAGATTTACGTAAACCCTAACGACGAGCTCTTCTGGTTTCGACGGCCGAGATGGCTTCTGCACGCCATTCACTTCATCATAATACAGGTAACCCTGATTTATCATCCATCCTCCGGTCGGACCGGATGCCGAAGTTGAACCCGGCCTGAGGGCGGCAGAACCGATATGCCCCCCCCCCCCCCCTCGAATTTTTTTCCGTTTTAATTTGTATATGTTCCTTCATCCAGAACTCGTTTCAGCTGGCTTTTACCATTTGGTCGTGGGTAAGCTTCACAGATTACAGCAATGCTTATTTTGAACAATTAGGATTTGCTCAGTCTGTTTGGTTCTTACTTGTTAATTGCAGTACAAGTATGGGTTCAAGTCGTGCTTCCAAAGTAACACTCAGGACTTGGCGTTAAATCTTGCAGGCAGCATTCTTGTTCACTTCCTTTGCGCTTATTCGACTCTGCCTCTATACTCGTTAGTCAATCAGGTCAGAATCTGTTTGTTCTAACTTTTATAAAATGAGTTTCCTAAGAGAATATTAGTGCTAATAATGATATATGAGCGGAAACAGATGGGATCCACAATGAGGGAAACCGTCTTTGCAGACAGAGTTGTGGCTGGGCTCAAGAACTGGCAGTATACGGCGAAGAAAAGCGTCTCCTCATTGAGAGAATTCAGCAGCACCGCCACCTCCTCCTTTTCCGTCCAGCCATCGACAGCCAGCCGCAGGGGCATTGCCGTCCAGCCATCGACAGCCGGCCGCAGGGGCATAGCCGTCCAGCCATCGACAGCAGGCCACAGGGGCACAGCGGCAAAGGGGTTCCAGTTTCCGACGAGGAGGCGGGAGCTTGAGGAGATACAAAGAGTGACGGAGGAGATGATGGGAGGCTCCCATCCGACGGCTGGGATCAACGGAGGGGAGATGTCTTTTAGAATGTGGTGGAAGCAGGACTTGATCAGCTCCCCCATCGCCCCCGCTCGCCTCGTCAGGCCCTCTTGAGATCGATCCCCCTCTTTTGCTTTCGCATTCCAAAGAAGGAACCTTTTTTGAGTTTCCTTTTGTTTGCATGTCTTTTTGCATGAACCAAGATAATATTTCCTCTTCTTCTTTTAAAAGAAAAGTTTGTGAGAGATTTTTCAGCATTGTTGCATAATCATGATTGTTGCATAGTGAACTAAACTCTGCTTTCACATTTCAAAGCACTCTCTACTTTTCTTTACTGCAACTAATTAAGGGCGTACTGCCTAGCAGAAACATGTTCAAAGGCTAACGGCTCAGTCCGAAGAACACCCGAGCTACAAGTAGTTGGAGAACTTAATCATTCCATGACTGAAAATTAACAATGTTTCTAAGCAGAAAAGCCTGCAAGAACTAGAAATTTTGATTGTTTTGTGTAAGTGAGTGGTTGGCTTAAACTCTAGCGTGCTTTCACTATCTTAGCAGCCAATTTTAAAGTTTTTATCATGTTTTCTCTTTAGGTAGCTTGCATTCTTTATTTAATATAGTAATCTAATTAAGCCTAAGATCATATAGCAAGAATAAGAAAGCCGGTTAATGCTCGAAATATTAATAGCATCCTTTTTATATTTAGTAATATATTATTTTCAACAAAAGGTGTACGCCTTACCGAAAAAACAGAATAAAACCCTAAATAATATTACTAAACCAACTTTCCCGAAATTCAGAATTGGAATTTGAACTCCAAATATTTTGATTTGATTAAGGTTAAATTTGAAAATTTAATTCTATCACCAGGGATTCAATCCGACGGGTGCAAGGTGGAGCCCGTGATCCATCAGGGCTATTTCCGACGATCTATCGAGGCTATCTTTCGGTAGAGTAATGGAAATGTAGTATAAATTTTGATTGATCGAGATCCTTAGGAAAATCACCCAAGCTAAAGAATGTTGCCCAAATTTCATTTTAACCATTAGCCCATCATTATCCAAAATCGAAAAAGTAAAATGTAATAAGTTTTCAATAATTTGCATCAATAAGTTAAGCCAGCACCATATGTTAAAACATGTTATCAGACAAAAATAATACTGAAAAAGAAATCATTTGTCAATATAAAAAACTAATGTTTTATTCATACTCGAAGAGGATTGCGTTATATATTCCCTGCAATAGCTGCTACCAGATGGTAAGGATTTCACAATGCAAACAATTAATTGGTGATTGAGAAGACGGTGGGAGGCGTGCCACAAGCGCCCAAGAGGTGGGCGCTCCAGCACGTCACAGCTCCCGCAGCCCAGCCAATCCAATTCTGAGCTGCCTATATATATATTCTTACGTTTTTTTAGGGTTAAGAGGCAGAAAATTCATCTTTAACTCAGCCTCCTTTTGGTTTTGTGTGGTGACTGTTCCATTAGAAGGAAGAAGAAGGCTCTTAGAGTTTGTGTAAAAGTATGCTAACCCTAAAATTTTTGTAATACTCTCTCAATAGTGAAATTATTTTTGCTCTCCTCCTCGTGAACATAAGTGTTAGCACCGAACCATGTAAATTTCTTTGTTTGTGCTGTGATTGCTTGCATGTGTGTTATTTTTGTTTTACTTTGATTTGCACAATAGTTTGAAGTTTTTGTTTTGCATTGTTTTGGAACCCTAACACTAGATCAAGAGATCCCTACAAGTGGTATGAGAGAGAAGGTGCCTTGTTTGTGCTTGAGGGTTAGGGTTTTGCTTTGTGTTGTGTGTCTTTGTATTTGAGCTTTTAAGGTAAGAAGTAAAAGCATGACAGATAAAGGATAAGAGGCAATTGCAACTTTATTGTCATCGGTGGTGGAGAGATCCCTCCACCAAGTTGTGACACATTCAACGAAGATTGATGTGATCAAATTTTATGGGTAGAACAATTACGATATGTGGCGGTGCGAGGTGACAGAAGTACATTGCGTACTAAATTCGAAAGATGTTCTTGATGGCGAGGAGAAATCGAAAGTAATTTCTGAGATGAATTGGATCAAGATGAGCCGTAGTGCGCGCTGTTTGATTCGAAATTATTTGGCTAAGGTGATAAAGTATGCAGTGATGATGGAGACGTCAATGTATAAACTATAGAAATTTTTAGAGGGCATGTGGTGACCCGCCACTGGGTCAACATAGCTAATCGAGCGTTAGGTGCTTACTCTCTATGATTATATCGGGGTTTAGTATAACAGTATATTTAAAAGCATATAAAATACAAACTATTATATTCATTGCAACATTCAGAAATATCAGAACTATAAGTAAAATATATTCGTTACAAATGTAATAATTATTTTATAAAATCTATTATAAGCTAAGCAAAAATTTTAAATTTTAAAAAAATTAGCATCTAAGTTGGCCCATCATACATCAGCTCCTCCTCAAAAACATGATTCAGAGATTATTCTTAAATTTATTTATATGTATATGACAAGGAAAAACAAGAAAAAGAAAAAAAAATAAAAAAAAATTTAACTAGACACAAATGTTTAAATAAGATTTGTAGGATAACAAAATTTACATATAATATTAAGCAGCATGATTATGCATGAGAAATATATACAAATAAATTAGGATATTTAAGTATGATATACTTATAAAATTGTCAGAATTATGAATGCAATATATATATTTAAAATATATACTCATTCTAAAGAAAATATAGCATGATATAATATTTATTAGGTTGGACAATATTATAAAATAATTGATGAATTAGATACATCTATCTAACTATTTGAGATGTGGATTCCTGAGTAACTACACATTTTCCCTTAAAGGTTATGTGTAGTCTCCTTATTTTTCCAAATATCACTCAGTCCTAGCCCAACGTATTGTCTGTACAAAACTTGAGATCAACAAGCATGAACCCATGATACTGATTTGTGATCATTTATTTTAAGTTATGAGCACAAAATTTCATATAAATATATCAATGCGGGTCAAAGCTTAATAGCGATGCAAAAGTTGCAAATGAAATAATTAAATAAAAAGAATAATATTTTTTATTTTATTTTAGTAAAAATATCAATTTCAATATTTTATTCGTTATTTATCTTTGTATATTAAAAATGCCAATTTTTATTATTATAAGTAATATATATATATATATATATATATATATATATATATTAAAGAAAAGAAAATGACCGAATGGGGGCGGGGATGTATTTATGATCTTTTTTTCCTTAAATTAATTAATTTTTTATTATTTTCTCTCTAATCCATTATTGGATATGAACAAATTTGGCATCTTTTTCATAATTACTTTGAGTGTTCAATTTGACTTTCTCTTCCTCCTGCATATATCTTCTTTCTCTCTCATCTTTCTCTCTCTTATTTCTCTCTCTTCCATTTTTTTTCCAGAAAATAAAGAAACTTGGCACGAAAGTGTATCTTGATGAAAAATACACTCGTGCAAAAATTTTTTTAATTTGGAGCAATATTTTATTTTTTATTAATTTTTGAAGATAAAAATTTAAAAAATTAATTATGGTCAATCCAAATATCTAAATTTGATGAAACTTTTTTTGTAACTTTTTTATAATATTCTTAATCCAACGACACTAAAATTACTGAATTTGGACTTGTATTTAATTTTATTAATTTACGAAATTTAAATAATTCAAAAATTAATTTAGAAGTATCTGTTATCTAGATTGCTCCCAAACTTTATTATGACCACAAAAATATACTCATTCCAATGATATTTTTAATATGCTCTAATTTTAAAGTAACTCAGGATCCTAATTTTTGAGTTGGGTTTAGTCCCAATTATCTTAGTAACAACTTGGGTCGTTACAAACTCTCATACTTAAAAATGATATCATCATCGACATCACATTTATATTTTAAATTTCAAAAAAAAAAAATAAGGAGATCGAATTTACCTAGGTTATTAAATAGTTTATGATGCTTTTCTGTATAGTATCTTCTCTTTTCAAAGTGACTTCTTTGGCACTATGATTTTTCCATTGAATCTTTATCATGGATATACATTTTTGGGTCACGTGATTGATGCAGAAGGCATTAGAGTAGATCAAAAGAAAATCCAAGCTATTCAATAGTGGGTCCAACCTAAATCTGTAATAAAGATTCACAGTTTCCTAAGACTCGTTGGCTATTACAGAAGGTTTGTTCCTGGATTTTATCTAATTGCTTTGTCGTTAACTCAGTTAACTAGGAAAGAAGTTTTGTTCATCTGGAGCACAGCTTGTGAAGAATCCTTTCAGAAGTTGAAACAGTTATTGACTTCTGCTCCTGTTCTAGTACTACCTCATAAGAATAAAGATTTTTAGGTTTATGCTAATGCCTCTAAGGTAGAGCTTGGTTGTATTCTGATGCAAGATCATCATATGATAGCCTATGTATTTAGATAGCTTAAGCCTAATGAGAAGAATTATATTGCACATGATTTTGAACTTGTAGGGGTAGTTTTTGCTCTTAAGATCTGGAGACACTACCTGTATGGAGTTAAGTGTGAGATGTATACTAATCATTAAAGTTTAAAGTACATCTTCACTCAGAAGGAACTTAACTGCTATTAACATAGGTGGCTAGAGTTACTTTATGACTAAGACTTGGAAATTCAGTACCATATGGGTAAAGCTAATGTAGTAGCTGATGCCTTGAGTCATAAAGTGATTTTATCTTTCTTTTGTTGCAATGAATCTTTGATCAAATATTTTGTTAGATTGAATCTTGAGCTAATCAATTCTACTGATTTGGGCACTCTACTATTTGCTATTCAGTCAAATAATTCTCTAAGGTCCAAGATTGTAAAAGCTCAGAAGGAAGATGCAAGTTATTCAGTATTAGTTTCCGATATCGTTAGTGGAAAAAGATCCAAATTACATCTTGATGCTGAAGGTGTGATTTTTCAGAAGACTAGATTATGGATTCCTAAGAGTCTATAGTTACAAATACTATCAGAAGCTCATAACTATGGTTATACTATTCATCTCAAAAGTAGTAAGATGTATCAGGATGTTAAAAAATTGTTCTAGTGGTCTGGTGTAATAACCCAATATTGTTACATAGCTTAATTTTAGCTTAATCGTATCTTAATTATCATTATGTTAATTTCATCTAATCATTAGAATCAATCCCTAAAGATTTGGTGCGATTCGGAGCTAAATCAAATATTTTGAATTATTTTAATATTTAACTAATTAGAAAATTGAATTATTTAATTTGACCTCGAAATTGAAATTTGACTTCATTGTTGTGATCGTCAATCCCAAATTGGCTAGGGGTGATGTTTTGGATGCATTTGAAAGTCGTCAGATTTTTGCAAATATTTTAATATAATTAAATACCTCGAAAAATTAGCATAATTAAATATCATCGGAATCGATATCCAATTTTGTCGTTGAATTCCTCACCCCCAAATTATCTAGAGGTGAATTTTTGGAATTTTTGGGAACGCATTTCTAAAATCCGAATTTTTAACTAATCAAGGAAATAAGTATATATTTATTATTTCTAATTTTTCCCTATTTTTCTATTTCCCATTTTGTTACCTAGCTGCCCCCCCTTACCTTCCTTTGTCCCCCCCCCCCCCCCCCCCCCCTTTTGCATGCAAGTTTTGGTTGAGAGCCATCCCTCTTCCCCATTCTTTCCCCTAGCTCATGATGGCCTCCCCCATCTTTTTCCCATATAAATGGAGTTTAGTTCCCCCTCCTCCACCCCTTGCTGTTCATCTAAAGCTCCCTCATTTCTCTATTGCTGCCTCTTGTGCTGAAGAAGAAGCTCCTCTCCAAAGATCTTGAAGAAAATAGAGTTCTCTTCTTCCTCTTCTAAAAGACTAACGTACCATTTTGCTCACTCTTACTTGTGCTCTTATCATTTGATTTAATAAGTGTTGTGATTAGTATGTTCATTAGCCCTTGTATGGAATGCATGTGTGATCGTCAAGCTCCAATTGGACTCAAATGAGTCCGATTGAAGCTCATTCCTCCTTTAGACAAATTGTCAAAAATATGTGCAATTTTTGTATACCAGTAGCTTTAGATTTAATTTTTGCTCGTTATAATGATTTGTTTATGTTGATTTTGGTATCAATGGAAAGGTATCAGAAAGACCTTTCCATTGATATATAGCACTACTCATAAAATGCTTTGGATTGAGAGTATTTGAGCTTGAAGTGAGACCCTTCACAGTTTTCGCACAATCAATATCACTGTTGGGCGCTACGCGCACCGTAGCGCGCCATAACTCTCCATGGAGCGCCACAGTGCTTTTGGAGCTAATATAATGGCCCAGAAACAAATCGTTGCAGCGTGCTACAGCTGACTGCAGTGTCATTCCGGGAAAAACTATATAAAATCAAGAGAAAAATTAATTGAACAGCCACTCGAAAGTTAAATCGCTACAGCATGCTGCAGCATCATTTTGGGCAAACTATATAAATTAAAGGGATAAATTAATTGAATAGTTTTTTTTAAAGTTAATTCGCTGTAGCGCGCCGCAGCGCGCTATAGCGTCCAACTCTCAGGAAATCAGGCACCGTAGCGCGCCGCAGCGCCACTGCAGTGCGCCACATCGTTGTTTTCTGTCGCAGCGTGCCGTAGTATCTGAAAGTGCTGCATCGTGCCCCAGCACTATTTTTCATCGCAGTGCGCTGCATTATCTGAAAGCGCTGCAGCGCGCCATAGCACCCAGAACTGTTCCGAATTTGCGCAGAATTGGCTGGAATAGCCAAAACTCCTCATTTTTTGCATTTTAAGGTCTCTAGGACCCTAGTGGGACTGAATTATATCAGCATTTAGGGTTTATATTAGTTAAAATTGAGCATTGCATAAATTTTATGTGAAAATTAAATTTAAAAGTTTTGCCTTTTTAACATGAGCTTAAAATCTCTTATGTGTCTTAAATATCTTGTGCCAAATGTTAAAGAATAGAATCCTTGATTTCTTGTATTAACCAAGAAGATCTTAATAACCAAATTTGTATGAAACTTATGTCTTTTAGAGTTGAATCAAGTGCTAACTCCTTTGGTTTGATTTAGAATTTGATTAACCTTAATTAACTTTACATTCCTATGCTTTCATAATATTAGGATGTATGTCAGAGAACTTTAACATTTATTTGGACATCTTGTTGTACCTAATTGATATTAAATTATACTTGAACATAAGAATCTTAAGAACTTGATTAAGTAAATGATACTTAATCTAAATCTAAAATTTGCCATAAAAATACACTAATAATATTTTGATTTGTCATTGATCTATAAACCAGCCATGGGTCTTAATTTTGGTAAGGCTAGGGGTTAAACCCTAACTTGTCTTGATTAAGATCTAAACCTTAATCACTTAATCACTTAATCAATTAACTTGATTGTAAGATAATTTAATTGATATTATTCCAATAATGCATCTAATTTAGTATTGATCTTAAATTATTAAATTAGAAATGCTAAGGCTAATATTGAATATGTGTGATTGAATTATCTGAATCTAAACTTTAGATTTTTGATTTTCTCTTATATAAGACTATCAGCATCAGATGAATAATAGAATTATAATGATTTATGAAATGATCTAACTCTAATAATATCTTTGATTTCATTCCATGATTGTATAATAGAATAGGAACAGATAGATTTTAATCATCTGATCTGATCACTTAAATCCAAGTCTAATAAGTAAACTTTGAATGTTAACTTAAGAAATAGAAAAGTAAGATCTCAAGGGTCTTGATATAAGATCGTCTTTGAAATGCTTAAAGCTTTAAATATTGATATATTGAGATAGGAAGAACTTTTGTAACTGATTGAGGTAGGAATCGTAGATGATCCTTCATAACCTTAGAGGCTGATCTTGATACCTCGTGGTAGGAATCACCTAAAAAACTTAGAATGAAACTTCCCCCTTACGGTATAAATTAACATTGAGTGATCTTTTTAATCACATCCTTGGAGCCTTGTGCGGGACTCACCTATTTAGAATAAGGATTAATAGCTTTGAGAATTCCTTATTAATTAAATATAATCTTCTAAACCCAGATTATTGGTTGGGTATAGTAGGGTATACCCATAGTGCTAGATTATTTTAGTAATATTCAGAAATTATTGAATCACTCTAAGTACGATTTATCTTTGTGCTATCCTGCGGGCTTAGGCGAATACAATCTCGCTTAGAGTAAATCACTTGATTTTAAGAGTGTCATAAATAGGGACTCATTCCTTAGTTTAATTAAAATACAAATCGCCATCAGGTGATTTCTCCTAGCGAAGATCGCTTCAATAGGTGTGGCTTAAACAAACTAAGTAATTCGAGTCACCCTCTTTAAGACACTGAGTGTGATTGTGAGTTGGGCATCTTAATGACTTAGCTTGAGTTACAAATTGCCATCGGGTGATGCCTCCTATTGAAGATCGCTTCGTTAGGGTAGCTTAATCAAACTAAGTGTTAAGAACTACCTATCTTGGAAATATGCTAAATATGTGTATACAATCTTCCCATCTAATGATTTTAAAGTAAAAATCCTAAATTTAACCAATTATTAAAACTAGGATTTAGGAGTCATAATCTTTTTAGCAAGATTCTGCACAATGGATACCTTGAATTCATTATCGAATTTCAAAGCATTTCTGGATTTATGGATTTCTGGATTTAACTCATGTAGCTTAGAAGCATGAGCATGAGCATAAGCATGATATATGAATATCAGTAATAATGTATGAGTATCAGTGATAATTTATGGGTTATGAAATGTTACATACATTGACTGGAGAATTTCATGATGCATCGGCATCACAGTAAACTATATTCCCAACTGGATGTATGTGGCGCCCTACCCCTTAATCCACAAGAATTAAATTAAGGGGTGGTGTGTCACTCTAGCTAACCCTTCACTTATAATTAGATTAGGATGAAATCCACAATCCACCTAATAAGGGAAGGGGTGAGCATAGAATCAAACTGTTCAGTCACTATCTAAGTAAACATACAGAGTGCGGAAGCTATTTTTAATATGAAACATCCAAACATCATAACATAAGTATAAAGAAAAGTATCTCAGAATATAAGTATAAAATCCAAATACGTAGTCATCAGTACCTGTATTATTACATCATTTAAAAGTTTCAAATAATAGAAATAAAAAGTGCACTCATCCTCACTTAGAATAAATGGCTAAACAGCGGCTTCTTCCACAGGCTCCTCCTCCAGATATGGCTCCACTCCTAACTCCTGCTCATCTAACTGAAGAGGGTTTGTCATTGTCAGTTTCACAATGTAGGGCCCCAGCCAAAAAAAAGAAAATTCTGGTTAGACTATTATCTAAGTACATTTTAAGCTGATAATTTTTATATGTGTTAAGTAATTTCACTATTCTATAACATCTAGGCAACAAATATATAAGGGAGCAGCAAGCAATACAAAGGAAAAGGAAAAGCTATAATCATCATTTATAACTTTAAGAAAAAATGGGAGGCTAAGGCATGCCTCAAACGCAAGCTAAACAAGGTAAGTCATAAATATAGATAATCAAACAAGTGCTGTAAGAAAAATGCTACATCCTAAACATGTTGGTGATCGAAAGAAACATACCAATTAAAATGAAACAACTCAGCAGTGGTACATATAAATAGCAGCAAGATTCTAACATCCTAAAATATATAAGCAGTACAAAGAAATAGCTGGCAGAATAAAAATATTGTAAAGTAACCAAAATATCAAACTAAATATAAACATTCGTGTACAATCTGCCATATAGAAAAGAGCTAATCTAGCCCACCAGAAAGGCTGAAGGATCTTAGCACCAGTATGGCTAAGGCACCAACAGTATAATCGAATGATCCTAGCACCAGTACGGATAGGGAACCAATAGTGTACCCCTAGTGTCAACAAGGAGACTAGGTAAATAGCACACAACAAAATAGAGTCCTTCCCCTAGTGTCAACAAGGAGACTAGGCAATCAGAAGGAAATACTGAGAGGCAGCTCAAACACATCCAATTATTTATCTTCCCATTAATCACTTTAATATTTTATGAGGAATCTAAGGAGTCTCCATATTTTTCTAACATTTTATTCATGCATCAAAAATCTTATATGATATGCTCAAGAAATATGACACAAAAATACAAGGAATGCGAAGCACAAAATATCAAGGTAAGCAAGGGACTCAACTAAATATGGTGATATCATTTGTTTTATACTTAACCATTCTAACTATTCTAAGTTACACAAGTTCAGGATCACCGTTTTCCTACTATCGAGTGTAACTCAGAAATTTGTTCTTACAAGTTAAAAAGGATTAGAACTGATCAGGTTCTAATTTAGCTCAATCAGATAGACGACTACGAGTTAAATCAATAAATCATACGTCCTAATTTTGTGAATTTTGATGTTCTAACTAAGATCTGATCAAGATCTTCTAAACCTATAGATTATGGATTAAATATTATGAGATTTAGGTTTAATCACATAATCCAAAGAGGTTAAGACCTAAGTTATAGGTTTTATTCTATAAGTGATATACTAGTTGAGGCAAATCCTATTAAGTAATCAAACTCAATAGGATGAATCTTCTATCTTAGATCTAAGGTTAAAAGACAAAGTAATCAGAACAAGTTGTAAAATAAAAGAAAATTCTAAAATCTAACAAAACTAAGGTTTCACCTATTGGGTAACCCAATTTTCCCAATAAATGAACTCTAACCTATGATCTAGTCCTAGTTTTAGGAAAGGTCCTTAAGATGTAGTGTTAAGACTTAGAGAGATTACTGGAATCTAACCTAATGGTTGATTTCACTCAGTTAAATGTCACTAATATGATTATAACATTAGTTTTAGTATTTTAGAATGTTAACTAACGGTTAGGGGTACTTAGTCCAATCTTAGGGCAAAATGATCATTTTGCCCATACTTTAAGGGTCAAAAAGTCAACTTTTATCTTAAGGGTAAGAATTGAATTCTCTTAGTTTCAACTGATTCCTTACTATCTAACTTGAAGATAGACAGTAAGCACGCCTAAATTGGATGAGAAACGGTCAAGCTATGACCAAAATAAGGCCAGGGGTAATTTGGTCATTTGTCTAAATTCCTAGGATTTGGATCCTAAATTTTATTTTATTTTATGGATGACATTGAAATTCTAAACTAGTTAGCATCTTGAATTTTTAAATTTGGAGTTGATTTAACTAAGTTATGGATGTTTGAAATATAGGGGCATTTTGGTCATTTTTCACTAAGAATTCTAGGGTTGACTTTTTGTCCTGATGTCCAAATAAGAAAACTAATACTACTACAGTGATGGGGCCGCTCTCCTGAGCATTTTAAGACCCATATTGACTATGTTCTGGCAATTAGGTAAAAAGTTTAGAGGCTCTAAAGAGGTCCTAAAATGTTACCTCGTTATGTGTACCCCAAAATTAATTTTTACATTACGTTATTTAATTTCTTACATTTTTCTGAATATTTTGAGACCTATATTGGCTATGTTTGGATCATCCTATAAAAAGTTATTAAATTTTTAAGATTTACTATTCAAAAATACAATTTGTATTATTTTAATATTCATTTATTCAAATTGAATGAATTTACTATTCATTCATAAAGTTTATATATACAGTTTCTGAATTTATTAATCTTTAATTAATTTGTGATTAATTAGGTTTAATTATTAATTAATAATAATTAATCCATTAATTAGTTAATTAAATTATATTTATTATTATTGTTACTGTAGCAAAATAATTAAGTTTAATTACAGATTAATTAACCTTAACTACTTATTAATATTCAGTTATTAATAATTAATTCTAGATTTACTGTTAATTATAATTACTTATTCTAATAACTATTAATAGATAATTATTATTAAAATAATCTTAATTAGCCTCTTAATTATTAATTACAATTAATTAATTATCAAATTACTGTTCCAAAGTCATTAACACTAATCCTAGTTTAATTAACTACTAACTGTAATTAATTAATCACTAATATTAATTAACTTAATTTAATTAACAGACAGTGGGCCCACCAAACACGTGGCACTGCCAGAGGCTGCCACGTAGCACTGTGGGCCCCACGGGAAAGCTGAGTCGGCTCGGGTAACTGACAGTGGGCCCCCACCTGACACGTGGCACTGCTAGAGGCTGCCACGTGGCACTGCTAGAGGCTGCCACGTGGCACTGGGGCCCCACAGGGAGCCGAAATATCGCGGGTGACCGGGCAGTGGGACCCACTTTACAAAGTGGCGGAGGCTGCCACGTGGCACTGTGGGCCCCACGGGGAAGCCGAAATGCCGCGGGCTCGGTTGGTGGGTCCCACTTGACATGTGGTAGGCCCTGAAGGCGCCACGTGGCTCGATGGGCCCCACCTGGCTTACGCAGACCCGACCGCAGCCGGGTCGGGCTTGGGTCGACCCGGCCCGACCTGGACGTCACCCGCTTCGCGGGGCGTCCCGAGGGTGCCGAGCTATGGCACAGCATTTGCCGGCCTTCCCAGCGCTGGACCACCTCGGCCCGCACGGCCGCCGGTAGCCCTCGACGAGGCCTACACGTTGGCGGGCGGACCTTCGCCGGAGGTGGCGGCTAGAGGCAATCCTAGGTTCTAGGGTTCGACGGACGCGAACGGGGTTCGGCCCGAGGCTTCAAGCCTCGGTCTGAGTCAACTGGACCTGATCGAGGTCGATCGGGTCCGGTTGATCGTCGATCTACATCCTAACCTACAATTCCAAGTAACACGAAGACGAAAGATGAATGGAAGAGGGAGATCGGGGGGTACCGGGATCGACGGTTTCGAAGGCTTCGGGGTCGGCTCGGGTCGGGGATCAATTCGGGCTCCAGTTTCGCTAACCCGGAGCCCATCGAGCCGCCGGGGCTTTATAAAGGTGAGCCAGCAACCTCGGCGAGGCCGGGGAGGGCCGGATTGGGCGCGAGCGGCGGCGGGGCGCCGCGTGGCGTTCGGACGGAGCCGTCGAGGGCGACGGCTCCGTAGCCATTGGATCTGGACCCGATCCAACAGCTACGATGGCATTGTTTGGATAGACGGCGCCATCGGCTATAGTTGACGGCAAGTTTAAATACTTAACAGCGCCGTTAAAAAAAAAAATATATATATATATATATAAATTAAAAAAACAAAAATTTTGAACATATTTTTCCTAGCTATTTGAGGGGTGAGGAACGCAATGGCGAGGTCGGATTTTCGATCCAACGAGTATTTTGATTCATCGATTTTCGGGGTATTTTTATTATTAAAATATTCGTCGAAATTTCGATGACTTCCAATTTACACGAAAACTTCACCCCAAGCTAATTTGGGGTCAATGAACGCAATGGTGGTGTCCATTTTTTGATCGGAGGTCAATAAAATTGGCCAAATTTTTAGGGTTTCTGGATTTCCCAGAAATCAGGATTCGATCCATTTGACTCCTGATTTGTACTAGGTCTTAGGGATTGACTCCAATTGACATAATTAGCACGCATAATTATATTTAAGACTATGATTAGTCCTAATTAACTATAGTAATAACTTGGGTTGTTATATGTTTGCATACATTAGACCGTATGACTCATAATTGTTTAGTGATATTTTGGTTGTATATCAGTAGTATACAGTATTGTAGCATATTCAGATGCATAATTTTAGGGGCATACAACATAGTTTTATATGATATTATTCAATTTTAGAGCCATTATTATTTTTGTTTACTTCAAGTATTCATTTTCCAGTATAATTTTATTTTACTTTACTTCAGTTTTGTACAGTTTTATACAATTTTATACTTTCAGTTACCTTTACAATTTTTCTACAATTTTATTTTTATTATATACATATTAAGTAAATAATCAGATTAGTTTCAATATGTTAGACTTTTTGTCTAGCACGTGATACATTTGGGATCTGACAATTTGCTAAATTCAGAGTAGTTAGTGGAGCCATGCCAGATGGATACTCAGGAGATCCAGGAGGAGTACGTGCAGCACTAGTGGACTCTACTGCAACTTTACTATTTTGCTTAGTTTATTTCAATTTAGTACTTAGCTTTTATTTCTATATTTTAGTAAATTATTTGTAATAATTCTGGATGTATTTTTTTTTCCTTTCTGAGACAAATATTTTATTTTACTTTTGTGATGAATGTTTCTAGATGTTTGCTTTAGCTTCCGCACTCTATTTATATAATACTTATACTTAGTATTGTGATGTGATCAGTATACTGGAAATGTTGATACTTTATACATATATTGGATTCTTCATGTATGTTTTAAATCTAATGTATGTATTAGCCTAACACTTAGAATAAGGATACAACTCTTATATTAAATATTAGCTCTCAACCCTTCTTGAGGTTGAGTCAGCAGCCCTTCAGATGGGTTTTGTTTGAGCTATCCGAGGAGATAGGATATTCCTTCTCGGGTGGCGCACCGCTCCGCCGCCAAACTGATTATGATACCCCTTTTGTGCATGCTGACGGGGCAGGGCGTTATCTGGCATAAAGAGAGATATTGCAATTTTCATTTTTAAGTGTCATTCTTGTTCATTAGTTAAAGTGGAACATCAGAAGCCTGGTGGACTTCTCAAATCCTTAGATATTTCTGAATGGAAGTGGTCTGATATCTCTATGGATTTCATTATAGGACTACTTAAGTGTAGGTTTTGTTCTGATTCAATTTGGGTGATAGTTGATAGACTCACAAAGTTAGCTCACTTCCTTTTAATTTGTCAAATAGATCCTGTGGAGAAGTTAGCTAAGATTTATCTCAATGAAATTGTTCATTTGTACGATACGTCGAATTGCATTATTTCAGACAGGGACAGTAGATTTACTTCTATATTCTGGTTTGCTGTTCAGAGAGACTTGGGGATAAATTTAGCTTTGAGTACTGCTTTTATTCTCAGACTAATGGTCAAATTGAGAGAATTAATTAGATCTTAGAAGATCTTCTTCGTCTTTGTGCTCTTGATTTTGGTGGATCGTGGGAAGATCATCTTGCTTTAGTTGAGTTTGCCTACAACAATAGTTTTCAGTCCAGCATTAGTATGGATCCTTACAAAGCTCTTTATGGTAGGATGTGTACAACTCCTATTGCTTGGACTAAAGCAGGAGATTCTCAGCTTTATGGTTCTGAATTGGTCGTGGAGACTACTAGAAAAGTTCTTCTTATTAGGAATAATATGATGATAGCTCAGAATCGATAGAAAAAGTATCATGATGCTCGTCATTATCTGTTAGAGTTTTAAGTTGGAGATCGTGCATATTTGAAAGTAAGTTTGATGCGTGGTGTGCAAAGATTCGGTGTGTCTTGAAAGCTGAGTCTAAGGTATCTAGGACCTTTTGAAGTGATTGAAAAAGTTAGAACCTTTGCATATAGTTTGGAGTTACCTGATGACTTCTTAGTCGTGCATAATAGGTTTCATGTCTCATCATTAAGAATATGCTTATTAGATCATAATCAACAAGTTCAAATTCTAGTAATTGAGAGCTATAGCCTAATTTGACTTTCGTCGTTATACCTGTTGCGATTATGGGCGAGGTCTTAAGCAGTTAAGAAACCACATCATTCCTATGAACAAGGTCCACTGGCATAATCATCCAGGTAGTGAAGCCATGTGGGAGAAAAAAGAAGATATGCGAAAGAAGTTTCTAGAATTCTTTTCTTAATCAGGTAGTTTTAGTTCTTTCATTTTTGTTGTTATTTCTTTAGACTTCATTTTGTATTTTCAATTCATTATTTTTGTTTGTTGTGTATTGTGGGCGACACTCTTTTTAAGGAGGAGAGTCTGTAACAACCCTAGTGTTATTACTAGTTGATTAGTGACCTAATTGACTCTACATCTTTTTTTATTAGTCTTATAATTATATTAAGAGCCACCATTTTAATTTTTATGCGATTTGGAGATTATTTGGAAACTTCTAGCATTTTCTAGTTTTTTGATAATTTTGAGATTGCCTAATTTCTTTAGACCTCAAAATTGAAAATAGACTCCACCATTAGACTCACCACACCCAAATTAGCTAGGGGTGGTACTTTGAAAGTGTTCAGAAGTCGTCAAATTTTCCTCGAATATTTTAATAATATTTAAATACTCAAAAAATTAATATAATTAAATTGACCTCTGATCAAAAATCTATTTTGATTTTTGAGTTCCTCACCCCTCAATTAGGTAAGGGTAAATTTTTGAGATTTTTCGGAGTGCATTTGAGTATTTAAAATTGATTAAATTAATTGGTTAAATTAATTATTTAAATATTGCATTTAATTAACTAATAAATATAAATATTAATTACATTTCAAACAGCTAATTCCACTTTCTGTGGTGATTCGCTGTGCGGCCCATTGTACGGGTCATCAGATCAGCGAGATCTGGACCGTTGCATGTTGCTTTAGGGTTATCGAACGATCACGAGTTAATCAGTCGGCCTGACTATTAGATCTCATGATTGAACCAACGGCCAGGATTAAACCTTGTCCTTCCCTGCTCTCTGTCGCGACTGCATTTGGCAGACCGACGTTCGGCCTCTGTAAAAGCCAGCCAAGCTTCGCCTTATTCCCTGTAACCTTCAAAACTTCTTTTCATTTTTTTATCCTTGTTGTTTTGGCTGGTTGGAAGGAGCTCCTAGGAATCAAAGATTGTTGCTGTTGTTGGTTTGAGAGCTCGATGACTCCTCTGCAAAACTCTAATTGTAACAACCCAAGGTTGTTACACGGCCAAATTTTAGTTAAATCGTATCTTAATTATCATTTCATTAAGTTCATCTAGCCATTAGAGCCAAACCCTAAAAATTTGGAGCAATTCGAAGCTCAATCATTTATTTTTGAATATTTAATTAATTAAGAAATTGAGATATTTATTTTGACCTCGAAATCGAAATCCGACTTCATCATTGCAATCGTCACCCCCAAATTAGCTAAGGGTGATGTTTTGGACGCGTTTGGAAGTCATTGGATTTTCACGAATATTTTGATATAATTAAATGCACCGGAAAATAGAGTAATTAAATAATCATCGAAATAAAAATCCAACTTCACCGTTGAATTCCACCCCCAAATTAACTAGGGGTGAACTTTTGGGAAATTTCGGGGAGCGTTTCAAAATTTTGAATTTTTCATTAATTAAAGAAATAAATATTTATTTATTTATAAAATTATTTTCCTATTTTTTCTCTCTTAAATTATTTCCCCTCTCTCCTTGCTCGCTCCCCCCATTCGACGCCTGTAAAATACCAAAATTTCATTCTCAATTGTTTATTAATATTTAAATAATTTTGACCTCAAATTGAAAATCTGACTTCGCCATTGCGTTCATCACCCCCAAATTAGCTAGGGGTGAAGTTTTGAACGCATTTGGAAGTCGTAAATTTTTAGATGAATATTTTAATATTATTTAAATACCTGAAAATTCGAGTAATTAAATACTCATCGGATCGAAAATCCGAGCACGCCATTGTGTTCAGAAGACCTCAATTAACTAGAAATGATATTAAAATTTTTTTTTTTTGAAAGTAATTATTAAATTAAGTTTAATTAATTAAATTTATTAAATTAAATAATTGATTATTAAATTTTATTTAACGGCACCGTCTATATTTAGGTAACGCCGTTCGTTTGGCCGGCTGCGCCGTTTGGATAGACGAATTGTTCTAGACCGTCTCATCGGGAGGATCAGACGGCTCTGGAACCATCGTCCCCGCGATTCACGCGTGTCGCAGAAGGCGACACGCATCGTGCAGAAGTCCTCCGCGTGTCACAGATGAGGACGCGCGGCAACCTCCGTTCGCCCAGTGCAGATTATCGCTTATAAGGATACGATTTAGTTATACCCTATCTAATTTCGGCAATCTCAACCCCGTTTTTACCTAATCCTACCTTCGCCAGCTGCTGCGAACTGTTTCGATCCATCCAGTTTTCCTGAAAAGTCTCAGCTGTTCTTTCAGGTATAGCAATTGAACTCAATTTCTTCCTTGAGTAATTCGAATACAATATCTACATTTAAGTCATCTTAACAATATACTTATTTCTGTATTCGAACTGAGCATAAAAAAAAAAAATTGAAAGAATTCAGTAACAATTCTACCCTAATTTTAATCAGTGATATTCATATTTTTGCATTCTACGAGACTTTAGATAAATGATATTGTAACTCTGCAAATCAAACAGAAATAGATCGAAACATAAGCAAAAGTCCTGGCATTTCAAAATTTTCTTCCTCGTTTTAGGGCATCGTAGGAGCGAGCGATAGAGGCCGACGTTTCCCAATTTCCTTAGCTCATCATGAAGGGTGGAGCTGTTGCTTGCAGTTCCCTAGCGTTTCGTACCTAGAGGCGCTGTGTCTGAAGATTTAGGGAGGTGCCCTAATTCTCCCCGTCCGCAGAGGGAGGCGGACGAAGGATTTCGGGCTCGTCTCGGGTCTTTCGTGACCCGAGCAGAACCCGATACCGCTGCATTTAAGTGGTGCGGGTCCCACTTGTCATACAAAATTAAAAAAAAAAAAATATTAAACATAATAACAATATCAGGAGTATAACAGAGTCTATTAGCATAATGTAATAAGCAATTGGATTCATATATATATGTATTAAGAATGAATATGTACATATATTGTATTTATAAATTTTTATAAATACAGAAATTAATTATATATACAAAAAATTTAAATAAATATAATAAAATAGATACATATTCATAAATAAAAACAACAAATTATATAAATATAATACAGAATTAAATTATTAATCAGAAATATTTAATACATATATATTAATCATAATATAATTCAATTAATTAACTAAACTTAAAATTTAAATAATTCTTAAAATAATTATCTAAAATATACAATTAAATATACAAAATTCATCAGAAAAATGTAAGAAATTTAAAAATATAAATAATTTGGCTGTAAGATCATTATTTCACATAATGACATTTTAGGTATTACAAAAATGCCATTAAAATTCATTCAGCCATAACTTAACACTCACTAATCCAAACCTATTAAATATGGATCTTAAAATACTCAAAAAATTATAAAAAATATTTTAGAAGTATTAATTTTACTGTTTGAATTAAAATTTGACTAATCACAATTAGGACTTAACTCTAATTAAACCCTTAAATTTAGAAACTTCAAATAGCCATAAGTTAGTCAATTTAACTCCAAATTAGGTAATCCAAATATTCATTTAGATCAGAAAATCCTAAATTTCAGTAAATTGCAAAAATATTTAAGATCTAATGGTTAGATCTTCTAATTAACACTAATTACTCTAAAAACTTTATTAGTGAATATTAGCAATTATAATAGTCCAAATTAAGTGATTACAGTTTTAAATGACTCATAAAGTAAATTAGAATCTAAATATATAATTAGATAGATAATTTTGTGACTAAATTTACTAATCACTCACTAATCACATTTAACCCTAATTATTAACCCTAGAAATTACATTAGCTATAACTCAGCCAATTCATATCAGAATTGAATACTTTTAGGTTCTATGAAAATCTTAGAACATAATCTACAATAAACTAACATAAATTGTATATTTTATTAAAGGGTAAAATTACTAAAATGCCCTTATAAAGTCAAATTCCCAATTTGACCTTATAAGGCATAAATAATTATATAACTTAATAATTCTAATAAAACAAGATAAATCATTTTATAATCACAATACTATAAATCATAATGAAAACATTAAATTAATAAATTTCATTATTTTGGCAGATCAAAGAAATTAAATTTGGTTGATTTTATCAAAACAATCAGGTACGCAAATTTACTTATAAGTCTTATTTCAGTATTCTAGTTTGAGCCATTTCCATTTGAATATTATTTGCACTGCTTACCGCATTTTAATCTGCAAAAGAATTATATCAAAAAGCATGTAACAAAAAGAATATATATATATTTTGTGGTGTTTGTCTTTGGAGGGTGGAACGCAACACTAAGAATATGTACAGATTGGGCCTGCTGGCAACCCCTGGGAGTTATATGGAGGGATTTAGCCTCTTGTAGGAAGTAGGCAAATCCAGAGGAAAGACACACCATCAGTTCCTAATTTGAGTAAGCTACCGACGGGTGGCGAGATAAGCTTCCTACAGATTATGCCTATGGGTTTACCCATTTGGGCTTAGGAGTCTCCGGACTCGACTTATTGTTACAAATGCTTTTGATAAAATTTATTTCATATATGTTGATTTTCACAACTAATTTGTAGGGCAGAATTGGATTTGAAAATTTGCTTTACTTATGTGCAGTCTTTCAGTTATTTTCATATTTGATTCATACCTATTATAGGATGCTAGATTTATTCTTATAAGAATAATTTGCGTACTCCTACCTGACTGGTAAACTGAATTTTTTAAGTTTTGATAATTAAAAAGACTTAGAAGATTTGCCAAATTTAAAAAGAAAAAGAAGCAGAAGAATGTAGATATTTTATTTCATATTTTATAAAAATTCAAACTGTTGTAACATTTCATATATATTTTGGCTCTATGTATAAAAAGGACTGTGGATTTTATTTTATTTTATTATGTCCTTTTTGAATTATAAAAATGTTTATATTTTCAAATTGAGATGAATTATTCTTTAAAGACTCTCGAACTTCGATCCCCGGTCGCCACAACGCCCCTCCCATTTTCACGCAAGAAATGGCTAAGGCCATTCCTTCTCTACTCCCACTCACCTCCAAGCTCCCTATCTCATGATGGAGTCTCCATCTCACTCTCCTCCTTTAAAGGAGGAGCACAACCCATCCTTCTTCTCTTTGCTGCAAGAGCCAAAGCTCTTTCCCTCCTTCATTATGTGCTTGCTGAAGAAGAATAAGTACAGCTCCTCTCCAAGCCTTGAAGAAAGCAGAGGTTTCTTCTTCCTCTTTTAAAAAGGCTAAGGTACCTATTTGCTCATCTTCCTTGCCTTCTTTATATTGCTATTATGCTTGATTGTATCTTTTAAAATCCATATGCATATATGGAAGCCATTAAGACTCTTTAAAGCATCATATTTCCTTGAAAGAAAACTGCTTTGTTTTTCATCCGTTCTGCACACCCTGGCCTTTATCACCATTATTCTTATAGTTAGAATGATTCGTTTATGCCGATTTTAGTGTCAATGGAAAGTTATCGGAAAGAGCTTTCCATTAACATATAGCACCGCTCATGAAATGCCTTGAATTGAGAGTATTTGAGCTCGAAATAAGGCCATTTACGGGTTTTGCACAGGTAAAATTACCGTCTGGCGCTGCAGCGCCCGAGTTACAGAAACTAATCTGCCATAGCACATCGTAGAGCGCTACTGCACGCTTTAGCGCGCTACCGCGCGCCGCAGTATCATAATAACTTGCGATGTGTAAAAATATATATTTTTGATAAAAATAATGTAAATCCACCGCAGCGCGGTACATCGCGCCGTAGTGACCGCATTTTGAAAATCAAGTGCCTAAAAGCGCTGCAGCGCGCTGGAGCGCCCATAATTTTTTGAAAGTGCCCTAAAAAGGCTGAAATGGCCAAAACTTCGCTGTTTTTGCATTTTAAGGTCCCTAGGACTCTAGTGGGATTGCATTTTAAGGTTCTAAGTTTAGTTAAAATTGAGTATTGCATAAAATTCTATGTGAAAATTAAATTTGAAAATTTGCCCTTTTAATATGTGCTTAAAATCTCCTATTAAAGAATATAATCCTTGAATGCTTGTGTTGATTAAGTATATCTTAATAACCAAATGACATAAAACTTAAGTCTTTTAGATTTGTAATCAAGTGCTATTCCTTTTGATTTGATTTAGAATTTAGTTAGCCTTAGTTACCTTCTACTTTTGTGTGGCGCCCCGCTCCCTAAGTCCACAATCATTAGACTAAGGAGCGGTGTGCCACTCTGGTGAATTCCTCACTTATCATTGGATTAGGTATGGTCCACAATCCAATAATAGGGGAATGATGTGTACATAATATTTATGAGGATCAGTCACTAAATTTATATATTTATACAGAGTGCGGAAGCAATAAGAAGTAAGAATTATATCTATTCACCATACATCAACCATGAAATAAAATGAAATGGCTCAGAAAATAATAATGTGCAGAAAGTAAATACAGTTACGGGTACCTGTATTATTACATCATTTAATTAAAGTTTAAAAAACTGAAATGATAATATCACTTGTCCTCATAATGAAAAAAAAAGGTAACTAGAGATCTTCTGCACCAGGCTGCTGCACCTCCTCTAAATAAGGCTCCTCCTCAGGCACTAGCTCCTCAAATTGAACAAGATCTAGCATTATCGATTTCACAATGTCAGGGCCCCAACCAATAAAAGAAAATTCTTATTAGATAAATTGTCTAAGTACATTTTAGGTAAGTAATTTATTAAATATTCGTTAATATCACAATTTTACTCTAAACCAAATGAAACATCTATCTAGCATGGGAGCAAATAAACATACAATGGGATGAGGATAAGTTATAAATGTAATATTTATAATTAAGCAAGAATTAAAGTAAAAGCACACCTTAAATAAACTAAACAAGATAGGGCATATATATGTAATACAGTAAATAAAAATATTGAAAAGAAAAGTTTAACCTAAATATGTTGATGATCACATGACATATGCTAATTTAAAACATAAATCTAGAAATAGTACATATAATAAGCAGTAAAGTCTAGCATCCTATATATGCATTTACTTAGGCAAGCGGGTAATATAGGAAAAATACAGCTAACCGAAATAAAATGCATCAACAACATAATAAATAGTAAGCTGAAAAACTGTAAAGAATATGCAAACTGCCATATCGGAAAGAATTGGCCAATCCGGCCCAATATATTCCCATAGACTTTATGGGCTATGACGGACATAGTATCACAATATAGTACCATATGGCTAAAGAGGCAGATAATATTATACAAATATCTTTTAGTTATTTTACTTTTATTTCTGTGGACAATTTCAGAAATAGCTGAAGAGTCAAGCATGTCTACAAGACTGAACGGGTCCTAAGCTTAACACACTCTCCTCAATGAGTGATGTTAAGCATCCTGATCTCTTCTTACCCCTTTCCATAATGTGCACCACAATCCACCATGTACTGAACCCAAATGCAAATATTTTCCTAATATTCTAAGTTTTTATTTTTCATGCAACAAAGTTTTTCTTATATGACATATTCAAAGAAAAATAAGCACAAAGTTCAAGGAATGCGTAGCACAAAATCAAGTAGTAAGCAATGGACTCTACTAAATATGGTGATATCATTTATTATCTAATTTAAACATTCTAACTATTCCAAGTTATACAAGTTCAGGATCTCCAATTCATACTATAGAGTATAACTTAGAAGTACATCATTATAGTTACAAAATATTATGACTAGCTAGGTCCTAATATGATTAAATCAATGTCGACTATAAGAAATCATCACGACCTAGTTTATGAGTTTAAATGTTCTAAACTAAAAGCTTGTCTAAAATTTATCAAGCTAGAGATTATGGATTAAACACCACAAGATTGGGCTTAATCACATAATCCCAAGGGTAAGACTTAAGATCTAGGTTAAATTTAAATGTGAATTAATAATTGAGGTAAATCCTATTAAGCAAATCAGACTTAATAGGATGAATCTCATATCCTAAATCTAATGTTAAAAGATAAAATAATCCAAATAAGTTGTACAATCTAGAAACTAATAAAACCAAGGATTTATTCATTGAATAACCCCATTATTTAATGAATAAAATCTAACCTAATATTTACTCATATTCTTAAGGAACAGATCCTAAGGTGAAGTGAGAATTCATAATGATAAGACTTAAAAAATTTCTAAGAATTGATTGAATTTCTTCAAACTTATTTATTTATTTAATTAGGAAGGTTAGAGATGGATTTTAGCTAAGGCATATTAACCTTACTTAAGGATTTTCAAACCTAAAATTGAGATGTTTTACAAATTACCCTAATTAAGGGATTTATGACTTAAATTGATCATAAATCAGTTCTATTACTGATTTTAATGATTTTAAAAGGTATTTTAAGGGTTAAGGATATTTAACCTAAATTTTGGCAAAATAATCATTTTTCCCCTACTTAAGGGTCTAAAAAACTACTTTTTGATTAAGAGTTTCAAATTAGGATTTCTTACTGTCAAATGATTCCTTACTATTTAACATAAAGATAGATAGTAAGTGCACCAAATTTGGATAAGATATGAGTCGTATGGGTCCAAACTAAGGTTTTTGACCTAAGGGGTATTTTAGTAAATTACACCTAATAAAATCTAAGTTTTTATGTAGTTTAATATTGGTTGCTATATAAGGATTCTATAGAGTCCAAGAACACTAAATTCTGACATCTAATAAATTAGTTATAGTAATTTCAATTTTCAAGGGCAATTTGGTAATTTTCTAAGCTAAATGGGGTCAAAAAGCTAACTTTTTATTTGATGTTCAAATTTAACAAACTCAGTGGCTATAACTTCCCTATATCACACTGAGTACTTTAATTGGGAGTAGACCCAAATTGGACTTCAATTGGTCAAGTTATGACCTAATTAAGGTTAGGAGTATTTTGATTATTTCTAATTTTATTATGGTTCAAAACCTAAATATTATTTTAGATTATTGTTGGCACTAAAATTTTAAGCTATCTAACACTTTAAAGTTTTGGATTTGGAGTCTAAATGACTAAGATATGGTCAAATGAATTTTCTAGACGCTACGGTGCGCTGTAGCACCCGACGGTGACTTCGCTTGTACGAAAACCGTGAAGGTCACATTTCGAGCTCAAATACTCTCAATCCAGAGCATTCCATGGGCAGTGTCATATATCAATGGAAAAGTTTTTTTGATACATTTCTATTGACACTAAAATTAGCATGAACTGATCATCCTAGTTATATGAACAATGGTAATAAAGGCAGGGGTGTACAGAATGGACGAAAAACAGAACATGAGGTATATTACTTTGAAGAACTATAATGGCTTCCATACTTAATCATGGATGTCTAAAGATGCGAATAAGCATAATAGAGGAATGAAATGACCAAAGAAGGAGAACAAATGGGTACCTTAGCCTTTTGAAGAGGAAGAAAGAACATTGGAAAGCTTGGAGGAGGAACTTCTTCTTCTTATTCTTCTTCTTTATTACAAAGCTCAATAATGGGGGGAAGAGTAGAAGCTTGGGAGCTTTATCTTGATAGCCAAAAATGGAGAGGAAGAACCGAGCTTCCATTTATAGGAAGAGAAGGAAGGGGGAAAGTCATCATGAACTAGGAGGGAAGGAAGAGGGATGACCATAGCCATCAAACCTTGCCATTAAGGAGGGGGAAGGAAGAGGGATGGCCATAGCCATCAAACCTTGCCATTAAAGAGGGGGGAAGGGCGAGGGATGATCATAGCCATCAAAGCTTTCAATTAATGAGGAAGAATGAGACGGGTCAACCAAAAATGGAGGTAAGTGCCAGCCGAATGGAATAGCCAACTAGAAGAGAGAAAGAAGGAAAAGAAAAAAATACAATTATGAATAAATAACTATTTATTTCTTTAATTAATTAAAAATCCCGATTTTAGAAATGCGCTCCGAAAATTCCCAAAAATTCACCCCAAGCTAATTTGGGGGTGACGATCGCAACGGCAAAGTCGGATTTCAATTCTGATGATTATTTAATTATTCTATTTTTCAGAGTATTTAATTATATTAAAATATTCATGAAAATCCAACGACTTCTAAAACATCACCCCTAGCTAATTTGGGAGTGATGATCGCAACAGCGAAGTTGGATTTCGATTTCAAGATTAAAATAAATACCTCAATTTTCTAATTAATTTAAATATATTAAAATATTTAAGAAAATTCAACGACTTCTAAAAAATCCCAAAATTTTACCCTTGGCTAATCCGAGGGTGAGGATCGCAACAGCAAAGTCAGATTTTAATTTCGACGAGTATTTAATTTTTCAATTTTCGGGCTATTAAATATTATTAAAATATTCGTCGAAATTTCGACGACTTCCGATTGACTCGAAAACATCACCCTTAGCTAATTTGGGGGCAATGAGCACAATGGTGAAGTCTGATTTTTAATCTGAGGTCAGTTTATATATGTTATTTTCTAGAGTTTTTGGATTTCCCAAAAATCAAGACTTGATTTATTTGACTCCTGATTTGGACTAGGTCATAGTGGATGACTCATAATGACTTAATTAATAATTTGGGGGCAACTTTTGTAACTTATTGAGGTAGAAACTTAGATGATCCTTCATAATCTTAGAAGTTGAACTTGATATCTTGTGTAGGAACCACCTAAAGTACTTAGAATGGAACTTATTCCTTATGGTAGCAACCTACATTGAGTGATATTTTGATCATATCCTTAAAGCCTCATATAGGACTCTCCTAATTAGAATAAGGATTAATAGTTTTGATAAATCCTTGTTGATTAGAACCTAGATTATTGGTTGGGAATAGTAGGGTATACTCATAGTACTGAATTATTTCAGTAATATTCAGGAATGGTTGAGTCACTCTAAGTATAATTTATCTTTGTGCTATCCTGTGGGTTTAGGCAGATATAATCTCACTTAGAGTAAATCAATCAATCCTAAGAGTGTTATAAATAGGGCCTCATTCTTTAGTTTGATTAAAATACAAATTGCCATCGGGCAATGACTCTTAGCAAAGATCATTTCAATAGGTGTGGATTAAACAAGCTACGTAATTCGAGTCACCTTCTTTAAGACACTAAGTGTGATTGTGAGTTGGGCATCATAATGACTTAGCTTAAGATACAAATCACCATCGGGTGATGCCTTCTATCGAAGATCGCTTCGTTAGGGTGGCTTAATCAAACTAAGTGCTAAGAACAACCTCTCTTGCAAACATGATGTAACGCCCTGTCCCATCGCCGTGCGTAAAGGACAAGTGTAATACATATTTTGGCGGCGAATGGTGCGCTACTCGGGAACGGTGGGCCCTACAAGCAAAACCCATCATCCCGAATAGGCTGGAGGGACGGAGCCATACTGAAGGCTACTAACTTGAATCCTAAGAGTAGGATCGAGAGCCAATATCTAAGATGAGAATGAAATACTTATCTTAGGTATTAGACTAGTACGTACACAAGGTTCTAGAAAGTGGGGAAGAACCCATGTACGTTATAAAAATATATCAGCATTTCCAGTATGCTGGTCGCATTACAATATTAAGTATAGCAGTATAACAGAGTGCGGAAGCTAAAAGCTAAACATCCAGGATACATTCATTTCAAGCAGTAGTAAATATCCATCTCAGAAAAAGAAAAGTAAATGTACATCCAGAGTTTATTACAAACCATTTAAATGCAAAAATATAAAGAGTCTATCTAAAATGCTGAAAAGATCTAGTAAGTAAAAGTAGATGCTCTGTGGCGGCCCTACCCCGCCGTGGTCTTGTTAACCCTTAAGTTAACATGATTACGGTGGAGGGGTCACCAAATGACAAATTCCCCACTTAGAATTGAATTAGACACGTGTTCTAATCCAATTTAAATAAGAACTTTGCCATTTAATCCATAAGAACTATCACTAAATGACTATACATGAACTCAGAGTGCGGAAGCATATAAAGTATATCATCCATCCAATACAGTATAAATACAACAATACAAAATAAGTAAAGTGCTGAAAGAGAAATATAAACCTATATTATTACAACAATTAATAAGTTTAAGAGAACTGAAAAAGGAAACTCTCAATCTCACGAGCAATAGAAACTAAAGCTAAAGAACTTCAAGAATGGGCTCCTCCTCCAATGGTTAGCTCTCCACTGGATCTACTACTCCAACAAAATCAGAACCTACCATTATCAGTTTCATAATGGTAGGGCCCCAGCTAGCAAAAGAAAAAAATTGGTTAGACAATATGCTTAAGTACATTTTAGGGCAAACAATTTTTTTAAGTTAAATAGATATCACCATAAAAATAGAACTGAGCAAAAATAGGTGCAGAAGAAGCGTACAAAAAGAACAGTAATAAGTTAAAAACAAACAGTTTATAACTAAAGTAACTAGGAAGTAATACATACCTCATCCAAGCAACTGCAACAAAGAAAGGTAAGCAAAAGACTAAACAAAACTGTAAGAAAAGTACAACCTAAACATGCTTATGATATAACAGAATATGCTATGTGACATACATAATTTGAAACAGTATAAAATTGAAAACAACTAACATCCTAGGTGAGCATATGAAAATAGTAAGTGAAACTAGCATCCTATATAAAAATACGTGCAGGAAAGCTGTAAGTAAAACAGTGCTGAAATGCAGAATATGCTAGTAAAACAGTAACTGTAAACTGAAACTGCAGTGACTATCTAAGTCACCCAAACTGAACACATACACAGCAAATCTTAGCCTGATGAGCTAAGAAACTCTAAACTGAACATCACTGAAAACTCTTAACCTGATGAGCTAAGACAGAACTAAATGTAAGTGTACTTGAATTAGTATAACCATATCAGAATCCTGACTCTATAGTCAGTATGGCAAGAGTCTATCCATCCTATCACTCGGACTAGGCATGACCATAGACTGTCAGACATTAAACCCTCGAAAGGTTGCCGACCCGAACGGGTTGATCGAAGAGGTATACTAATCAAGCTACACCGTACAAACCACTTGTGAAATGAAAACATAATGCTGTTTATGAATGTTCCAAATTAAAATAAGATATTTATCAAATATCTTAAGTACATAATACATGTTCAAGGTATACGGCTCAAAATCAAGGAATGCGAAGCATCAAAATCAAAATGAGCAAGAAACTCTATCTAAAACATAGGTGATATCCATTGTTATCTACTTTATTCGTTCTATCTACTCTAAGTTACATAAGTTTCAGAATCATCAATTCTTACACATTCTGTAACTTAGAATCACGAATCCTACTAGTTGAAGATAATTAGGACTGGCCAAGTCCTAATTATAACTTAATCAAAAGATAACTATTTGGCTTAAGTGAATAAATCATCAGCCTAATTTTGTAATTTAATTCATCCCAACCTCATCTTGATTAGCCAAATCAAGATGAAAAGATTAAGAATTTAGACTCCAGATAATGGGGTTTAATCACTTAATCTAAAAGGTGTAATCTAAGGGTCTAAGTTTAGAACCCAAATCTCACAGATTAAGTTAAGGCAAGTCCTAATGATAAATCAATTCATTAGGATAGATCTCTATTCTTAATTCTAGGGTTTAAAGATCAAATAATCATTTAATAAACTAAGAAAAATCAAGAAACTAGTAAACTCAAGATTTCATCTAATTGAGTAACCCAATTTACTCAATAGATGAATTCTAACTTATGATCTATTCCTAATCTTAAGAATTAAGGCTCTTAATTACTAAGAGTATCTCTCAAGACACACATCCTAACTAATGTTATAAGACCTAAGGATGGGTCTAAGAATGATTTAAAGAAGGAGAACACTCACTTAGGACTTAGGAATTTTCTTAAGGAGCAAATTTTGAGATTTTAATCAAAATCTAATTTAGACTTGAATTTGATTAATTTCAGCTATAAATCATTATAATTATTGATTAATAGGATTATAAAATAATTTTAGGGCTTTTGATAGCTAAACCCTAAATTTGGGCAAAATAACCATTTTGCCCCCACTTAAGGGTTTAAAGATCAAATTTTGATCTAGGGCCTAAATTCTAAAATTTTCTTTTAGAAAGTATTTCTTACTGTCTAATGTAAGATTAAATAGCAACTAAATTAATTTTGGGTGATTATTAAGCCATATGAGATCAAATTAGTGAATTTGACTCATAAGGGCAAATTAGTAATTTGACTAAGTGAAAGTTAAATTTTCTTTTAGATTATTGCTCTTTACTATCTAAGCTTTTCATAGAATCTAAATTTACTAAATTCTGATAAGTATTGACCAAGTTATGGCCAATACAAGAATCTAGGGTTTAAGATTAATTAAGGGATTCTTAATTATAGGTCAAAAATCCTAACTTTGCCAATTAGTGTCCAAATTAAGCAAAATCAGTGGCAATGGTTTACAAATAGTCCACTGATCACAATGACATGTGGTAGGCTCAATTTGGACCTAATTTGACTAAGTGAAGACCTAATTAGGGTTTAGGGTGATTAGTGAGTGATTAGCAAAATTAATCACTCAAACACTAATCCAACCTTATAGATTGATTCTAAATGATTTTAGGAGTCCTCTAAAACTTAAATCACTCAATTTGGATTACTAGATTTGCTAAAATTCACTAATCAACATTTAGAGTAATTAAGGGAGATTAACAAATCTAACCATTGGATCTAAAAATATTTTTATAGATTACTATTACTTAGATTTTTTTGATCTAAAAGGACCTTTGGATCATTCAATTTGGAGTTCAATTGACCAAGTTATGGTCAATTGAAGTTCTAGGGTTAATTAGGGTAATTAGGGTTAGGTCCTAAATGTCATTAGTCAAATCCTAATCCAAACAGTAAGATGAACACTATCAAATTAATCCTTAGGGTTTTCTGATCACTTTAAGATCCATATTGGGTATATTTGGATCAATCTACACAAAGTTGTGAGCTAAATAAGATTTGTGACATAAATTTGAACTTAATTAAACCCTAAATATCATTTTGCTAAATACAGGTCCAAATGCAAAATTATTGCATCAATGAATTCCTCATATTTTTCTGATCAATTTGATATATTTATTTGCATAATTTGGATGTGTATTTTAGGAGTTATTAAGGTTTAAAGTTTAGTATTTAATTAATTAATTAATACTATTTATTTAAATTAAATAAATCTGTTATTATAATATATATATATATATAATTAATTCAATTATAATTAACTGTTACATAATTATATATATATATATATATATATAAACGATTTATTTAATTATGCAGGTACATGTGGCGGCTCCTTACTGGTGCGTCAGACGACGGCGGGTCCCACTGCAAGTCTGCTGACTCGCAGAGCCACGTGTCGCGCTGCGACTGGCCGCGTGTCACGTGGTGGGTCCTGCCGCGGCAGTTGAAGCGCCACGGGCACGGGTCACGGGCCGGGCTCGGGCCGACCCGACCGGCCCGAAAAGATTCTTCGTCTTCACACGATCGACCGGCAGCGGCGTCCTAGGGCATCAAAAACAGCGGCGAATTCGCCGTCACCGGAGGTCGAACCATATACTGATCGAAAGGTCTGGTTTGGTACTCTAAACATCGCCGGAGAAGACCTATATCTCTGGCAAAAACTAACCCTAGGGACCCCTGTCGAAACTCGGGGGTTCTTAACGGTTTGCACTGTATAGTCGGACTAAATTCACGCCGATCGAACCCATTTAAGGTTGATCAGATCCGTTGATTTTTTAATCGAACACATGGAATAGATAATCAAAACAAGTTTGATAGCAATTGATGGAAATCGAGGGTATATGGTGTACCTCAAATCGAACGGCTCGGGCTACGACAATCCTCGAACGAGAGCTTCTTCGATTGTCACGGGTCCTCGATTGCGCAGACTCGTGAGGAAGAGAGATCCGAGCCTTTAATTGAGTTCTTAAACGGTGCTAGAGCGGCGATGGGGGCGTGGAGGTTCTGGCGTGCCGCGCGTCAGCGCTCGCGGCACGCGGACGACGCGCGAGGACGATAACCTTCGTCCGTTCGATCTTCCGATCGAACGGATCTCAGCGCCCGTCTGATCGAACGGCGAAGTTAGAATTAGGGCGACGGCGTTACCCCTAAGTGGACGGCGCCGTTAAGTGCTTAAAAATAATATTAATATTATAATTATTTAATTAGATTTCATTAATCAAAATTAATTAATTAAATGCATTCCAAAAATTTCCAATAAATCATCCTTAGCTAATTGAAGAGTGAGGAACGCAACGATGCACTCGGATTTTTGTTTTGACGAGTATTTATTTATTTGATTATTTGGGGTATTTAATTATTATTAAAATATTCGGTGAAAATCCAATGACTTCCAAATGCCTCCGAAACTTCACCCCTAGCTAATTTGGGTGTTCTGAACGCAATGGTTAAGTCAGATTTTTAATCTGAGGTCTAAATAAAAAGTCAATTTTCTAGGGTTTGGGATTTTCTAGAATTTCTGATTTTGACTTTGTTGACTTCTGGTTTGACTTAGGTTTGAGAGGCGAGTTCTAAATTACTTAATTAGTGATTTAGAACCTTAATTAAGACTTAAATTAGTCTTAATTGAGCCAGGTAACAACTTGGGTTATTATATGCTCAGACCACTATAGCTCCAAATGCACCTCTTGAGTCTCTGGTACGTCCTCCTGACCTGTCTCCAAAAACTGCTCAGGATCTAGCAAATTGCCGGATCCCAAAAGTACCCCGTATTAGCAAGAAGTCTAACACATCAAAATTAGCTGTGCAAAGCTAAACTAAACATAACAAGTATACAAGTAAAGTAAAGCCGTAACAGAGTTGAAGGAAAAAAAAACATGTAAGCGAGGAAAATTGTAAGTACTGAGTAAACAAGACAGTAAAAGGGCTATGAAATGTGAAGCTATCACCAAATAAACTCAAAGTAAAACAAACATTATGATGAAAAGGATGCTATAAGCTGCACTATATGCCACTGAGATAATGCTCACAAATATGCTATACCACGGTATATCACAGAACTATCACTGAAGGTTTATGAGTAGTACGGTCCAATGTAAGCACAACAGTTAGGAAGTCAGTATGGTGACGCAAATGCACCCTGAAATTCCCTAGTTTGTGTATATAACATTCTGTATCTCATACTGTATCATTGATAACCATGTGTCACAACAGAAGGAATGAGTTCAACTCATGTTTATGCTTATGCTTATGCCATTATATTGAATGAATGAAAAATCCTGAAATCCATGAAGAATTTAGTAAGAAATAATAATGAATCCTAAGTCTCCACTGTGCAGAATCCTGCTAAGAGGATTCTGACTCCAAATCTCTAAGCGAGGGTTGGTTAAAGTTGCTTATTTACTTAAAGATCACTAGACGGGGTGATTCTATACACATATTAAATATGTTGCAAGAATAGAGTTCTTATCACTTAGTTTGATTAAGCCACCCAAACAAAGCGATCTCCATTAGGAGGCACCATCCGATGATGATTTTGTATCTCAAGCTAAGTATTAAGTCACTAAACTCATAATCATACTTAGTGTCTTAAGAGAGGTGGATCCCATTACTTAGTTTATTTGAGCCATACCTATTGAAGCGATCTTCGCTAGGTGGCATTGCCCGATGGCAACTTATCTTTCAATTAAACTAAGGAATGGGTACCCATTTAATACACTCTTAGAATCAATTGATTTACTCTAAGTGAGGTTATATCCGCCTAAGCCCGCAGGATAGCAACAAAGACAAATCTCACTTATAGTGACTTAACTAATCCCGGATATTACTGGGGACCAGTAATATGGGTATACTATATTACACCACCCAATGATCAGGGGTCAATCAAGTCTAATTAATAAAATAAGGATTTATCAAAACTACAAGTCCTGAACTAATAGGTAAGTCTTATACAAGGGTTCACCAATAAAGTATGATCAAGGATCACTTGATATGGATTCTACCACAAGGAGAAGTATCTTTTCTAGTGCCTTAATGGATTACTACCACAAGGAGAGTAGATCAATTTCTATGGTGGTTGGATCTTCTATACTTCTACCTCAAGAAATCATACAAGGCTTCCTACCTAATAATATATGAATTTAGGTCTTTTAAATAATTCAAGACGATCTTATGAAGAGATACCCAAGATCTCCTTTCTAGATGTTAATATTAAGCTCTTAGGTGCTATTTTATAATTAGATTTAGGATGATTAGATCAGATGATTAAGTCATCTGATCACTCTTGAACTAGGATTATTGGATCTAAATCAACATATGGTTAAGGATTTGATCACTTATTCAATCAATATAGCATTAATAGTCTTTTTATGCAAGTTTATTACTTAAGAGAAAATCAGGGATCTTAAGGTTTCATTCAGATGGTGAAATCACCAAGGATTATTATTAACCTTAATTTGTCTAATTCAAATATTTAGAATCAATAATAAGTCAAATGCATTATTGGAAAATGTTTAATTCATAGTTTTGGAATCAAATCAATTAAGTTAGGGTTCTTAAGTATTTAGATTCTTCTTAAGTAGATTAGGGTTTGATCCCTTCTCATGCCTTAAGAAAAATTAAGTTATGAATTTAAAGATCAATGTCAAATTAGTGGATTAATTATGTATTATTAGTGGGAATCTCAGACCTAGATCAAGTCTTAAAAGCTTGATCCAAATATTAAGATTTCTTAAGTTAATTAAGATATTTAAGATATTTAAGTATACTTAATAAGCTTATCTAAATAAATTCACTATACTTAACTTACTGTTATAAGTTAGATTAACAATTAAAGTTTATAAAATAGAGGGTACTTAGTGCTAATCAAACCCTAATTCCAATCCAAAGGGATTATCACATAAGTATAAATCCACTCATTAAAATTACATGATATTTAACATGCAAGTTCTAATTAATCATACAATTAATCAGAGCTTAGGTTTGCTAAGATTTAATGAGTATAAACTCTAAAATTCTTAAATCATGATTTAACAAAATGAGGGTATAATTAGAAGTATAAAACTCAAAAAAATAATCTACTTAGCACATGCATTCTAAGTATCATAAGTGAACTAATGACACTCTAAACAAGCAATTTGGACAAGTAAAATTGCTAATTTACCCTAATCAAGATCCACTATAATTAGGCAATAATTAAAGATCTAACCATCAGATGTTCATTTTTATTTTACATTTAGATTCCTGAGATTTTTCTGATCATTTTCATATATGATACCATAGGATTTGGACCAGTGGATTAAAAGTTATTCAAATAATACATTATGTATTTTTATTTAATCAAAATCCTATGATTTGATTATTGGAATTATTATCCTTAAGGAAAATAATAAGGATAATAATTCCGATAATTCTAATTAAATTAAATGGCTCGGCCCGTTAACCAAACCGCGCGGGTCGATCGGGGCCCGGGGAAACCCGGCACTGTCGCACAGCGCGGTTGTGTGTCGACCCGACCTGCACAGGGCCTTCGTCCCTGCTCCGTCGTCCTGAGACAGGGTCCGATTAGGGAAACCCTAATCACCAAATTGAGGCGCATCCAATCCATGGCTAGACCAGCACTCGATCACTACTCGATCACCGTGGTCAGATGCGTCGATTGGGACTCGAAGCCCTTTGTGAGACGGTCTGGATCGACCATACCTTGCTCACCCGAGGGCTCCTCCATTGGAGCTACTATGGGGAGATAATTCTCCCCACAGAGACCACACCAGACCCCGGGCTCGATCCCTACACCATCAGGGAGGTGAGGCAGATCGAAGCCATCTGGTATGAGGGTCTGGGATGGTCTGGATCGCCGGGTCCTTACTCGACCGAGGCGATCCTTAAGCGGTTTAATCTGATCGATCGATTTGATCGATTGGAGCTAGCCTAGATCTTAATCTAGATACCCTTGGGTTTGAGATGACAATACGGACTCAGACGCATCAAAAGGAGCAAGGCTCGAGCCTCATTGGCTCGAATCTAATAAGGGGGATACCTGGCTTTGTCGGGAGGGCTTGTAGACGATGCAGAGGGGATTGCAGGCTAGCCGAGCTTCCTTGAGCTTCACCGAAAGTTCTTGAACTCCAGGAGACTCTCCTATTAGTGGTACGCGAGCTCAGGAATGCCTGGATGAAGCTTTAGCAATCGACAATGGCGGAGAAGGAAGCCCGACTGCAATTGATCAGCAAGGATCAAATGGAGGAGAGCTGAGGCTATATATAGACTCAGGATAGGGCAGTGAAGCTTCCAGAGCCTTCAATTGGGCTGGGGAGGGTCAGATGGTTCGGTCCATGGCCGAGCTTTCGAATTCCCAATTCGAGCTCGGCTGAGACACGAGGCCCGATTGGGGTCCCTCTGCCATTAGGGGAAACCCATCAATGGCCTGCTGAGCTGGAGGCACGAGTGGGGGACAAGGGGGTAGCTGGCAGTACAGGAAATTCTCCCTGTCGGATATGCGGATGGGTGGGGACGAAGATCCACAGTGCTGGGTGCCTTGGATGTCGTCTAATCGATCGATCAGAAGGCGCTGCGACTGGGATCGCCTAGATGCTAACGGCCAATCGCAGGGATGATCTTGACCGTAGGATCCACGGGGTGGATCCAACGATGGATCTGCAGTTCCGCGAGATAGAATCCTGGCCGTTGGTTGGAACGGCGGAACGGCTAGATTCACGGGGCGCCGCTGTCGCGTGACCCGGGCTCCGTAGCGGATCGCCCGTGGTCCGCATAGTGGATCCTGGCTATTAATTCAGGTATAAGGGTATATTTGCAATTATGATTTAATAGGGACCCTTATGTGCAATTGATCCAATTTAATTTAAATTAAATTATGGCCCAAATGAATTCCAAATTGTACCAAAATTTTACCCTTAGCTAATTTGGGGGTGAGAAATTCAAAAATATAATCAGAATTTAATTCTGAGGCAAAATATTTTGGGTATAGACTAAGGCATCTAGACTGATCAAATTGTCTTTTTAGACCTAGAGAAGTCCAATGGACTTCAAATCTTCTAGATAGGCTTAGTTTGAGGTTCTATAAGCGATGGTGATAGAAATAAATGGGTTAGGTTATCTATGCATTTACAAAGTAACAACCTAAGGTTGTTACAGACTCCCCCACTTAAGAACAATGTCGTCCTCAACATCATCTCAAGAGAGAAGACAATCATGAGAAATTGAAGAGCATAAACAACACTCAGAAGATTAAAGAGTACCTAGAGTTTCAAAGAGGCTAGGGTACTTCTTTCTCATATCCACCTCTTTTTCCCAAGTAGATTCTTCTAATGAGCGATTTCTCCACTGAACTTTTACCATTATGATTGAGCGATTTCTCAGCTGCTTTTGATCATGTGCTAAGATCTTGATTGGCTCTTCTGCATAAGAAAGATCTGGTTGGATGGATACCGTTGGAAGTTGAATTAGGTGGGATGGATCACAAAGGCATCTCCGTAGAGAGGAGATGTGAAATACATTATGGACTGCAAAGAAATCTTCAGGAAGCTTCAATCGATATGCTGCAGAACCAATCTTTTCTAGTATTTCAAACGGTCCGACGTAGCAAGGGCTTAACTTCCCAGCAACACTAAAATGATAAACACCTTTCATTGGACTCACCTTAAGGTACACATATTTTCCCACCTCAAGGTCCAGAGCGCGATGATGAGCATCGTGGTATTTACTCTGTCGATCTTAAGCTGCTTTGATTCTTTGCTAAATCGGTTGAATCTTGCGATTTGTTTCCTCAACTAACTCCGACCCATAAAGCTGAACATTGTCGGTTTCCGACCATGCTAATGGCGTACTACATTTCCTGCCGTACAGAGCTTCATATGGAGCCATACCGACACTTGCTTGAAAACTATTATTGTACGCAAATTCTACCAGAGGAAGGTGGTCCTCCCAAAAACCTCCAAAGTCCAGTATACAGAGACGAAGGATATCTTCCATAACTTGGTTGACTCTTTCGGTTTGTCCATCCGTCTGAGGATGAAAGGCGGTACTCATAGCTAGAGTAGTCCCCAAGTCTTGATGTACTGCTTGCCAAAATTTAGAAGTGAAATAACTATCTCGATCAGATACAATGGATCTCAGAATCCCATGGAGTCGGATAATTTCCTTGATATATAACTTTGCCAGTTTCTCCACAGAATCCGTTTGACGCATAGGGATGAAGATATGACTTGGTCAATCGATCGACAATGACCCAAATCGAATCCGCATCGAATCTTTCTTTAGGCAAACCCATAACAAAATCCATAGAAATATCGAACCACTTCCACTCAGGGATTACTAGAGGGTGAAGAAGTCCTCCAAGATTTTGATGCTCGGCTTTGATTAGACTGCAAGCATGACATTTTGCTACAAACTCTGCCACACTCTTTTTCATACCAGGCCACCAGAATGATTTCTTTAGATCCTGATACATTTTGGTACTACCTGGATGCACTTGGTAACCAGAATTATGGCCTTCGACCAGGATCTCTTGATGCATGGATTTGGGAATCCATAGACGATCACCTTGGTAAATTATGTTACCACAAAGCTGAACGTCGAAGCGACGTCCACTTTCGATATCAACTTTAAACTTCAAATAATTTTCATCCTTGGTTTGAGAGATGAAAACATCATGATGAAAGGTAGGTTCAACTGAGCTCATGGATACTAGTGTGCTTAGCATATCTCCACGCACTAGCCTGATTTCGAACCTTCGAAATTCTTCCTCCAATGCACTTGTGAGAATTATAGCAGATAGCGTAGTATTACGACTGAGTGCATCTGCTACGATGTTTGCTTTTCCCGGATGATATTGAATGGTTAAGTCGTAATCGCTTATTAACTTAAGCCATCTTCGCTGTCGGTAATTTAATTCACGTTGGGTGAAGATATGCTTCAAGCTCTGATGGTTGGTGAATATGGAATACTGGACGCCATACAGATAATGATGCCAGATCTTTAGAGCGAAGACTACTGCTGCTAGCTCGAGGTCATGGACAGGATAGTTCTTCTCATGTGGTTCAACTACCGAGATGCGTAGGCTATGACTCTCCCTTCCTGCATTAATACACATCCCAAACCTATGCCAGATGCGTCGGTATAAACTTGGTAATTCAATCCTTCCTTGGGTAAGGCGAGAACGGGGGCAGAAGAAAGAGCGTCATTCAATGCTTGGAACGCTTTTTCACACTCTGGATTCCAGACAAAAGGTACCACTTTCTGAGTCAGCTTGGTGAGAGGAGACGCAATTTGTGAGAAACCTTTGACGAATTTTCTATAGTAGCTGGCCAGTCCTAAGAAGCTTCTGATATCCATCACAGATTTTGGTTGTGACCAATCTCGAACTACGCTTACTTTGTTTTGGTCCACTCTGATTCCTTGAGAGTCGATAACGTGACCCAAAAAGGTAATGGAATCAAGCCAGAACTCGCACTTATAATACTTAGCATAGAGTTCGTGGTTCCTGAGTTCTTCAAGTACTATACGAAGGTGTTTTTCATGATCGGTCTTATTCCTGGAATAAATCAGTATGTCATCGATGAAGACAATGACAAATTTATCTAGATGTGCTTTCAACACGCGTTGCATTAAGTCTATAAAGATGGACGATGCATTTGTCAATCCAAAAGACATCACCAAGAATTTGTAATGTCCATAACGGGTTCGAAACTGTGGCGGCTCTGCTCCGCCGTGGTCCTGTTAACCCTTAAGTTAACATGATTACGGTGGAGGGGTCACCAAATGACAAGGCCCCCACTTAAGGTTGGATTAGATACACGTACTAATCCAATTTAAATAAGGACTTTGCCATTCAATCCAGAAATACTATCACTAAATGATCATACATGAACTCAGAGTGCGGAAGCGTAAAACATAACATCCATCCAATACAGTATAAATACAACAATACAGAATAAGTAAAGTACTGAAAAAGAAATATAATCCTGTATTATTACAACATTTAATGAGATTAAAAGTACTGAAAGAAAACTCTCAATCTCATTGGAAGAAAAACTAAAGCTATAGATCTTCAGGAACGGGCTCCTCTTCCAATGGCAAACTCTCCACTGGATCTGCTAAACCAACAAACTCAGAACCTACCATTATCAGTTTCATAATGGTAGGGCCCTAGCCAATAAAAGAAAAACTGATTAGACAATAAGTCTAAGTACATTTTAGGGCAGCAATTTTATTAAATTAAGAAGATATCACCATATAAACAGAACTAAGCATAATAGGTGCAGGAAAGCGTATCAAAAGAACAGTATATAGTTATAAACTACAGTTTATAACTAAACAAATAGGAAGTAATACAAACCTCCTCCAAGCAACTGCAACACAAATAGGTAAGTAAAAGAAAAGTAAAACTGTAAGAAAATACAACCTAAATATGCATATGTTCAAACGGATTATGCTAAGTGACATACAAAATTTAAACAGTAAAAACTGAAAACACTAACATCCTATGTGAGCATATGAAAATAGTAAATAAAACTAGCATCCTATAAAAACACGTGCAGGAAAGCTGTAAGTAAAATAGTGCTGAAATGCAGAATATGCTAGTAAAATAGTAACTGCAAACTGAAACTATAGTAACTGTATAAGTCATCTGAACTGAATATAAACTCAGCAATTCTTAGCCTGATGAGCTAAGAAACTCTGAACTGAACATCACTGAAACTCTTAGCCTGATGAGCTAAGACAGAACTGAATGTAAGTGTACTTGAATTAGTATATCCATATCAGAATCCTGACTCTGTAGTCAGTAGGGCAAGAGTCTATCCATCCTATCACTCGGACTAGGCATGGCCAATAGACTGTCGGACATTAAACCCTCGAAAGGTTGCCGACCCCGAACAGGTTGATCGAAGAGGTATACTAATCGAGCTACACCTTACAAACCACTTATGAAATGAACATAATGCTATTTATGAATGATGATCCAAATTAACATAAGATATTTATCAAAATATCTTATGTACATAATACATGTTCAAGGTATAAGGCTCAAAATCAAGGAATGCGAAGCATCAAAATCAAAGTGCAAGAAACTCTATCTAAAACACAGGTGATATCCTTTGTTATCTACTTTATTCGTTCTATCTACTCTAAGTTACATAAGTTTCAGAATTTATTAATTCTTACACATTCTGTAACTTAGAATCTCGAATCCTACTTGTTGAAGATAATTAGGACTGGCCAAGTCCTAATTATAACTTAATCAAAAGACGACTATTTGGTTAAAATGAATAAATCAGCGACCTAATTTTGTAATTTAATTCATCCCAACCTCATCTTGATTAGCCAAATCAAGATGAATAGATTAAGAATTAGACTCCAGATGATGGGGTCTAATCACTTAATCTAAAGGTATAATCTAAGGGTCTAAGGTTTAGAACCCAAATCTCACAAATTAGGTTAAGGCAAATCCTAATGATAAATCAAATTCATTAGGATGGATTTCTATTCTTAGTTTTAAAGTTTAAATATCAAAATAATCATTTAATAAACTAAGAAAATCTATAAACTAGAAAACTCAAGGTTTCACCTAATTGAGTAACCCAATTTACTCAATAGATGAATTCTAACTTAAGATCTATTCCTAATCTTAGGAAATAAGGCTCTTAATTACTATGAGTATCTTTCAAAACATACATCCTAACTAATGTTATAAGACCTAAGGATGGATCTAAGAATAATTAAGGAAAGAGAACTCTTCTTAAGACTTAAGAATTTTCTTAAAGAGTATATTTTGAGATTTTAATAAAAACCTAATTTAGACTTAAGTTTAAATAATTTCAGTTCTAAATCATTGCATTTACTGAATTTAGTGATTTGAAATTGAATTTAGGGCTTTTAAAGGCTAAACCCTAAATTTGGGCAAAATGACCATTTTGCCCCTACTTTAAGAGTTCAAAAGATCAAATTTTGATCTATGGCTTAATTTCTGAAATTTTTTTTTGGAAAGTGATTCTTACTGTCTAATGTAAGCTTAGACAGCAACTAAATTAATTTTGAGTTATTATTAAGCCAAATGAGATCAAATTAGTGAATTTGACTCATAAGGGAAAATTAGTAATTTGACTAAGTGAAAGTTAAATTTTCTTTCAGTTTAATGTTCTTTACTGCCTAAGCTTTCCATAGAACCTAAATTTGCTAAATTCTGATAAGTATTGGCCAAGTTATGGCCAATACAAGATCTAGGGTTTAAGGTTAATTAAGGGATTCTTAATTATGGGTCAAAAATCATAACTTTGCCAATTAGTGTCCCAATTGAGTAAAATTAATGACTATGGTTTACAAATAGTCCACTGATCATAATTACAGGTGGTAGACTCAATTTGGATCTAATTTGACTAAGTTATGATCTAATTATGGTTCAGGGTGATTAGTGAGTGATTAGCAAAATTAAGCACTCAAACACTAATCCAACCTTACAGATAGATTCTAAATGGTTCTAGGAGTCCTCTGAAACTTAAATCACTTAATTTAGATTACTAGATTTGCTAATATTCACTAATCAATATTTAGAATAATTAATGGTGATTAGCAAATCTAACCATTAGATCTAAAACATTTTTACATATTAATGTAAATTAAGTTCTTCTGATCTAAATGGACCTATGGATCATCAAATTTGGAGCTCAATTGACCAAGTTATGGTCAATTGAAGATCTTGGGTTAATTAAGGTAATTAGGGTTAGGTCCTAAATGTCATTAGACAAAACCTAATCCAAACAGCAAAATAAACACTATCAAATTAATTCTTAGGGTTTTCTGATCACTTTAAGACCCATATTGGGTATGTTTGGATCATTGGGTACAAAGTTATGGTTAATTGAATATTTGAGACATAAATTTGAACTTAATTAAACCCTAAATGATCACTTTATTAAATATTGATCCTACAGAAAATTGAATGGCATCAATAAATTCCTTATATTTTTTTGATTAATTTAATATATTTATTTGTATAATTTGGACATATATTTATTGAGTTATTTAGGTTTAAAGTTTGGATTTAAATTAATTATTTAATTCTGTTTAATTAACTTAAATCTGTTTATTATACGTTTAAATATAATTATAAAACAATTATAATTATCTGTTAAATTATAAATATTTAAATTTTATTATTTAAAAATCTGCAGGACACGTGGCGGCCTCGGATTGGCGCGGCAGACAGCGGCGGCCCCACGGGTCAGACTGCTGACGCGCAGGCCACGCGTCGCGCCAGGGTTGGCTGGCGCGCTGCGCGTGGGTCCCGCCATGGCAGCTGAAGCGCTGCGGCTCGGGCCACGGGCCGACCCGACCAACCCGAAGACCCTTCGTCTTCACGCGATCGCCCCGACGCTCGAAATCTAGGGTTTGGAAAACGACGGCGAAGATGGCGGTGTCAAACGGCAAGCCATACACCAATCGAAAGGTCTCGGAGAGACCTTTCATTCGCTACCCTAAACGCCACCGGAGAAGGCATACAACTCCGGCAAACGCAAACCCTAAATTCCCTAAGCTCGGCTAACGGTTTGTACTGTTTAGGTCTTTGCAAATCTGAGCTAGCCCAACCTGATCGACTCAATCGGAACCGTTAGATGAACAATCAAGCATATGGAATTGAGAAACGAAACTTTAGATGCGGACTTTGATAAATATTAGAGGTGTTGTGCATACCTTTAGACGAACGGCTGAAAAAAAGTCGAAGCTTGATCTTAGGTTTTTGGACCTTTGGTTTGAAACCGGGCAAAACTGAGGTCTTAGGGTCTTTAAGGAAGCTCTAAGGCGGTGGCTGGAGGCGGTGGAGAGGCCGGGAGGCGACACGCGGAGGATCCTCTGCGCGATACGTGTCGCTTCTCGCGACACGCGGAAGCCGCGAGAACGAAGGGCACGGACCGTTCGATCGAAGATCGAACGGTCAAGGATCACCGTCTGATCCTGACGGTGACCTTAAATTAAACAATAACGACGCTACTTAATACGGACGGCGCCGTTAACTGCTAAAATTAAATAATATTATTTAAATTAAATTATTCAGTTTTAATTAATTAAATTTAGCCTATTAAATAAATCCCAAAAATTTCCAATAATTCACCCCTAGCTAATTGAAGGGTGAGGAACGCAACGGCGTACTCGGATTTTCGATTCAACGAGTATTTAATTATTTGATTATTCCGGGTATTTAAATAATATTAAAATATTCGATGAAAAATCAACGACTTCCAATAGCCTCCAAAATTTCACCCTTAGCTAATTTGGGTGTTCTGAACGTAATGGCGAAGTCAGATTTTCAATCTGAGGTCTAATTAAAAAGTCAAATTCTAGGGTTTTGAGATTTTCCAGAATTCTTATTTTGACTTTGTTGACTTCCTGATTTGACCTAGGTTTCAAAGATGAATTCCAAATCACTTAATTAGTGACTTAGAATCTTAATTAAGACTTAGATTAGTCTTAATTGAGCAAAGTAACAACCTGGGTTGTTACAGAAACGCTGTTTTCTCAATATCAGAATCCTTAACTCGCAATTGATGGTACCCAGATCGCAAGTCTATCTTGGAGAAGACCTTTGCTCCAGACAACTGATCAAACAAATCATCGATACGCGGCAGAGGGTATTTGTTCTTAAAAGTTACTTTGTTTAATTCTCTATAATCGATGCACATCCTCATCGATCCATCTTTCTTCTTAACAAACAATACCGGCGCTTCCCAAGGGGATGAACTTGGATGGATGAGACCCTTCTCTAATAACTCTTGAAGTTGGTTATTCAACTCTTGGAGTTCTTTTGGTGCCATGCGGTATGGAACCTTTGACAGGGGTTGAGTTCCAGGAATTACTTCTATGGCGAACTCTACTTCTCTGTTCGGAGAAAGACCAGGCAGGTCTTCAGGGAAAATATCGAGAAATTCACAAACTACACGGTTCTCGGAAAGAGGTATGACTTCTTTCCTTTCTCCCAACATCGTTACGAGGTACGCACTGCATCCTTTCTTGACTAGTTTCTCTGCTACCATGGCGTTGATTAACGACGATTGGGTGCTAAATTTTCCCACAAATGATTTGGGGTTTCTTCCGCTACCCAAGGTTATTTTCTTTTTTTGGCAGTTTATGGACGCACCATGTTGGCTTAACCAATTCATACCTAGAATTATGTCGAAGTTGGTGATTGGCAATAAAATTAGCTTAGCTCTGAAGTTTTGATCCTCGATAGGAATATCTAGATTATAGAATTGTTGGGACTGCATACGAGCTCCAGAAGATAGCCCAATACTTAATGAACTGGCTAGTTGATGTGTCTGTAGTTTAAGTTTTTTAGCCCACTCTTCCGATACGAAAGAATGACTTGCTCCCGTATCAAATAAAATGCTACAAGTTGTGTTGTTTATTGATAAGATGCCTATAATTATGATAATTTGCTTAGCTGATAATTATTCGAAAGTTGTAATACTGAAATAGTAAAGAACATTTACTAACATAACAAGAAAAGAAAATTTATTTAAGGCGTACCTGATACCACGTCATTATTTTCAGGGGCAGAAGCAGGAGTTAACATATATACTCGGGCAGGTGCCGAGGGTCGCTTATTCTGTGCCCCTGAATCTTGACGGTTGTAAGTTGACCTTTGCACAGGTTACCCTTGAGTTTGTCATAGGAGCCGGCATTATGGCAGGAGCAGGCTCCCGCTGGTTCACGGGTTGAGCACGAAATGTTTGCTTATGACGGGAGTGGTTGATGGGTACACCATCGATGGTATTCTTCTCCTTACACTCATAGTAGCGATGGCCCTTATGCCACAAGTGAAACATACACCACCGAAGTGGTAGCACTTTCCGTACAAATGCCTCCTCTTGCATTCAGAATTTTGAGGCTGAGATTGTGTAGTTTCCATGTTGTAGACTCTGGCCATTTTGCGATGGCCAAAGCGCTCGCGTGACTATAGCTTTTCTCTTCTTGTCCAGCTGGCCTTGGAATCCTTCTTGCAGATAGGCAACCTCAATTAATTCAATTAGAGTTTTGAACTGTCGAGAGATTAGGTGTGCTCTAATAGAATCTCTCAGACCCTTCAGGAAGTGGTGACACCTGAATGATTCTGATCTCATCAGGTCTGGAATGAACCTTGACAGTCGCCTAAATTCTTGTTCGTAATCGGACACAGACTTATTGCCTTGGGTGAGATGAAGGAGTTCGTCCTCTAAAATTGCTTGTGCTGAGGCTGGGATGAATGCTTCACGGAACGCTTCCATGAACATATCCCATGGAATGTCTTCCACCTCATAGTCCGTGAATCTGTTATTCCATTCACATTTCCACCAATATTCTGCTTCTTCTTAAAACAAGTAGGTCACCAGACGGATTTCCTCAGAGTTAGGGCATTTAATTAAGGCTAGATTCTTCTCTACCAACTTTATCCATGCCACTGTATCCATAGGGTTGAGTGCTCCGTTGAATGTGGGAGTACGGAAATGAAGGAAATTGTGCAGAACTCCGTCTCCTGCATTATAAGAAGAGGATCTGATAGATTGTTGTTTGACAGAAAGGATGAGAGATCGTGTCTCCTGTGCCTGTTGTGCATTACTGTCAATTAGAGCTTTCAGTAAGTTGGCCAAAAGGCTTGACTCCTCAGGTCCGCTTGATGACGAGATCGTCTTTTTAATAGGAGTAGGAGCAGAGGGGGAACCAGGATTCATGGCTGCAGTTATAGTGTAATTTTTAGAAATATAAAATTTCATTCATTTAAAATTCTTTCTCAAAAGAGAAGATACATGGATATATCAAAATATGTAAACGGGATGAAAAGAAATGACATAAGAAAACTCCTAGGATCTAGATACAATACTCTACCCAGAAGGCAGCACAAAAGTCATCATATGTGACTATGTGACCTTTACGGGCTAATCTCCTATAGACCCAATACCACCAACGACTCACTAATCCCCTCAGTAGGATCTCTACAATCTCTAGGCGGTACTTCTCTGGACATGCTGTCTCTCGAAGCACCGTGGTAACACGATCTAGCCACTCTCTAGTGAGTGCCGAAAGACTGGTACCTCCGAATGATGAATGAATTAGGACCTTGTCTAGTACTGTGACTCCTCGAGGTGATACTCCATCTATCGTCCTCCCGTAGATCTGGCCATCTCGAAGGTCATATATCCAATAATCGTCAATCCTTCTAAGGTAGAACAGAAATGCTGATGACGAGTATTCCATCCTTTAAAATAGTTCAACCCATAAGTATTTCATTCATCTATTTCTTTCAATATTCATTTAAATCCTAAGGTTTCATTTTAAGTTTTGCAGTTTCAATTATCTTATTACGTGCGTTTAATTCCTAGGGTGTCAGTATTGTAGACATAGTCTCCCTTTCTATTTCCGAGATAGCTTAATGAACCTTTTGGATGATTACTTTGCACTACATATAGTAATTGTGAACTTGTCCTGACACAGAGAATAGATTATAAAGTAGATAGGAACAAGCTCCTTATCAGACACTTTATAATGTCTCTCTGATACCAACTTTAACGCCCCGTCCCATCGCCATGCACAAGAGACAAGTGTAATACATATTTTGGAGGCGGAAAGGTGCGCTACTCGGGAACGGTGGGCCATACAAGCGAAACCCATCATCCCGAATAAGCTGGAGGGACGTAGCCATACTGAAGGATGCTGACTTGAATCCTAAGAGTAGGATCGAGAGCCAATATCTAAGATGAGAATGAAATACTTATCTTAGGTATTAGACTAGTACGTACACAAGGTTCCAGAAAGTGGGGAAGAACCCATGTACATTATAAAAATATATCAGCATTTCCAGTGCTGGTCGCATCACAATACTAAGTATAGCAGTATAACAGAGTGCGGAAGCTAAAAGTAAAACATCCAGGATACATTCATCTCAAGCAGTAGTAAATATCCATCTCAGAAAAACAAAAGTAAACGTACATCCAGAGTTTATTACAAACCATTTAAATGCAAAAATATAAAGAGTCTATCTAAAATGCCGAAAAGATCTAGTAAGTAAAAGTAGATGCTCAGTCCACTATAGCTCCAAATGCTCCTCTTGAGTCTCTGGCACGTCCTCCTGACCTGTCTCCAAAAACTGCTCAGTATCTAGCAAATTACCGGATCCCAAAAGTACCCAGTGTTAGACAAGAAGTCTAACACATCGAAACTAGCTGTGCAAAGCTAAACTAAATATAACAAGTATACAAGTAAAGTAAAGTCGTAACAGAGCTGAAGGAAAAAAAAACATGTAAGCGAGGAAAACTGTAAGTACTGAGTAAATAAGACAGTAAAAGGGCTATGAAATGTGAAGCTATCACCAAATAGAACTGAAAGTAAAATAAACATTATGATGAAAAGGATGCTATAAGCTGCACTATATGCCACTGAGATAATGCTCACAAATATGCTATACCACAGTATATCACAGAACTATCACTGAAGGTTTATGAGTAGTATGGTCCAATGTAAGCACAATAGTTAGGAAGTCAGTATGGTGACGCAAATGCACCCTGAAATTCCCCAATCTGTGTATATAACATTCCGTATCTCATACTGTATCACTGATAACTATGTGTCACAATAAAAGAAATGAGTTCAACTCATGTTTATGCTTATTCTTATGCTATTATATTGAATGAATGAAAAATCCCGAAATCCATGAAGAATTTAGTAAGAAACAATAATGAATCCTTAGTCTCCACTGTATAGAATCCTGCTAAGAGGATTCTGACTCCAAATCTCTAAGAGAGGGTTGGTTAAAGTTGCTTATTTACTTAAAGATCACTAGATGGGGTGATTGTATACACATATTAAATATGTTGCAAGAATAGAGTTCTTATCACTTAGTTTGATTAAACCACCCAAACAAAGCGATCTTCATTAGGAGGCACCATCCGATGATGATTTGGTATCTCAAGCTAAGTATTAAGTCACTAAACTCATAATCATACTTAGTGTCTTAAGAGAGGTGGATCCCATTACTTAGTTTATTTTAGCCATACCTATTAAAGCGATCTTCGCTAGGTGATATTTCCCGATGGCAACTTGTTTTCAATTAAACTAAGGAATGGGTACCCATTTAATACACTCTTAGAATCGATTGATTTACTCTAAGCGAGGTTATATCCGCCTAAGCCCACAGGATAGCAACAAAGACAAATCTCACTTAGAGTGACTTAACTAATCCCGGATATTACTGTGGACCAGTAATATAGGTATACTTACTACACCACCCAATGATCAGGGGTCAATCAAGTCTAATTAATAGAATAAGGATTTATCAAAACTACAAGTCCTCAACTAATAGGTAAGTCCTGTACAAGGGTTCACCAATCAAGTGTGATCAAGGATCACTTGATATGGATTCTACCACAAGGAGAAGTATCTTTTCTAGTGCCTTAATGGATTACTACCACAAGGAGAGCAGATCAATTTCTAAGGTGGTGGGATCTTCTATACTTCTACCTCAAGGAATCATACAAGGCTTCCTACCTTATGATACATGAATTTAGGTCTTTTAAATAATTCAAGATGATCTTATGAAGAGATACCCAAGATCTCCTTTCTATATGTTAATATTAAGCTCTTAGGTGTTGTTTTATAATTAGCTTTAGGATGATTAGATCAGATGATTAAGTCATTTGATCACTCTTAAACTAGGATTATGGGATCTAAATCAACATATGGTTAAGGATTTAATAACTTATTCAATCAATATATCATTAACAGTCTTTTAATGCAAGTTTATTACTTAAGAGAAAATCAGGGATCTTAAGGTTTCATTCAAATGGTGAAATCACCAAGGATTGTTATTAACCTTAATTTGTCTAATTCAAATATTTAGAATTAATAATAAGTTAAATGCATTATTGGAAAATGTTTAATTCATAGTTTTGGAATCAAATCAATTAAGTTAGGGTTCTTAAGGATTTAAATTCTTCTTAAGTAGATTAGGGTTTAATCCCTTCTCATGCCTTAAGAAAAATCAAGTTATGAATTTAAAGATCAATGTCAAATCAGTGGATTAATTATGTATTATTGGTAGAAATCTTAGACCTAGATCAAGTCTTAAAAGCTTGATCCAAATCTTAAGATTTCTTAAGTTACTTAAGATATTTAAGATTCTAAATCTTTAGATTTATTCAAGTATACTTAATAAGCTTATCTAAATGAATTCACTATACTTAACTTACTGTTATAAGTCAGATTAATAATTATAGTTTATAAAATAGAGGGTACTTAGTACTAATCAAACCCTAATTCCAATCCAAAGGGATTATCACATAAGTATAAATCCACCCATTCAAATTACATGATATATGACATGCAAGTTTTAATTAATCATACAATTAATCAGAGCCTAGGTTTGCTAAGATCCAATGGGTATAAACCTTAAAATTCTCAAATCATGATTTAATAAAATTAGGGCATAATTAGAAGTATAAAACTCACAAAAATAATCTACTTAGCACATGCATTCTAAGTATCATAAGTGAACTAATGGCACCCTAAACATGCAATTTGGATAAGTAAAATTGCCAATTTACCCTAATCAATATCCACTATAATTAAATAATAATTAAAGATCTAACCATCAAATATTTATTTTTATTTTATATTTAGGTTCCTGAGATTTTTCAGATCATTTTCATATATGATACCATAGGATTTGGACCAGTGGATTAAAAGTTATTCAAATAATACATTCTATATTTTTATTTAATTAAAATCCTATGATTTGATTATTAGAATTATTTTCCTTAAGGAAAATAATTCCGATAATTCTAATTAAATTAAATGGCTCGTCCCGTTAACCAAACCGCGTGGGTCGACTGGGGCCCGGGGAAACTTGGCGCTGTCGCACAGCGCGGGTCATGGGTCGACCCGGCCCGCATAGGGCCTTCGTCCCCGCTCCGTCGTCCCGAGCCAGGGTCCGATTAGGGAAACCCTAATCGCCAGATTGTGGCGCATCCAGTCCACGGCTCGACCAGCACTCGATCGCTACTCGATCACCGTGGTTAGATGCGTCGATTGGGACTCGAAGCCCCTTGTGAGACAGTTTGGATCGGCCAGACCTTGCTCACTCGAGGGCTCCTCCATTGGAGCTACTGTGTGGAGATAATTCTCCCCACAGAGGCCACACCAGACCCCAAGCTCGATCCCTACACCATCATCGAGGTGAGGCAGATCGAAGCCATTTGGTCTGAGGGTCTGGGATGGTCTGGATCGCCGGGTCCTTACTCGATCGAGGTGATCCTTAAGTGGTTTAATCCGATCGATCGATTTGATCGATCGGAGCTTGCCTAGATCTTAATCTCGATACCCTTGGGTTCGAGACGACAATACGGACTCAGACGCATCAAAAGGAGCAAGGTTCGAGCCTCATTGGCTCGAATCTAGTAAGCAGGATACCTGGTTTTGTCGGGAGAGCTTGCAGACAATGCAGAGGGGATTGCAGGCTAGCCGAGCTTCCTTGAGCTTCACCGAGAGTTCCTGAACTCCAGGAGACTCTCCTATCAGTGGCACGCGAGTTCAGGAATGCTTAGAAGAAGCTTCAGCAATCGGCAATGGTGGAGAAGGAAGCCCGACTACAATTGATTAGCAAGGATCAAATGGAGGAGAGCTGAGGCTATATATAGACTCAGGATAGGGCAGTGAAGCTTCCAGAGCCTTCAAATGGGCTGGGGAGGGTCGGATGGTTCGGGCATGGCCGAGCTTTTGATTTGCTAATTCGAGCACGGCCGGGCCACGAGGCCTGATTGGGGTCCCTCTGCCAGGAAACTCAGCAATGGCTTGCTGAGCTAGAGGCGCGAGTGGGGGACAAGGGGGCAGCTGGCAGTACGAGAAATTCTCCCTGTCGGATACGCGGAAGGGTGGGGTTGAAGATCCACAGTGCCGCATGCCTTGGATGCCGTCTGATCGATCGATCAGAAGGCGCTGCAGCTGGGATTGCCCGGATCCTAACGGCCGATCGCGGGGATGATCCTGGCCGTAGGATCCACGGGGTGGATCCAACGATGGATCCGCGGTTCCGCGGGGTCGAATCCTGGCCGTTGGTTGGAACGGCTAGATACATGGGGCGCCGCTGTCGGGTGAACCGGGCTCTATAGCGGATCGCCCGCGGTCCGCACAGCGGATCCCGGTTGTTAATTCAGGTATAAGGGTATATTTGTAATTATTATTTAATAGGGACCCTTATGTGCAATTGAGCCAATTTACTTTAAATTAAAATATGGCTCAAATGAATTCCAAATTGCACCAAAATTTCACCCTTAGCTAATTTGGGGGTGAGAAATTTAAAAATACAATCATAATTTAATTTTGATGTCAAAATATTTTGAGTATAGACTAAGGCATCTAGACTGATCAAATTATCTTTTTAGACCTAGAGAAGTCCAATAGACTTCAAATCTTCTAAATAAGCTTAGTTTGAGGTTCTATAAGCGATGATGATAGAAATATATGGTTTAGGTTATCTATGAATTTACAAAGTAACAACCTAGGGTTGTTACACATGATGATTATGTGTATACAATTGTAACGACCCTTGGTCATTACTAAGAAAGGCGCTAACGTTCAACGCCGATCCTAATTATTCGTTAAGGCCATTATAGTCTATCAGTACCCGCAATTTCTTATTTTCTATTAATTTTTCTCGCTGAATTTGGTTTAGACTAGATAAACCACCAACGATTTTCTATTATTGCTATTAATCTAGTTAAAAAAAAAAGTTAATAGTCACATATGTGTTACCTGTCAAAATTGCCGCCACTTGCCAAGTAACGACGCCTCCATAAGGCGCGAACCCTTGCGGAAGGAGGTGACGCTTTGAAAAGGAGGGAGAGCCGAATGCATATATAGGCGCACATAACTAATGATACCCGCGCATTTTAGCTATCACAGCTCCTGTGATACCCGCTCTCAATCTCCTTCCTCGCCCTTCTCATCTCCAGACGCAGCGACGAGCCAGCAGCGCCTTCGACGCAGCCGTAGTAGACGACTCATTCGAAGCAAACAAGTGTCGTAGCCATAGACCTCGGAAGCTCCCAACACAGCCACAGTCCCTCGACGCACGCAAGGACGCAGCCGCAGCCGCAGCCCTGAAGGTCTTCGACGCCTTTGAACCACTCCGCTTTGTGACGACTCTGTGACGCCTCTCCAAGCTAATGGAGATGTTCGGCACCTGAAATACCACTCCCGCCCAATCCTAGCTCACCGACAGAGGCCATCTCATCCGTCGACAGGCCGCTCGACTTCATTCACCGAAGCCTCGCTCGACACTTTTGCACCCGGTCCTTGTTTTCTGGAGAAGAATCCGACCTTATAAGGTAGGTCTGATTTCAACTGCTGAGATACATTACTACAGAAGCCTTAATTCAGTGAAAGAGCCTAAACAATCGCTGATAGATCTTATAACCTTCGAGTAGGGAGTAATGGAAAGATGTAGAAGCTAATATTATGATATGCATCTGTCAATTTCTTATAGTCACTTTCTTATAGTCTCCATTTATATACTAAATCTTACCTATAACTTCTATTACATATATTTACTGTGCCACAATCATTATTTGCTTATGCATAACATTGGTGCTATGATCAACATTGGCTATCTTGAATCAAATTGGTTTCCATATAGGCATATTCATAAAATCCAAATTGGTTGAACTTGCACAAACCTTTTCATGATGTTGTTACCAATTCATCTTAAGTTAATATGAAATGAAAAAAAATCAGTTTTTGAAATGCGTGCAAAAAATAGAGCGCGCAAGAATGATGAACAAGGCTCATAGATTTTGTAGGTACAATTAGCTGTGTTTTTATCACCTTTTACTTAAGGGTACTGTACTTATGTTAAATGCAAGAAATTTAATGCTGTCGCAGCCCAAGTCTTTACAAAGAACAACAATGCAAGCATAATGTATTACCATAATTTTACTAATGGAAGAAAGTACACTTCACAAAAGCTTGCTTAAATATATTTTAGATGTGGTAGATGATTTGCATTTGCACCAATCATCTGGCTCTTAAGCTTTTGAATTTTAATCTGTATATATAATAGGATATGTTCTTGAATCAGATTGGTTTCCATATAGGCATATTCATAAAATCAAAATTGGTAGAACTTGCACAAACCTTTTCATGATGTTGTTACCAAGTCATCTTAAGCTAATATGAAATGAAAAAAAATTCACAAAAGCTTGCTTAAATATATTTTAGATGTTGGAGATGATTTGCATTTGCACCAAGCATCTAGTTCTTAAGCTTTTGAATTGTAATCTGTATATACAATAGGATATGTTCTTGAACTCGAATATTTGATTAATCTGATTTATGTTGACTTTAAAGATAAAACATGTTTTGATCATTTGAAAGATTACCTTTGAGTATTAAGCTGAAATTCAATAATAGATGAATTCCAAGAATGTTCTAATATCTAGTTTCATTATCATTAATGCTTGGAAGGTGTTCATTACTACTGTCTTATATTAGAATCTGGATAGATGAATATGATTGATATGATTAGGTTGACTTGCAATAGTAGTATGGTGTATACTTTTGCTAAATCTCTAAAATTAGGCTCTAATAAACTTATCCTATTAATCTAAGATTTGTTTCAGTGGCAACTATCCAAACTATTGGTAACTTATTCAAGTTACGATGGCTGCCATTGGATATTATTTAATCTGCCAATCGAGGTTGTTTTAAACAACCCTTTGTGATAATAGTGATAGATTGAATCTCAAACTAGCGACTATTTAGAAATTGAGTTTGGCTGAAAATATCCTATAGATTGAGCAAATTTAAGGCTCATTCCTAAGTATAAACCTTTCTAAATTAAAGTACAATGGAGATGATAATTTGTTGAATTAGAGAACTGAATTTGATATTTAGTTGGCAAACCCAAGATCTGAATTTGCATATATGAAGTTCATGATTCTAAAAACACAACTATGAATCTAAACTTCCAACAAAAAATTTGAAAGATGATGAAATCTAAACATATTATGATATCTCCATAGTAGAAGTGATGGAATTCAAATTTCATTCAAAAACATCATAATTCCAAAATGAAACCTTCCTATAATTACTAAAACTACCTAAGTATGAAAACTCAATTTATCTTTATAGAACTTTTGAAATAAGATCATTAGTATAGTTCATAATAGATTCAAACCATAAGCAAAGATATTAGCAACCCTCATCACAGTAACCTCTACTAGTAGTCAAATAATTTTTCCTTCCAACACTTTAATCAAATTTAGCAAGATCCATTACAGCCATTAAGGAATATGTGAAAAAGGGATATAGAACTTGGAAATTTAGTCTAAGAACGTGCATCAAAATTCGATTGAAATTGCATTAAGTCATATGAAGCCTAAACAATCTCATTACAGTACATTGAAGTCTTATTCTATTAAACTATACTTATTTATCATCCAAAAAGAAATAAGAGAAGATTAGTTAAATTAAAAGACATAGGAAATATAAGTTCATAAACTGAGACAAATAGCTAAAAGTTCAAAATTTAAGAGTAAAAGTATATATTTCATTTGCAAACCATCATTTCTAAAGACTAATAAATATAACAAATTTAATGTTTGCAGACGTATTCGCTTTGTGAGTACTTTTCAGGAATTCAAATATCAAGGTACATTGAATTTACTATTTACACTTAAATGCTTTTATTGTCGCTATAGCACCACTTTGAGCTTTATCCATATTGACGAAATGAAATGCTTAATAAATGCCAGAGTAATGTCATGTAAATGTTATGTATTGTGAATGCATGCAAGGGTTCTGAAATGGTGGTTTATTAGGTTATGGACGGAGCTAGTCCATCAGGGAGTTATAAGGGTGCCATTTGGAGCCTTTGAGGGGGCCCAGGTGAAGAAGTTGCTCTTATTAAACCCAGCCTCATGGTTCTGGATTTGCTCAACAGAATTGCTAATTGTTGCTTAATGAAATCAAGATATACATACAAAACAAACATGTGTGAAACTCATTATATGACATGTGACAATATTGTGGCAAGCAAAATATTTAATTTGCAGGATTATGTGTTTTGCTAACCTCTTTATTTCCTACAAAATCTTCTATTTTCCGCTTCCCGCTTTTGCTAAGTGTAATATTTAATCTCTTTGTACTTAATATGTGTATTAAGGCATTATTCTTAAAATTCCAAGTCAGGACCAATTGGAGGAGGTTGATTTAGCATAAAGGATATCAAAGTACGATGGTGTTGACATCGGCACATAGCTTTGAATTGTTGCTTAAACCTTAAAGTTAACAAAAACATTTATTTATATTGATTTAGTTTGTAATAATTTGGATATTGTATTCTTTAAATTGAATGATTGGTAGGTTTATTATATTGTATGGCTCTATTATTTAATTTATGTCCAAAATATTATTTTTCTCTAAACTGCTAATATGATCCTGCGGGGATGTACCCAAGGGTAGTTGGGTTGACATCTAACCTAACCCTAGGGGCATTACAACAATCATCCCATCTAATGATCTTTAAGTAAACTCTTAACTTTAACTAGTTATCGAAACTAGAATTTAGGAGACAGAATCTTTTTAGTAGGATTTTGCACAATGAAGACCTTGAATTCATTATCAGATTTCAAAGTATTTTCTGGATTTCTTGATTTATCTCATGTAGCTTATAAGCATGAGCATGAGCATAAGCATGATGTTAAGTATCAGTAATGATGTATAAGTATTAGTGATGATTTATGGGTTACAAAATATTGCATATATTGACTGGGGAATGTCAAGATGTATCAGCATCACAGTTTCCAATTAGATGTATGTATATATTGATCTTACAACTCATAGTAGTTCAGTGATATTTTGGTTTCATATCAATAGCATGCATTATTGTGGTATATTCGGATGCACTATTTTAGTAGCATATAACATAGTTTTATATGATATTACTCAATTTCAGATCTATTACTATTTTTGTTTACTTTCAGTATTCAGTTTCCAGTACAATTTTACTTTACTTTACTTCAATTTTGTACAATTTTATATCATTTTATACCTTTAAGTACATTACAGTGTTTCTGCAGTTTTATTTACATTATGTAAATGCTAAATAAATAACTAGAACTGTTTAGATTAGTTTTGATGTGTTAGACTGATTGTCTAGCATGGGATACTTTTGGTATCTGACAATTTGCTAGATCTTGAGCAGTAGATTGAGCTAGGTCAGGAGAACACCCAGGAGATTCAGGAGGAGCCCGTTGAGCACTAGTGGACTCTTCATGTAACAACCCTAGGTTGTTACTCTAGCTAAACCTAGTTGAATTAAGCAAAACCAAGTCTTAATTTTGATTCCATTAGATTCAAAGGGTCTTTTAAACCTAACCATAAATGTTTGAAATCAATCGGAGCTAAATTGGAAATTTTAGTATTTTTGGCTATTTTGAGCCCTAGAAAATACCTAAAATAATTTGATCTCCAAATCAAAATATGAGTTCATTTTTTAATTCCTCACCCCCAAATTAGCTAAGGGTGAAATTTTGGGAATTTTTGGAGGTCATTTAGTCACATTTTGGATTTAATTTAAATTGGTTTAATTGCAAATTAGGGTTTTTAAAAATTCATAATTGCAAAATTATCCCTCCAACGGTCGACTCCTTCCAAACCGCGGGTGCCATCTGGGTCGTCCGTTCAGCGGTCTTGATCCAACGGTCTGCGCCTACGATCGAATCCGCCTCATCTTAACCGTTCCATGGTTTCGAGATTTTAATCCAACGACATCCAGCTATCCACCGTAAGTATCCTTGATCCACCATTAGATCACCCAATCTAATCCAATGATGGACATTATATCCACGTTCACCCAATCTAATCCAACGATGGACATTCTATCCGCGCCATTTGTTAAGTGTCGGGAGATCAGGGCCAGTCCCGCTTCGATGGATGATCAATCAGACGGCCCCGAGCACCCCGAGCACTGTGGATCATCTCCTTCACCTCTCCCGTCGCTAGCTGGTCCCCCCCCCCCCCATCGACAGCCATAACCCCTCCAGCCCCCGTGGTAGTACGGGAAAAAGACTGAAATTCCTCTCCTACCCTCGGCGCGTTCGTCTGGCCGACTGTCTTCTCCCCAAATTGCCCATAGTCCGTTGGCCCGAGCCATTTCCTTCGGCCTGAGCCTCTTGCCATTTCCAAGCTCTGAAAACCATCCCCAGAGCTCCCAGCTTCCTATAAATACCCCTAGGTCTTTACAATGAGTCCCTTTGCTCACTGTGAATCCTTAATTCCCCAGTAAGACCCTTTGGAGCTCCCATTGTCTCGGTGGATTCCCGGCGTCGTCCCGAAGGCTTGAACCGCTGATAGAGGGTGCATGTCTGGAATTCAGACCCCCTGCTAGCTCGTGTAGATCCCCTGGAAGCTCCAGCTACCCTCAGTTCTTCTCGGCCGATCCTGCAACCTCGATTTCAGGTAAGCCTTCTCCCATGGATCCCTTCGATCCATTTTCTCTTATGTCCTTGAATTGATCCACTGTATCTCATGTAGATTACCTCAACAACCTAGGAAACCCAGTGTAATTATCGCCTGGGGCTAAGCTAGCTCGAATCGATCGTATTGATTGATTGAGCTAGCGGCCGAGCCAATGGCAGAGTCCGAGTAAGCACCCAGCGATTGGCTGCGCCCCAGGTTATAAAATATTGGGGGATTGACTCGACTCACCTCCTTGAAGGTGTAGGTATTGAGCTCCGGCCGAATAATGGCCTCTGTGAGGAGAATTGTCTCCTCACACTGCGCCTGAAATGCCCGTATCGAAGGCGTCTCGGGTGAGTAGCCCCCCGTCGATCCAGAGGGATCCAGATGGGGGTTCTTAGTCCAATCGATGCGTCTCGACCCCAGGAACGTGTAGGGATCAAGCCGAGCCGTCACCATCATCTGAGCGCCGAGAATTTCAATGTCGAGTCTCGCTTGGGACAGACCCGTCGAGAGGAGGAAGACGATGCACTGGCGCTTCGGGACGGGCCGACCCCGACCCGTGCGGTCTTGATTTCGGGCCGCGTCTATTTAATTCATTATAGGAATGTATTTTTAAAGGTTATGCAAATAATTAATTAAATCCTGTAGTTTTAATTTAAATAAAAATATAGATTAAATTAATTAAATAACTTTGGCTATATTGATTTAAATGGTATGATCTAATATACCATTTGAATCAGAAAATATAAGGAATCTAAATATAAAATAAAATCACATATCCAATAGTTAGATTTAAAATAATTGATCATATATTTCCTATTTTTAATTAAAAAATAATAAATTTAATTAATAACCAAATTTAATGATTTAGGGCTCTAATTACTCATTAAACCTTAAGAAATAATTTTAGACCCTTAAACCTAAAATTGAATGTTAAAATTCTTAATTACTCCTTAATCACCCTAGTTAGGGATTAGTAAATTAAACCCTAGATTAGCCTCTGATTTTAGGTAGGTCAGTCCCTATTGGCATATTAAGTACATTAGAACCTCTGGGCAATGTTGGATTCCCCTAGAACGCCATAAATCCTCTAATCACTCTATTAGGCTTAAATAAGTAATTAGTGATAATTAGCTTAATTAAGTTGTCAAAACCTAGGATAAGTATGTTCTCCACTTCATTAATCCATATGAAGCACCTTAAAATAGATTAGATCCAGTTTGGATAACTAAACCCTAAAATCTCCATTTTAGCCGTAAGAGGGGCATTTTGGTCATTTTGACCAAAATGTGCTTAAATGCTCCTTAAAACTTGGAAATTTCAGTGAACTATACTAAGATATATTATAAATGTTTTCTAAATTCTTAGACTAATAATAATGTTAATGTGATCATTAATTTAAGAAATCTTCAATTAAGCCCTAATTAAGACACTTAGATCTTAAGTGACCTTAAATAAGTCTCTTAAGCTTAATACTTAAATTTAATCATTTCAATTATTAAAACTACTTTGATAAGTTCAATTTAGTTAAATTATGAGCTTAAATACTAAAAGAAATGCCATTGGTAAAAGTCTAAATTAAAATCTAGCTTAAGTCTAAAGTGATCAATAACCAGATCTTAGATCTTAGATCTTAGACTTTAGACATTCTACTTAGATTAAACCATCTCCTTTGTAAATCCCTTACGTGATTGATTATTTAATCTCTTGAAACCTTCCATGTGGGTATAGGATGATTCAATCTCTAAAGATAATGAGATTATCTTAAAGATTGAATATAGATCTTAGACTCTTAAGTTCTTAATTGATTATTTTATTTTATAATCATTATAATAACCCTCACTAAGTTCATAGTTCTTGGATCTTTCAGCTTATAGGATCCTTTATCCTTAACTTTGGAATAGAGTGTGAACCCTAGATTCTTATTAGGACACCCCCTTGGATTTAGGTTCTGAACACCAAAGTGGAGTTCAAATCCAAGATCCTTAAATCTTGAATTACTTAATCAAGATTTAGGTAGAAGAGTAAAATATTAATAAATTAGGTCATTAATTTATTTACTTAGACTATATAGCATCACATGATTTTGGATTAGAACTTGTTAAGTTCTAATATTAACTTTAAGGACGTAAATCTGAGATTCTACTCGATAGCTGGATATTGGAGATCCTAAACTTGTACCTTCTCAGAGTAGCTAGATTTGGTAATTAGACAACAACATATATCACATAAGTCTAGATTGAGTCTCTTGCTTATTTGACTAGATTGCTTTGCATACCTTGGATATTGAGCTTTATTCCTTGAGCATAATAGAAGAACTTAGGATATGGATGATACATCTTAAGTTAGTATTTGAATTACATATCATTCAGTTCTTACCTTACTTGTAGTTGGTAGAATATGTCCTAGCTTAGTCTGCCTCTTCAGTAGTAGTATTGTATAGACTGGACTCAGATCTAGCATATTTGGATGGCTAGGCTGGGGATTAATTGATTGATATTGGAGGCCCTGTATGGCCTATTGGCTAGTATGACAATACTATGTCTTAGGCTTATTGCTACTTTAACTGGATTGTTCAGTATTGTTTTCTATTTTTGCTTTACCACATGCTTTAGTGGCCTTATTTTCAATACTTGCTCGCTTTGCCACATGTCTTAGTGGCTTTACATAGATTGCTTTGCTTTAGCCACATGTCTCAGTGGCCTTTTCTTTTCCTTTTCTTAATTCGTATATTGTATGTATACTCATATGATTTACTTATATATATTGGCATGTTTAGGATGCTAGAATTGCATGGTTTTAGTACTCATGTTTCTTTCGTATACCTAGCATGTGTTAATATGATCATAAGCATGTTAGGTTCAGAATTGTATTATAGTTGTTGTTTCTTTTTAGCTTTTTGCCTCACCTTATTTATTTTACATTGTATATTCTTCATACTAGTTGCTGGCTATAAATGGATAGTTTATAGTTACCATTTCTCCATAGCTTATTGCATCTATTACTGCTTGCATATTTAGCTAATTTAAATGTGATATCTTTAAAATATTCAGTTCATTAAAATAGCCTAAAATGTACTTAGACAATTGTCTAACTGTAACATTTTTGTTTTATTGGCTAGGGCCCTGGCATTTGTGATACCGACAAATGTCAGATTCAGACGTGTTTGTGGGCAGTGTCACAGAAGAGGAACAGGTTCAGGAGGAGGATCGTGCTGCTGCTGTTTAGATAGATCTTGCATTTTATTTCAGTGAGATTGAGAGACATTTTCATTCTCTTTAATATTAAGTTTGTAATAATTAATTTTGGATGTGTTTCATTTCTACAGCTCGATGAGTCACTATATTATTTTTTCCCTCTTTCTACTATGTATGCTTGTGGATGTTACTACTCGCTTATTGCTTCCGCCACTTAGATATTTATAAATATATATATATATATATATATATATATATATATATATATATATATATATATATATATTGATGAATGTTATAGCATTTGGTGACAAGTCCTAGGCTTAAGGTAGGTTGGGTTTACCTAACTTTACTTAAGTTGGAGATTTGCCACAGTTGGAGCACCGTACTTCCTTGATGTTAGTACAGGAGCCCCACACTTCCCAAGCTTTAGTTTTCTACTTAGTTTTATTCAATTCAGTACTTAGCTCTTATGTCTGTATTTCATTAAATTGTTTGTAATAATTCTGGATGTATTTCTTTTCTTTTCTGAGACGAATGTTTCATACAGCTTCTGTGGTGAATATTTCTGGATGTTTGCTTTAAGTTTCTGCACTCTGCTATATACTACTTATACTTAGTATTATGATGTGAACAGTATACTGGAAATACTGATATCTTATATATATATATATATATATATATATATATATATATATTGAATTCCTCATGTCTTTTACATCCAACATATATATTGGTCTAATACTTAGGATAAGGATACTACTTCTATCTTAAGTATTAGCTCTCAACCCTTCTTGAGGTTGAGTCAGTAGTCCTTTAGATGGGTTTGGTTTCAGCCAGCCAGGAGATGAGATATTCCTCCTCGGGTGGCGCGCCGCTCCACCGCCGAGATTAATTTTAACTATCCCTTTTACGCATAGAAATGGGGCGGGGCGCTACACTAATCTCCTCAGCCTCTACAAGGTACTGATCTCCCATTGCTTCTGCACTATCTAAATTCACTAAAAGCATCTAATATTATGTTAATTGTAATGAGCTTCAATCATCCTCAATCGAGACCGATTGAGCTCATGCATCATTTTCATCCAAATCTTTGACATTAGGGTTCCTCCTTTTGAAAAATTAGGGCATCATTTTAATGACTGTCCCTTATCTCTTCTGACTCCAGTTTTAGTTCTAGGGTGTCGACTTCGGTGAGTACACTTCACCGGTGTGCGGGTCGAGTCCTGGAGCTGTTGGTGGCGATGACTGAGTCCTGCCATAATAGCCTCCTTATAGGCTTATTTGGAAAGAAGCAGCTTGAACCGCATGCCATTTGGTTCTATTTGTCCCACTGAACCAGCGTGCTTAGACCGCAAGTCAGCTTTGTTGGCATCGTGGGACCCACTGTGACACGCGGCTCTCTAAGATGCTGTCGCGTGTCAATCGGCGTAGAATTCCACATAGTCGTCGGTTCTTAATTTTTATGCCTATCATTTCTTAACATTTTCTGCATCTTATTTAATTTTGTGCTACATTAAATTTTGTGCCTTCATCTGATTTTAATTAATGGCTTTAAATTATGATTAATTAGCATTTACTTAATGCTTAATAATTATATAATTCATTTTTATCATAACTTTAAAAATAAACCTCCAAATATTACAAAATTATATACCATTTTGATCGTAAAAATGCGTAGATTAATTTCTATTTTGATGAATGTTTTAATTAATCATTATTTTAGATTAGTTAATTAATTATAATTTAATTTCATCATTTCATGTGACCTAATTTGATCATTTAATATCCAAATTAAATGATCAAATACTCCATTTTACTTATAAAAATGTGATAAGTATTAATATGAAAACAAAGTTAACATTTGAATCCTAATTATTTTAATCACTTTTTAACCTTAATTAAAAGTCTCGGAAATCCTGATTTTCCAATGTTGTCTAAATTTGACATATTTAGTGTCATTTTTATCCTTATATTATAAGGATTTCAAGTTTATGTATATAATTTCCATTAAATAATAATTGTCAATTTTAGGTTTTTGGCTGCAAATTAGTGTTATTGTAATAATTTCTATATTCTTAAATTTGTGTGTTTTAGGTATTTTAAAACCTTAGGATAGCTAACTTGCTACATTATTTTCTTCCCATGTCAATTTAAATTGTATGTGATTGAGCTTAGTTCTCATAATTTTAAATACTTGAATCAATTATAAAATGCTTGATTCACCTTTCAACCCTATGATAGAAATCCTATAATTGATTTACAACTTGATTTGTAGTTGATCACTAGATCTATTTATTATACCCATTAAGAGTAGTTAGCCTTAAATTTTTTGTAGTTGTAGGTTATGAATCAATTAGGACTAGCCTTAAGTAACTAGATTGGATCATAATTCACTTCATCTTAATCATTAAGTCCACTTAAGTTCTTTATAAACTAGTAATAGGAATCCTAAATTCATTTAGAATAATTTAAAAATCCTATTGATTTCCTTAATCTTCAATTTATAAGAAATATAGAGTTTATAAATTTCAAATTCTTCTTTCCAAGTTTCTTAAACCTTTTCTTTTATGTTAATCTAGTTAGATTAGTAGTTGATTTTAAATAGATTCTTCTAATTCAACCTAGCTAGATAAGTTTAGTGTATAAGACCTTAACTCTTAATTTCCTTAATTGTAGTGTTTACTTAATCTACCTTTCCTAACTAGTTTCCTAAGCCTTGATTTAGTCAACATATTTAAATCTTATGGTTTATGATAAGAATAGGATTATTTTCATTTTAGTTTTGTTATACTTATAAACTTTTTTGTCATCTCATAAAATGAAATGAAACTACTATTTTCAAAACTCCAATTACTACTATTACTTATAATTGACTTGAGAATAATTTCTCAAAGTCAGTTGGGAGTTCAATTAACTCCAATTATTAATGAGATCATTAAATTTAAATAATTTTGCATATCACTTAGTTAGAATTATTGAATTTTCCTTGAATGCTTGCTTAGCTTTAAGCCTTATTCATTTGAATCATTCATATAATATATTGTGCATGAGTAAAACTTTCACATTAAAATTATAAGAGTTTACATTGATAGTTAAGCCAAGGGTAGGCTAATTAGGAGTAATAAGGAGACCTCATATTCTCAGAGGGTGAATATGAGTGTTATTTGTTTTGACCCCGCTTTCCTTTACTTGTTAAACAAACATATTTAACTTCTCACTTCATTATGTATTTGCTCGCAGAATGAATACTTTTATAAAACAACTTTAACTAATTAATATGTGAGATCTTCTACAATCTTATTGATTGTGAAAACTCATCATAACTTTTAGCTATGTTACTTTCCATAGTTCTAGACTATGTGAATCTTAGACTAATAGTCTAAGATCTTCCTTCAATTACCATACATTGCACTTTCCATATTTTTAGTACTGTACTTTACTTATTTATAGTTCATTTAGATTGTAGTGCATGTTGTTATAATTATATTTAAATGCTTCAATGTCTTCTTTTCTTTACTTAGCATAAGTTCATTAAACATATATATAATTTATTTCATTTACTTTTATATGCACTTTAGTACTATTCTAGCCTATCTAGGATGCTATTTACCTTATTTTACTTGTAGGATAGAATGTAAATTTATATGAGTATTCTTACTCACTTTACTTTTTCCTTACTTCCTTTTTCCATATTTATATGCTTTCATTTTTGCACCCTTGCTTATGCCTATATTGTAACTAGTTGTGATATCCAAAATGAGCAATAAATTATTTAGCCTAATCTTAAATTATACTTAGATTATTTAGTCTAACTATATTTTCTTTTTATTGGCTTTGTCCTATCACATTTAAATGCCAAAATATGATAGACTATGTGCACTTGGAGGCTAGTTGAGCTTAAAGATTTATAAATTTGCTTCTGCCTAAATTTTAATCTCTTGCTTTGTATTAGATGTGAGGGAGTGACTTCTATTTCTTTACTTTCTATTTTGTTTAATATGGCTTGTAATAACTAAAGTCATTTATTTTGTATTTATTATGCTTATATTGGAATTCAAATTTTTTGCTTAAATGTTTGATTTGGGATGAATGGATATATGAATGGATACTTCATAAAAATCTAGTTACATACTTAATTAGAAATTAGTTTTTAACTTTTATTTTTAACTATCCATGAATGTGATGAATGTAAATGATATAGGATGTGTGAATCTAAGAATAGCAAATTGCTTCATATGCTTTTCTCACTTATAATCATGAATAGGATGTATAGATCTTATATATATATAATTGTGATGAATATAAATATTTAAAGTTCATTTATGTTGAATTCATCCTAATGTATAATTGCTTATAAATGATTCCATAAATGAATTGAATGGTACATACATCTCATAATGTATACTCATATTGTAAGTGCATATTATTAGCATCTTCGTTTATAAAATTATAAGTACTCAAATCTTATACATTAAAATTTGTATACTTCATTAGTATCCCATGTATTATTCCATAATTATTTTCCCATCTTAACTTAAGACCCTCTTCTAAATCCTTGGCCAAACACAACATCTAGTGATTTGGGTTAGTTTTCTTTTAATCCAGTATTAGGTGTTGTGATGACATATCAATGTTGAGTTTAGTTATATAAAATACCAAAATTTCAGTCTCAAATTATTTATTAATATTTAAATAAATTCTGACTTCAGATTAAAGATCTAACTCCGCCATTGCGTTCACCACTCCCAAATTAGCTAGGGGTGAAGTTTTGAACGCATTTGGAAGTCATTATATTTTCGACGAATATTTTAATATTATTTAAATACCTGAAAATTCGAGTAATTAAATACTCGTCGGATCGAAAATCCGAGTGCGCCATTGTGTTCAGGAGACCTCAATTAGCTAGGATTGGTATTTCTTTTTTTTAATTTTTGAGGTATATTACAATATAAATTTAATAAATGGAAAATTCTAAATTAAACAAATATATATAAATACATATAATATATCTTTCATTATCTAAATCAACAAAACCCTAATTCCTCTACCCTAATCCCTCAACACGGCCGATGCATGTTACGCACGCAATCCTCTCGGTCCCGAGAGCCGCTCCTTCGGCTCGAGGAGGATGACGCGTGCCACTCGCCGCTGCCCTCGCCAATGGGAGGGCTAGCAAAGAGTAAGCTGCCATCCTTATCTCGCTCGCACCCATGCCGATCCCTCTACTTATCAACTCGTTCTCATGCTCTCGGAGGGGGGATCGTCTGAAGGTAAGGCAGTGAAGAGGACAGCAAACCACCTCTTCAAGCCGATCTTGCTTCTCCGTTCGGCGCAACCTCCCTAGCCGAGTCCTCCATCTTCACCGAGCCTCCATTCATCCGGATGCTCTTTTAGCCGAAACCTCTCCACTCGCCGAAACCATCTCCGGTTCGTCAAGTCTCTTCTAGCCGAGTAAAGAAGCAAGGTACTTCGTTTTGATTCTTACTCTATGTATATCATGTCCTTTACATAATACTTTTGTTACCAATCAATCCTAATGTTAAATCTTAGACTAATTAAATTGATTCGAATTTTTGGAGCATAATAAGGAGTAATATACTTTGGGTCAGATTTAATCTGAATTTGGAAAATTTATAAAGAGAATCGAATGATTCTTTATTTTGTTCTCATCATCTTAACATCCTCATTTCCACAACAATATTTTTTTTCTTTTCACTATGCTTTGGCTTTGTTCACCAACATTCTGCCCTATATAATAGTTCGAATTTTAACTGATTCTTATAAGTTTGGATTGGATTTTTTTTTGTATGATTTAACAATGATAATTGATCTTCTTACTTCTCTTGATAACATGATATTCAATTTTATAATTTTGGTATTATAATTTAATTATGATTAGCTGTACCGGATTTTATTTTAACCTTGTTACTAGTTTTATCTGAAATATCATGTATTTAAGCACCTCCTTGAAGTTTCATATAAGAATATCAATAATTTGAACAATATGGACTCTCAGAGCATAATCATGATTTATTCAGCTTGAAACCTGAATCATTAGATGATCACTCTTTCATTTGAATGCATGTAACTGTTTCATTATACAAGTTCTTAATTAATTCATTATAGATCATACAAATTCCTATGCTATCCAATTCTTTTGAAAGGAATTTTATGAAATCAAATGCTTCCATTCAAGTTCAACTATGATTAAATGCTGATACTATTTATTCTTATGATGATCAAATGCTTATACTTCAGTCTTAAATGATAATGTTAAATGCTGAAAAAGAATGATACTATATTTTACATAAATACAGCTGTCATTAAATTCAGTATAATTTCAGTTACTTTAATTAGGTTGAAGTAAACAAAAATTATCTCTTATAAATGAAATTATAAATTGCCATCTATGATAAAGTATCAAAAGCTGCTCTTTCTTTATGGAGGAATGTCATTATTTTCTTTCATTACAAACATAAGCTGATTATGTACTATAAGTTTTAATGATGCTAAACAATTATTTTAGAAAATTTGAATTTGCTACCATGTTATATCTAAAAGGAAATCAATGAAACATTAAGTGCTTCAATATGGCTATAAATTGTAATAAGAGATCATGAGCTGCAATGTAAATTCAGTATGAATCAAATGTCATCATGAATCAATTGCTGCCATGAGGTTTAAGTAATGCTACGTACCATTTAATAACTCGAATGTTGCAAATTATCTCCTAAATAATGATCAAATTGATCTTAAGTGATTCAAAGCTGCCATATATATTCAGGAATCTCGATGCTGCTATATATTTGTATCTAAATGCCACCTAGTTATGAGAATAATTGTGGTCATCCAATTGAAAGATCCAAATGCTGCCAATGGATTATTTAAGGATCAATGTTATTATTCTTTTAAAAATCATTTGCTGTCATATAAGAATCGTATCTGGCCATTAAATGAATGTGAGAATGATAGGATAGGAGGATAAATGTTGTCATCATATGCTACCATCTTATGAGTTTAAATACTTTCATTTATGGTTAAATGTTGTTACATTTTCATATTAAAAATGCTGCCAATTATTTTTAGTTTCTAAATACTGTGTGATTCACATGCTCTCATTCTCTTATTAGAATTCTATACTGAAATCAAATATATATATATATATATATATATATGTTTCAGCTGCCATTTTATAAAGTCAAATGATCAATCGATACTATTATTTAGTTCACAAGGTTCAAATAATCAATTCTACTATGTAATTTAGGAAATCTAAATGTTGCCAGTTATCTCAGTAAATACTTATGTTGAAATGTGAAAGGGATCTAAATGTTATCATATGCTGCCATCTCCTTTAAGATAAAACATATGTTACTATTATTTCTAAGATTTAATCAATTATATAAAATGGAAATCAAATACTTTACTTAGACTGCATAATATGCATCGGGCTTAAACTCTAATGTTTCATTTATTAATGTTTAATAATAAGAGTCAAATACGGCCATTTATCCTTTAAGATTATATGTTTATGCTGAATTTAGATTATGAATGCAATCATTAGAAGTATAAGTTACTATAAGATCAAATGTTCAATGCTGCAATTATTTTAATGAGATCTAAATTGTGGTTATTTAACTTCAATAAACCAAAATGTTGCTATCTTATAATTTCAAATGCTTTCATTTTAAGTTCATTTACAATTAGGGGCTGTTATATTATAAATGCTATCATATATTTAAAACATCATATGCTGCTGTTGAAATTAAATGAATTTGGTTTTTACATTTACAAACTAACCTTAAATGATATTATTCCTTACAGGTTGTGAAATAGAAATAATACAGGCATTAGACACTATGTGTAAAAAATCACATATTGCTGATTTTAGTCAGCATCTCTTTTTATTTGATATTTAATATAGGAATTTGTTATTAAACTACTTTGTTTGATTTTATGTATTTGAAGTTACAGTAGAATTGGAAATGAGCAATCCTGTAAAAAGGATTGAACTCTATTTTAGAACTGGAATTAAACTTTATAGTAGAACTGGAAATGAGCAGTCCTGTAAAAAGGACTGAACTCTATATTTAGAATTGGAGATTGATTGTGAAAATGGAAAATTTGAACAAAATCAAAGGAGACTCTGCCAAAATTTTTGAAAATTTTAGAACTTAGAAAATTTATAGGAAATATAGATGTTTTCTCATATTTCTAAAAATTTCATATAAATTGTCTTTTTATTTGAAAATATTAGTCATAAAAATAATTAATTAGATAAATCCAAATATCAAATATCATAAAAATCTATTATTACAAATCATGAAGCATTAAATTAATAACTTAAACTACTTTTGGCAGATCAAACAAATTAAATTGGTTGATTTTATCAAAATAATCAGGTACGCAAATCTACTTATAAGTATCATTTCAGTATTCTTATATTTGAGCCATTTTCCATTTGAATATTATTTACACTGCTTACCGCTTTATAATCTGCAAAAAGAATGATATCGAATAGCATGTAACAAAAAGATGAAACAATGAATATATTATTGTGGTGTTTGTCTTTGGAGGGTGGAACGCAACACTGAGAATCTGTACGGATTAGGCCAGCTAGCAGCCCCTGGGAGTTATATGGAGGGATTTAGCCTCTTGTAGGAAGTAGGAAAATCCAGAGGAAAGACACACCAAGAATTATTATTTGAGTAAGCTACCGACGGGTGGCGAGATAAGCTTCCTACAGGTTATGCCTATGAGTTTACCCATTTGGGCTCAGGAGTCTCTGGACTCGCCTTATTGTTACAAGTGTTTTTGATAAAATTTATTTCATATATGTTGATTTTCACAGCTATTTTGCAGGGTAGAAATTGCATTTGGAAATTACTTACTTTATTTACAGTCTTTCAGTCATTTTCATATATGATTCATACCTATTATAGGATGCTAGATTTATTCTTATAAGAACAATTTGCGTACTCCTACCTGACTGGTAAACTGAAAAAAAAATTTCAGGTTTTGATAATTAACTTAGAAGGTCTGCCAAATTAAAAGAGGAATAATTTAAAGAAGCAGAAGAATACAGATATTTCATTTCTTATTTTGTAAAAATTCAAACTGTTGTAACTTTTCATATATATTTTGGCTCTATGTATAAAAGGACTGTAAATTATTATTTTATTTTATTATGTCCTTTTTGAATCATAAAGATGTATATATTTTCAAATGACATGAATTGTTCTTTAAAGACTCTCGAACTTCGATTCCCCGGTCGCCACAAGTTACTACTCAATATTGGTGTTGTCACATAGGCTTCCATGAATAATGAAATGGCATCACTCATGTCAAATGTGACATGGGAGTTGGCACCCTTACCAGCTGGGAAGAAAGCTCTTCAGAACAAGTGGGTTTATTGGGTGAAGAAAAAATTGAATGGGAGCAAACTATATAAGGTGAGACATGAATTAAAGAGTTTCCAACAAATACATTGGGTCGATTATAGTGAGATCTTCACTCCAGTTGTGAAGATGATAATTATTAGGGCTATGCTGAACATTATGACAGTTGAGAATTTTTATCTGGAGCAAATGGATGTCAAAACTACATTTCTTCATGGAGAGCTGGAGGAGGAAATGTACATGCAACAATCTGAAGGGTATAAGTGTGCCGGCCACCCCCTTTAATCATAGCTCATTTGGGTGTGGTCGTCATTAAGCACATCCCTTACTTAACATTAGGTTTGAATTTAAGACTCCAATCCAATCTTAAGAGAAAGATGTGCTTTTCATAATAAAGCAAAGGATAACAATCACTTAATGAGTATACTATAAAATTAAAGTGCGGAAGAAAAGTACAAACTGAAGTAATCATCCATTCATCCATATTACAAAGTAAAACATCCAACTCAGAATATATAATGCAGGAAAAGTAAAGTACAATTTTAATCCTATATTATTACAAACATTTAAAGTTAGAAGCTGAAATATAAAGTAAAGTCTCTCATCCTCTTGAATGCAAAAGTAAGTAAACTAAGAAGCATAATCTAGTGATCTTCATCAACCTGCACTTCCTCCTGAACCTATTCTTTTGAAGGCTCAACCTCCTCAAAAAGCTTAGAATCTACCATTATCAGTTTCATAATGGTAGGGCCCCAGCCAACAAAAGAAAAATCTAGTTAGACAAAAAGTCTAAGTACATTTAAGGTAATCATTTTTATGTGTATTTTAAAGATATCACAAACTTAACTTGAGCGTAAAAATAGCGGTAAAGCTACAAAGTAAGGAAAAGCTAATTATAATAATAAATTATAACTTAAACAAAATGTGAGGAAAACACATACCTCAACTCAAGCTGCATAAAAGGTAAGTAAAGTGCAAATATAAATCTACTAAGTACAAAGAAAGTCCTAAGTAATAGTTTAGCACCCAGCCCCGTCACCGTGTGCAAAAGAACTAAGTACAATCATATCGGCGGCGGAGCGGTGCGCCACTCGGGGAGGAATAACCTGTCTCCCTGAAATAGCTGAGAACTAGCCCATCTGAAGGGCTGCTGACTCAACCTCAATAAAGGTTAAGAACTAATACTTAAGATAAGAGTAGTATCATTATCCTAAGTATTAGATAAATACATACATTAGATTTATAATATATCATGAATCCAATATATATATATAGTATATCAGCATTTCCAGTATACTGATCACATCACAATACTAAGTATAAGTAGTATATAACAGAGTGCGGAAGCTTTAAAGCAAACATCTAGAAAACATTCATCACAGAAGCTGTATGAAAACATGCATCTCAGAAAAGAAAAGAAAATACATCCAGAATTATTACAAATAGTTTACTGAAATGGACATAAAACTAAATACTGAATTAGAAATACTAAGCAGAAAATAAAACTGGAAGAGAGTCCACTAGTACTCCATGGGCTCCTCCTGAATCTCCTGAGTGTCCTCCTGACCTGTCTCAATATACTGCTCAAGATCTAGTAAATTGCCGGATCCCAAAAGTACCCCATGTTAGACAATAAGTCTAACATATTGAAACTAATCTAACAGTTCTAATTATTCATTTAACATTTACATAATGTAATTAAATTTGCAAAAAAACTATAAAGGTAATTGAAAGTACAAAACTGTCCAAAACTGTACAAAACTGAAGCAATGTAAAGTAAAACTGAACTATAACTGAATACTGAAAATAAATCAAAATAGTACTGAATCTGAAACTGAGTAATTATATATACAACTATGCTGTATATCACTGAAACTGTGCATCTGAATATGACACAATACTGTATGCTACTGATATGCCACCAAAATATCACTGAACTGTTATGAGCAGTACAGTTCAATATATACATACATCCAGTTGGAAATACTGTCTACTGATGATGCTAATGCATCCTGAAATTCCCCAGTCAATGTATGCAACATTTCGTAATTCATAGATCATCACTGATACTTATACATTATTCTGATACTCACACATCATGCTTATGCTCATGCTCATGCTTCTAAATTACATGAGATAAATCCATATAATACTTTAAAATCTGATAATAAATTCGATGTCTCCATTGCACAGAACCCTGCTAAAAGGATTCTGACTCCTAGATTCTAATTCGATAATTGATTAAAGTTGAGAGTTTACTTAAAGATCATTAGATGGGATGATCGTATACACATATTTAGCATGGCTGCAAGGAAGGTGGTCCTTAACACTTAGTTTGATTAAGCCACCCTAACAAAGCGATCTTCGATAGGAGGCATCACCCGTTGGCAATTTGTATCTCAAGCTAAGTTATTAAGATGCCCAACTCACAATCACACGTAGTGTTCTAAAGAAGGTGACTCGAATTACTTAGTTTGTTTAAGCCACACCTATTGAAGCGATCTTTGCTATGGGGCATCACTCGATGGTGATTTGTATTTTAATCAAACTAAGGAATGAGTCCCTATTTATAATACTCTTAGGATCAATTAATTTATGCTGAGCGAGGTTATATCTGCCTAAGCCCGCAGGATAGCACAAAGATAAATCTCACTTAGAGTGACTCAACCATTCCTGGATACTACTGAAATTATTCAGTACTATGGGTATACCATATACACCAATCAATGACCTGGGTTCAGACAACTCTATTTAATTACAAGAATTTATCAAATCTATTATTCCTTACTCTAAATAGGTGAGTCCTACACAAGGCTCCAAGGATATGATCAAATGATCACTCAATATAGGCTGCTACCACAAGAAATGAGTCCCAATTTAAGTACTTTAGGTGATCCCTACCACAAGGTATCAAGTTCAATTTCTAAAGTTAAGAAGGATCATTTAAGATTCCTACCTCAATAAATTACAAAAATCCTTCCTACCTCAATGTATCAATAATTAAAGTTTTTAAACATTTCAAGATGATCCTAAAGTAAGACCATTAAGGCCTCACTTTTGTACTCCTTAGGGTTTACTTACTAGACTTAGGTTAAAGTGGTTAGGTCATATGATTAAATTCATCTGATCCCCTTTCTAATCCACAATTATGGGATAAAATCAAAAATCTTATTAGAGTTAGATTATTTCATAAATTTTTACAATTTTATTATCCATTTTATGCTAATAATCTTATATAAGAGAAAATTAAAGATCTAAAACTTAATTTCAGATGGTACAATCACATATATTCAATATTAACCTTAGCACTTCTAAATCAATGATTTAAGATCAATATCAAATTATATGCATTATTGGAACAATGTCAATTAGATTATCTTTCAATCAAATGAATTGATTAAGTGATTAAGGTTTAGATCTTAATCAAGATAAGTTAGGATTTAACTCCTAACCTTCCTATCATTAAGACCAAAGGTTAATTTAAAGGTCAATGACAAATTAATGTATTATTAGTGTGTGATTGATGTCAAACTTAGGTTTGGATTAAGTATCATCTACTTAATCAAGTTACCAAGATTCTTATGTTCAAGTTTAGTTTAATGTCCACTAAGCACATTTAAGTGACCAAATGATTGTTGAGGTTCTCTAACATACAACCTAAGAATCATAAAAGCATATAAATTAAAAGATGACCTAAAGTAAAAAGGTGATTAATGCTAATCAAATCCTAAAATAAGCAAATGGATTAGCACTTAATCACAAGTCTAAAAGATCTAAATTTTATGTCATTTAGGTTATTAAGGTTTACATATTTGATACATACTCTTAAGGATTCTATTACTTAGCATTTGACATGACATACATTTAAAGTACATAGTAGATTGTTGAGCACATTAAGAATGGCAAAGATTCAAATTTAGTTTTAACATAGAATTTTATGCAATATTTAATTTTAGCTAAAATAGGTTCAAATTTAGTATAATTTAGCCCCACTATGGTCCTAGGAACCTTAAAATACAAAAAGCAGGTAAGTTTTGGCCATTTCGGCCAAACCTAGGCAATTCTACAAAAATATGGGCAGTTTTCTGAAATTCTGGGAAAATTTTCAAATTTGGGCGCTGCAGCGCGCTGGAGCGCGCGGTAGCGCCTTTCGCGCGGCAGCGCGCTGTAGCGCTTTTCGCGCAACAGCGCGCAGTAGCGCCATTAGCGCAGCAGCGCTGTGACCTGCTGTGGCCCGCTGCGGTGTGCTATGGCACGCGGCAGCGGTTCACTTTGCAAAACCACTGTTCAATTAGTTAATTTTCATATTTCCTAAAGTTCCAAAAATATTTCCGCTGCAGCCCACTATCGCGCGCTACGGCGTGCTGTAGCAGTCCATTTTGTGAATTTACTGCTCAAATAGTTTAATTAATGTTTTTATATTCCACCAAAATCCCGCTGTAGCCCACTGTAGCACACTGCAGCGGCCTAGCTGTAGCAGTCCATTTTGCGTCAAGACGACATTTTTCGCCTTGACGAAAACTTAAGGCCTATTTTTCGAGCTCAAATGCTCCCAATCCAAAGCATTCCACAAGTGGTTCCATATATCAATGGAAAGGTATTTTTTATACCTTTCCATCGACACCAAAATCAGTATAAACTGAGCATCCTAGGTATACTAAAAATGTAGATGAATGATAGGGTGTGCAGAGTAAATAAAAAATAAAGCAACACATTTTATATCTTGGAGAGTTATAATGACTTGCATACTTAAACATGGCTATCTAGAGATGCAATAAGCATAATAGCAAGATGAACTAGACAAGGAGATGAGCAAAGGGGTACCTTTATGATCTTGGAAGGAGGGGAAGAGGAGGACCTTTGATTCCTTCAAGACCTTGGGGGAGGAGTCTTCTTCTTCAGCTCAAGGACTTAACAATGGGAAGAAATGGAGGTGAGAAAGTTTCAGCAAGCATGAGAAGGAGTTGAGCTCCTCCTTAATAAAGGAGAAGGGGGGAGGATGGTGTAGGGGCTAGGCCATCATGAGCCTAGGGAGGAGGGAGGAGTAGGTAGGTCATCATGCTTGCTTAAGAAGCATGGAGGCGCCGGCTGAGGTGATGGCCAGCTGAAATGGGAATTAGAAAATAGGAAAATTGCAATTTTGGAATTGTCTAATTACTTATTTATTTTCCCTAATTATTTAAATATTTCGACTTTTGAAATGCACTCCGAAAATCCCAAAAATTCACCCCTAGTTAATTTGGGGGTGAGGAATTCAACGGCGAAGTTAGATTTCGATTCCGATGATTATTTAATTATTCTATTTTTCGGCGCATTTAATTATATTAAAATATTGACGAAAATTCGACGACCTCCAAACGCGTCCAAAACATCACCCCTAGCTAATTTGGAGGTGACGATCGCAATGGCGAAGTCGGATTTTGATTTTGAGGTCAAAATAAATACCTCAATTTTCTAATTAATTAAATATTAAAATAATCCAAAATATTTGATTTAGCTCTGAATTGTTCCAAACCTTCAGAGTTTGGCTCTAATAACTTGATGAACTTAATGGAATGATAATTATGCTATGATTATGCTAAAATTAAGCTGGGTAACAACTTTGGATTGTTACAGACTCCCCCACTTAAAAACGATGTCGTTCTCGACATCATTACTAAGAAGGGAAGAAATAAAACGCAGAAATTAAGAACGGAAATTTTGAATCTTAAGGGTACCTGAATTATCAAAGAGGCTTGGATATTTCAGTCGCATATCGGCCTCTTTTTCCCAAGTGAATTTGTCAGAAAAATGATTCCTCCACTGGATTCTTACTGTAGGGATAAATTTGCTATTGAGCTACTTTTGATCCTTACCCAGGATTTTGACAGGCTTAATAATGATTGATATATTTGATTGAATTTCCACCGGGGATGATGGAGATTAAGTAATGATGCTCTCTTAAGCAATTCCTGAATGCATAACACACTGTGTGTTGCGGAGAATTCATCGGACTGCCATAGCTTATAGGCTAATGATCTAGAATTTAGACCGAATCCAAAAAGGCCCACAAAGCTTAGAATAAGCCTTATAACCATGATTGGGCGGCATATTTCTTTTGTTGGTTTTAATCTTAGGTAGACGAGGTCATCTTCTTGGATATTTAAAAGGAATATAACGAAGGCATGATATTATGCCTTGCTGAAAATGACTGCTTTGGAAATACATAACATCATGATAATTTTTTCTGAATATAGAGTTTGGTCAGCTTCATCACAAAAATTAGCTTAAATAATTGGGATGAGAAGTGGCGATTAGGTCAGTCAATTGACTACAACCCAGATTGAGTTGACACCAGACCTTGACTTATGATGAGACTCATGGGGAAAACAAACCATACTCTTTTTTTTGGGAATTAGCACAAAATGGAGAGAATTTACAGGCTTTTGATGCCTGCCTCGACCAGGCTAAAATAATGGTACTTGGCAGCAGATTCAGCGATGCATTCCTTAGTGAATTATATTTCCCTTAGAACTGAAGGTTGGTTTGGTAACCACTCACTATAACCACCATGAACTTAAGAACTAATTTATAGGATTTCAAATTACTCAAAGGAACTTAAAACTTTTATGGTGTTTTGAAGGCTCAAGGATTATAGATTCAGAACCCCCATAACAACTAGTCCCTTATAATACTACCTTACAGCTTATGGTTAGAGAGTCCTAACCACAACTTTAAGCTTATTAGGATGCTAATCAAACTAAGTTATAATTGTCCCTTAATAGGGAAGGCAACAAAAGAAAGAAATGCTAATATTCCACCAAGTTGAATATGATATTAAGGGAATAAATGTAAATTCCTAAATCATAACACATGACTTAGCACTATAGGGTAAGGCTACTACCTAACAGGTGACATCACCTACTAGGCATAGGATAAATTCAGGATTAAAGATCCTAAAGGTCCTATACTTAAATAATATTAAACACTTTAGAAAGTTTTAGGCTACCAGTTAAGTCACTATAAGACTTAACCAAGACTAAAGGATACTAACAATTTAGTGAATTAGAGTATAAAAGGCTATGCATCAATGCACTAGAGTCATTTGACTACTTACTCTATTAGAATCTAAGTTTTAAGACTAGCTAAATAATTATTACTAGGCTAAGTCCAATAATGAAGCCAAGTGATTGGCTGCTAAGCTCTGTTTAAAGGATAAGATTATGATGAACTAACTATATGAATTAGTCCATCCTAGATTTAAACTAACAATGAGATATTCACCACTTACTAAGGGATTTTACTAAGGCAGAAAGGATCAATATTCATTTTGAGACGTAGCCTAAATGTTAAGGGAAATCTTGAGACATTAAGTCACGCATGATGACTTTAATACCAAAGATTTAAGATGTTACACAAATATTACTAACATAAGTCATAAGCTATGACTTGAATGTGGCAAGGAACTCACTTACCCATAAGGGTAAGTGTTAGAAAGCTTAATAAGGCTATAATTACAATCATAGGTCATAATCTATGACTTATTACAGAGGTTCTGGAACTAGGTGCTAAAATATAACTCACAAAGTGCTGCTTAACCTACTAACGATAAATTTATCTTAGCTAGAATTAGGGCTTATTCCAAGGGAATGACTAATTAATGCTTAAGTCATATCATGACCTAGGCACATTTTCTTGTGTCAAACTTAAAATACTTGGGAAAGGAGATTTTCATATTAAAGGGAATAATCCTCTACAAACAGGCTATTACACTTTAAGTGACATCCATCACTTAATGCAGATTATACTAAAGAAAAAGGGAATTATTATCCGATTAAGATGGACAAGGAAAAGTACAGGGTTACTATTAAGTCACCGCAAGTGACTTAACCAAAAGGATTCCTAAGGGTAGCTATAAATCGTAATCCAAGAATTAGAATTCAATGAATTTACAACTTAAATAAAGGTTTAATATCAAAGAGCAAAGATCCTTTGACTTAGAATTGGTCCTAGATCAAAGAGCTAGATGAAACCCATCACTAGACCAAACCTACTAATGGGACAAGGTTTGCTATAAGCCACACTTACGATCTTACATACAAAGGTTAGAATGATCTAACCAGGATGTAGCCTTACACCTAAGAGGGCGAATACCCAGTTTGGATACTCAATCTCACAGAAGCGGAAGATTTAATACATCAAGTCACATAATGTGACTTAATACCTTAAGGTTCTAAAGGTCAACAAAATTGATCAAGGCAGAAGCTCACTTTATCCATCTAGGATAAGATATTAAAAAATAGATCACAAGGCTACTACCCAGAGTCATAAATTTTTGAATTAATCAACTAAGGTTCAATGATTATAACTACCCATTCCAAAGGATATTCCAACAGAGTGATGGGATCTAGATCTAAAGAATAAGCTAGTCTAAAAAAATTCAAGTCATAAAGGTGACTTATCCAATAATACCTTCAGGGCTTCAACAAATCAATTAACCAAGGGGATATGAAGTTACTCATCCAATTTAATAAGACACTATATGTGGGGCCCCCGTACTGACAATGGAAAGTGCGGTGCTCCAACTGTGGTAAATTCCCAGCTTAAGTAAAATCAGGTGAAAACCCAACTTACCTTAAACCAAGAACTTGTCACCAGAGTACTACAACATTCATCAATATACATACAGATATCAAAGTGGCAGAAGTAATAGGCGAGTATAAACATCCACAAGCACAACATAGTAGGAAGGAAAACAGATAATATAGTGACTCATCACAACGCAGAAATAAAATACATCCAGAATTAATTATTACAAACTGACTTTTTTAAAGGAAATGAAAAATGTCTCTAAATCTCACTGAAATAAAATGCAAGATCTATCTAAACAACAGTAGCACGACCCTCCTCCTGAACCTGCTCCTCTCCTGCAACACTGCCCAAGAACAAGTCTGAATCTGATATTTGTCGGTATCACAAATGCCAGGGCCTAGCCAACAAAATAAAAAGGTTACAGTTAGACAATTGTCTGAGTACATTTTAGGCTATTTTAATGAACTGATTATTTTAAAGATATCACATTTAAATTATCTAAATATGCGAGCAATAATGGGTGCAACAAGCTATGAAAGAAATGGGTAACTATAAACTATCCATTTATAGCCAACAACTAGTATGGAAAATAACAAACAATACAAAATAAAAAAAGGTGATATTAAAGCTAAAAGCAACAACGATTACAATGCAAATTTTGAACCTAACATGGTTATGATCGTATTTAACACATGCTGAGTACATAAAGGGCACCATTGCTGAAAATAAACATACAATTCTAGCATCTTTGGCATGCTAATATACATAAGTAAGCCATAAGAGTATACATACAACATGCTAATAAAAGAAAAAAGCCACTAAGATATATTGCGAAAGCAAGGCAAGTAATATAGTGCAAAGCCACTGAGACGTATGGCAAAACGAGCAAGTACTGAAAGTAAGGCCACTGAAGCATATGGCAAAGCAAAACAAATAACAATACTGAACAATCCAGCTAAAGTAGAAATAAGCTTAAGACATAGTACTGTCATACCAGCCAATAGGCCATCCAGGGCCCCCAATACTGAAATATCAATCAATACCCATCCAATAGGCCATCCCAATCCTCTAGGCCTGGGTCAATTCTACACAATACTATTACTGAAGAGGTAGACTATGCTAGGATATATTCTACCAACTACAAGTAAGGCAAGAACTGAATGATATGCAATTCAATTACTAACTTAGGATGTATCATCTATATCCTAAGTTCTCCTATTATGCTCAAGAAATAAGGCTCAATAACCAAGGAATGCCAAGCAAATCAAATCAAAGGAAGCAAGGGACTAAATCTAAACTTATGTGATATCTATTATTATCTAATTACCAAATCTAGCTACTCCGAGAAGGTACAAGTTTAGGATCTCCAATATCCAGCTATCGAATAGAATCTCAGATTTACATCCTTAAAGTTAATATTATAACTTAACAAGTTCTAATCTGAAATCATGTGATGACTATATGGTTTAAGTAAATAAATCAACGGCCTAATTTATTAATCTTTTACTCTCTTCCCCAAATCTTGATTAGGTAAATCAAGATTTAAGGATTTAGGACTTAAACTCCACTTCGGTGTTCAATTCCTAAATCCAGGGTGGTATCCTAACTAGGATCTAGGGTTCACACTATATCCCTAAGTTAAGGACATAGAATCCTATAAGCTGAAAGATCCAAGAACTACAAACTTAATAAAGGGTTATTCTACTGATTATAAGATAAATTAATCAATTAAGAACTTTGAGAATCTAAGATCTATATTCAATCTTTAAGATAATTTCATTATCTTATAGATTGAATCATCCTATACCCACATGGAAGGCTTCAAAAGATTAAACAATAAATCATTTAAAGAAATTCAATTGGAGATGGCTTGATTTAAGTAAAAGATCTAAAGTATAAGATCTAGGACTTAAGATCTGATCACTTTAGACTTAACTAGTTTTCTAACTTAGGATTTCTTAAATATGTCTCTTTTAGAATTTAAGCTCATAAACTAACTTAGTTGAGTTTATTAAACTGAAATTTAACATCTAAACTTATTAGATTCAAATATTAGGGCTAAGTGACTTCCTTAGGATCACTTAAGGTCTAAGTGTCTTAACTAAGGCTAATTGAGGATTTCTTATATATCATCCACATGATCAACATTATTAATCTAAGAGTTCAGTGAAACATTTATAATCCATCTAAGGGTAGCTTACTGAATTTTCTAAGGTTTAAGGAGCATGTAAGCACATTTTGGTCAAAATGACCAAAATGCCCCTCTTAAGGCAGAAAATGGGATTTTAAGGTTTAGTTATCCAAATTAAATCTAATCTATTTTAATGTGTTTCATATTGATTAATAAAATGGGAAACACCCTTATCTTAGGTTTTGACAACCTAATTAAGTTAATTAACCCTAATCACATTTTTAGGCCAATTATAGTAATTAGTGAATTCAAGGCATTTTAGGGCAATCCAACCTTACACTTAGGTTCAAATAAGCTTAAGATGGCATTAGAAACTATCCTACCCAAAATCAGAGACTAATTTAGGGTTTGAATCACAAATCCTTAATTAGGGTGATTAAGAAGTGCTTAGGACAATTAGGATTCCTCAATTACTTTTAATGATCTACATAGGTTCCTTAGGATTAAGTGAACAATCTGAGCCCTTAATTAATTAATTTGATTATTAATTAAATTTATTATGATTTAATTAAAAACAAAAAAGGATTAGGGAAATATTTTAAATCCAACCATTTAATTTATGATTTTATTTTATATTTAGATTCCTTGTATTTTTCTGATTCAAATGGTATATTGGATCATACCATTTAGATCAGTATAGTCAAAGTTATTAAGTTAATTTATTATGTATTTTTATTTAAATTAGAATCATATGATTTAATTTCTGATTTAATTTCCTTAAGGAAATTAAATCCAGAAATTCTATTATTTGTTGTCGGCCCAAATCCAAAACGCGCGGGTCACGGGTTGGCCCGACCCGTGACTTCATCCTCTTCCTTCGGCTGGCACCCGAAGCCCGGCGCCCTAAGGTTAGCTCCCGGCGCAAAATTTTCCACGCTCTGGCTACGCCGCGCCCTGATCTCGACGGCTACTCCATCCCTAACTCCAGACGCGTCGATTAAACCAAGAAGCCCCAACTGGGAGGCACCGGATCGCCAGGGGACTACTCGGCCGAGGTGTCTCTAAAGGCGCACTTGTGAGGAGTGAATTCTCCTCACAGAGGCCATGGATTGCACCGTCTCGATCCCTACATGTTCAGGAACCTAAGAGGAATCGATAGGGCGAGTCGAGGAGTTTTGGGATGGCCTGGATCAATGGGGTGCTACTCGTGGTCTAAGACGAGATGGAGCTCTTGATGGGTCGATTGGTTCTTCGTCGAATCGATCGATCCGATCGCACCCAACCCTTTGATATGGTTCGATAATCATTATCGAGAGCTCTTAATGCCTAAAGGATAGCTAATTGCATCGATGGAGCGCACAATTAGCAAGCCAGTGATCGACTGGCGGTGCGCGCTCAGACGTCAAATTCGTCGTCAAGCCCACTGCCATGCCTTACCATATGGCCCAGACGCTACTGGAAAACCTAGGTGATGACCTATCACAGCACTTAGAGCTCAATTGAAGGAGAGTCGAGTCGAAATCCACTCGACTGAAGATGGGACAGAGGCTGTACCTGAAGACGGGGAACGGCTGTGACAGAGGCAATGCAGGATGCTCAGGTCGCTCATGATCACTGCCGAGGTTCTAGCAAGGGGGTCTGAACCCCAGACCTCGCCCTCGATCAGTGGTACACCGCAGGTTCAGACGTCGGGGAGCTCAAAACTATGAGTGAACTCCGACAGGGAGGGAGAGGATCAAGCAGTCTATCCAACGAGAGCAAATGGGGTCTCTGAGGAATCCCGGGAGTATTTATAGCCCGAACGGTAGTGAGGGACCTTTGGACTGACCCCTAATGGCATACCCAAGGGATTTGGCATCGGGCCATGACCTGTGAAGGGTGGACCCATAACTTCTTCCCCCTAGTCGTAGTGATTCGGGGAGGGAGTGGGGGACAGGATCTTCTCCCGTACTGCCATGACAGCAGGAGCGGGCGAGCTGTCGGGGCCTTTCTTGGAAACTCATGGACAAAGCTGAACAGCAACGGGTGAAGGCACAGCTGTTCGATGGACCTTTGATTAGGACTGGGTGGTTCTGATCTCTTGATCAACAACAGTCGATCGGGGAGGTGGATCGCCCGTCGAATCAAACTGAAATGATCCAACGCTCGATCTGAGCTTACTTAGGATGGGGCACGGAAAGCTATTGGATCGGGTTACCGATCGAGCGGCTACGATCTGATCACGGTGTCGATAGATCGTGTCGTTGGACGAGCCACGCCAAGATGTGTGCTAGGCATCCTACTGGTCCATAGCTATTAGCCGCTGTCAGGACCCCGCAGCGGATCTGCCGCGGCCCCGACAGCAAATCCTAACCTTAAATTTTAATTAAATAATTAAATTAATTAATATAATTCAATTTAATAATTACAGTAATTCCTATTAAATTTATATATCCAATTTAGGACTAAATGAGCTCTAAAAATTCCCAAAAATTCACCCTTAGCTTATTTGGGGGTGGGAAATTCAAAAATGAAATCAGATTTTGATTTGGAGATTAATTTAATTTAAGTATTTTCTAGGGCTTAAAAATAGCCAAAATACTAAAATTTCCAATTTAGCTCCGATTGATCCCAAACTTTTTAGGTTAGATTTAAATGACCCATTGAGTACAATGGAATCGAAATCAAAGTTGGGTTTGGCTTAATTAAATCCAGATTAGCTAAGATAACAACCAGGGTTATTACAGACTCCCCCACTTAAGAACGATGTCGTCCCCGACATCACTCAAGTAAGGAAAATCCTACTGGGATAGAGCAAGTTCTAATTACAATAGATGAGAAAGAGAAGAACAATACCTGGTCTTGTAAAGAGCTATAAATATTTATTACGCATATCCGCCTCTTTCTCCCAGGTAGACTCCTCCAAGGATCGATTCTTCCACTGAATCTTGAGCATAGGAATTGATCGATTTCTTAGTTGCTTCTGATCATAGGCTAATATTCTGATAGGTTCATCGGCATATGAAAGATCGGGTTGAATCTCTACTGCTGGAAGTCGAACGAGATGAGTAGGTCTCGAAGACATCTTCTCAATGATGATACATGAAATATGTTGTGAACAACTGCAAAGCCATCAGGAAGACTTAATCGGTAGGCAGATGATCCTACATTGGCCAAAACTTTAAAATGTCCAACATAGCGGGGACTGAGTTTCCCAACTATGCAAAATATAAAGATACCTTTCATTGGACTGACCTTTAGATAAGTAGAATCTCCCTCATTGAATTCTAGGAGACGATGATGAGAATCATGATACTTGCTCTGACGATTTTGAGCTGAACGAATTCTCTGCTGAATTAAATTTATCTTATTACTAGTTTCTTCAACTAATTCTAAACCAAAGAGCTGAACGCTTCCTATTTCTAACCAGGCCAGCGGAGTACTGCATTTTCTACCATACAACGCTTCATAAGGAGCCATCTTAATACTGGCTTAAAAGCTGTTGTTGTAGGCAAATTCCACTAATAGGAAGTGATCTTCCCAGGAACCAGCAAAATCAAGAATACAGAGCCGAAGTAAATCTTCTAAAACTTGGTTTACCCTCTCAGTCTGACCATCCGTTTGAGGATGAAAGGCTGTACTCATGGCTAGAGTAGTACCCAGATCTTGATGCACAGCTTGCCAAAACTTGGAAGTAAATTTTTGGATGAGTAAATTAAAAGTTATATATATTTGAACATTTACTAATTTAATTAGTTTTATTAATCTAGATTTAATCATACATTTAATTTAATCCTAAGTCTGCAGAATGGAATACGGCGGGTCCTCAGGGTTAGCGCTGCCTAGAGGGTCACGCTGTCAATCGGGCATGCTGAGCCACGTGTCACCCCAGCTCTGCGACAACAAAATGGGGCGGCCCCAATCCAGACCGCCAACACGCGACACGTGGATGGCTCCATGATGCGCGGGCCAGACCCGAAGAGGCAACCCGACCCAACGGGGAGGAGTCTTCTTCCCTGAGAGGCGAAAAAGAAAACATAAGAAAATTTAGGGTTTTCGATTGAGGATCGAACCGGGCTTTTCAGGGACGAAGCGAAGGTCAACTGCAAGCATGTTCATTGGCCAATCGAATGAGCTAAGATACGGCCTTCTGACTCCTTTCCTCTACTCGATGGGGTGCTGCCCTAAAATTCCAAAGTTAGAGTAAATGAGTGGTTTCAATGGCTTAACTCACAGAGATCAAACTCGATTGAGTTCGATCACTTCATAACAATGAATACCTTCACAATTAACATTTTTCTCAGAACTCAAGGATGCAATAATCGAAGTAGATCAATTGAACAAAAATGGGAGAAAATAAGTACCCTTCTGAGCGCCAGAATGAAAAGAGTTAGCAGACTCTAGATTTCGCTCCCTTCATTTCGATCTTAGATGAAAATGAGAAGTAGAGATTGAATATTGAAGTAAATTTGGAGGCAGTGGATGAGGCTGCAATTTTCAGCAGCAAAGATCGAGGCTGGTGAAATCCACTGCGTGTCCAGGCGTGTGACACGCGGGCTCAATTCGCAGGGAAGATGACCCGTGGGCTGCACAGGTCAGCCCGGGAGTTGAGTGCGGCCCAAGGACCCGAAGGCAAGACTTCTGACCCGACCCGTCATGCAACTAGAGGGTTTTGGCTTGGCCTAATTTGTGAGAACGGTGATTTATGGGTTTAGGCTAGGTGGACGGTCCTACAACCAAAATTAATAATTATTTAATTTAATTAAATTATTTCAAACTTCATAACTAAATTTAGGATATTACATAAGATTAGAAAATTTTCAACATTTAACCCTTAACTAATTGAGGGGTGAGGAACGCAACAGCGCGATCGGATTTTTGATTCGATGAGTAATTAATCATTTGATTTTTTGGGTATTTAAATAATATTAAATTACTTGCCGAAAATCTAATGGCTTTCAAATGCATCCAAAACTTCACCCCCAAGCTAATTTGGGGGTGGTGAACGCAATGACGAAGTCAGATTTTTGATTTGAGGTCAAAATAAAAAGTCAATTTCTAGGGTTTTGGGATTTTCTAGAAATTAGGGTTTGATCCATTTGATCCCTAATTTGATCTAGATCTTAGAGGTGAAATGACTCAATAAAATTATAATTAGGACTTGGATTAGTCCTAATTGATCTAAGTAACAACTTAGGTTATTATAGACTCCCCCACTTAAGAATGATGTCATCCTCGACATCACTCAAGTGGAAAGATTGAATCATAATGAAATAACAATTTGAAATGTAATGAAGATAATTAAGTATAATTTATAGGAATTTAAATGAGTATATATTAATCCAATTGAAATGGAAGAATCATCAATTAGATGATTTTAATCTTTGTCCAGAATTTTGACAAGCCTTAAGTTTGGTTAAATTCTTACTAGAGAAGATGGAGATTTCAAGCAAATTATTGAACTGCAATTATGGCACCTCACCACGAATGCAGAAATGGATTCAGAAATGAAATCGTCAGTAGATAGGCATTGTCTTTAAAGTTGAAGATCCGATTGATGATCACTTCTTTTGTTTGTCAAGAATTCTAAGAGTTAAAATAAGATTCAAACTATCCAAAAGAATTAAGACTTAAGGTTAATTGAAGGATCAAGGATTCAAATTTTAGAATCCCTCATTAACTTATGATTTAAGGCTGGACCTTCAAAATTCTACCTAAAAGGCTATGAATTTTAAGCCAGTTTCTAAGCTTAAGCTAGCTAACCAAACTAAGTGATAATTATCACTCAATAAGGATAGCAATAAAAGAAAGAGAAGCTATATTCACCCAAATTGAATACAACTTCAAGGGTCTGATGGTTAAGTCTAAACTCATAACTTAAGATTTTATCATTATGATATAAGGTTTATACTTAGCAGGTGACATCACACACTAAGTATAAGATAATTTCAGGATCTAAGATCTTAAAAGTTTTATATTTAAGCGATATTCACTACTTAAGAATATTTAAGTGAATTAGTTTAAGAAGAAGGTTCTAAATTTAAAGGTTGCGTATTAACTACAATTTAAGACTATTTATAGATTCATGAATACTATCATATTTTAAGATTTTATAAGTTCTTCTAAGATTGTTGAGTCTGGCATTTCAAGCAAACCCTAACCAGATCCATAAGAGATTTGATATCTTTAATTTATAAGAAGAAGAGTCTATGTTCTAATTTGGGATCCCTACAGCTATGCAATAATTTTCCAATGAACTAATTGATAAGATTTGGGGGAATAATAGAGCATGAAGTTATAGACACTTGTGAAGAATAATTTTGATTACATCAAATAATAAATGGTCTTTCTATTGTTCTATTTACTTTAGCTGAATATCTGCTCATGCTATAATGGTTTAATCAGAGTTTAACCTTTCTAGCAGAATTGTTAGATACAATAGGAGTAAAAGATGATTAGTCTATGGTTTAATTTTACAATTCTAGGAGAGTTTCTAAGAAGTAATATTCTATTAGTTTCTCACCTTACTTTATAAAAGAGAAGCTACAAGTACAACAAAGATGTGCTTGAGATACCCAATTTTCTCTATGATGGATTCTATATGATTTTAAGTCATATTTTAATCAAATAATAAAGATTTAATTCTCTAAAGATAAGGTAGTATGTTGAAGAGCTTGTCCACTATAAAATCTTAAATTTCTATCTCCTTGATGTATTAACATTAAAAATTTTTAATATCTTCTAGTATAAAGGCCAAGGTTTAACCATTTTGTTTATCTAATCTTAAGGTTCTTTTAAATATCCTTCTAAGTTATTAAATTATTTATCATTTTCTAGTATTAGTTCAGCCTTAACTTTTACTAATTAAGAAAGTACCTTTCCATTTCATGACTTCTATTCTGAGTACATGGTCATATGGATGTCATCTTAGTATTCATTTAGTGATTGTATGACAGAAGAACTACCCATTAGGTAGATATGAATACAATTCCAATCTGACACCTTATGGAGTTCTCTGATACCAACTGTGGTGGCCGCCCCCTATAATCATAGCTCATTTGAGTGTGGTTGTCACTAAGCACATCTCTTACTTAACATTTGGCTGGAATTTAAGACTCCAACCCAATCTTAAGAGAAAGATGTGCTTTTCATAATAAAGCAAAGGATAACAATCACTTAATGAGTATACTATGAAATCAGAGTGCGGAAGAAAAGTACAAACTGAAGTAATCATCCATTCATACATATTACAAAGTAAAATATCCAACTCAGAATATACAATGCAGGAAAAGTAAAGTACAATTTTAATCATGTATTATTACAAACATTTAAAGTTAGAAGCTTAAATATAAAGTAAAGTCTCTCATCCTCTTGAATGCAAAAGTAAGTAAACTAAGAAGCACAATCTAGTGATCTTCATCAACCTGCACTTCCTCCTGAACCTATTCTTCTGAAGGCTCAACCTCCTAAAAAAGCTCAGAATCTACCATTATCAGTTTTATAATTGTAGGGCCCCAGCCAATAAAAGAAAAATCTAGTTAGACAAAATATCTAAGTACATTTTAAGATAATCATTTTTATGTGTATTTTAAAGATATCACAAACTTAACTTAAGCATAAAAATAGCGGTAAAGCAACAAAGAAAGGAAAGGCTAGTTATAATAATAATTTATAACTTAAACAAAATGTGAGGTAAACACATACCTCAACTCAAGCTGCATAAAAGGTAAGTAAAGTGCAAATATAAATCTACTAAGTACAAAAAAAGTTCTAAGTAATATGATCAAACTAAACATGCCAATTTATAGTATAAAATAATAATACTGTACTGAAAATAAAGTCTAGCATCTTAACATGCTTTTAAATAAAATGAAATAACTGAAAGAATATTATAGGAAATTCTGTAATATTGAAGAACTGCAAAAAATGAAAATATAATAGGAAATGAACTGAATTGTAAGGTAAAAATGAGCCAGAACTGTAAAGAAATTGTAAAGTGGCTGTAAAATGACTAAAAAGTAAAGTAAAGTAAAGTAAAGTAATTGTAATGTGTGACTGGAAAATAAAAGTAAAGTAAAGTATAAAGTAAAGTGTGGAGATACTACTTAGTTCTGCCAAAAAGTAAAGTCCATATGCTCATCTAGGAGAAACATCATAGATTAAAGTATGTTGTGCTAGAAAAGTGTCTTAGTCACAAGGTAACGTCCATTTAATCATCCAGGAAAGTGTCCCAGGCAAAAGTATCAAGCACTAGAAAAGTGTTCTAGGAAAAAGTAACACACACTAGAGGAAATTCCCTAGGCAAAAGTAACAAGCACTAGAAAAGTGTCCTAGGCAAAAGCTATCCTAAAGTAAAGTTATACTAAATGGTAGACTAAGTAAAACATAACCCACAAGGTGTATTAAAGTTTATTTTATTTAAGTTTTCTTTTTAAGTTATGCAAATGCTATATAAATGTAATTCAAAGTGTAACATAAAATATTCATCAAACATCTTATGTTTAATAAAACATGTCCAAGAGTGTAATGAGGCTCAAAATAAGGAAAGCGTAGCATATCAAATTCAAGGTATTAAATAGTACTACACAAACTTTGTGATATCACTTATTTTCTAATTTAATCATTATAACTACTCTAAGTTACATAAGATTCGACATCATCAATTCTTATACTATCTGTAACTTAGAATCACGAACCTATAAGTTGAATATAATTAGGATTAGCTACGTCATAAATATAACTGAATCAATGTCGTCTATAAAGTTAAATAAGTAACTCAATCGTCCTAAAGTATTGTTTTATGTAACCCCATCCAAATCTTGATTAGCCAAATCAAGATTGAAAGGATTAAGAATTCAAACTCCAAATAATAAGATTATATTCTTAATCACAAGGTTATCCTAAGTACTAGGTTTTAATCTCATTTCACTGATTAAGTGTTAAGGCAAATCTTATTGAGTTAAGTCAAACTCAATAAGATAGATCTCTAAACCTAATTCTAAGATTAAAAGATCAAATAATCATTAAATAAACTATGAAAATCTATAAACTAGTAAACTCAAGATTTTACCTTAATGAGTAACCCACTTTACCCATTAGATGAATACTAACATAGGATCTATCCTTAATCTTAGGAATTAAGGCTCTTAAATACTAAGAGTAGTACTCAGACACATATCCTAACTAAGGTTATAAGACCTATAGATGAACTAAGAAATTCAAAGGAAGGAAAATATCTCTCATCTTTACTTAGGTTTTTACTTAGGATCAAATTTAGGATTTTTCTTAAATTTCTAATTTAAGACTTAGAACTATTTAAATTAAAGTCTCAATCACTTTAATTACTAAATGTTATAATTTAAGGATGAATTCAGGACTTAAAATTATTAAACCCTAAATTTGAGCAAAATAACCATTTTGCCCCAACTTAGGGGTCTAAGTTTCATCTTTATAAATTAGGGCTTAATTCTAGATTTTAAGAATGTGGAGTGATTACTTACTGTCTAATATGAGTTTAGACGGTAAGTTCACTAATTTTAGGCTGGGCTGCACAGGTTGGCCTGAGAGTTGAGTGCGGGCCAAGGACCCGAAGGTAAAACTTCTGACCCGACCCGTCATGCAACTAGAGGTTTTCGGCTTGGCCCAATTTGCGGGAATGGCGATTTAAGGGTTTAGGCTAGGTGGCGGGTCCTACAGGCAAAAGTAATAATTATTTAATTTAATTAACTTATTTCAAACTTCATAACTAAATTTAGAATATTAATTAAGATTAGAAAATTTCCAATATTTCACCCCTAACTAATTGAGGGGTGAGGAACGCAACAGCGCAATCAGATTTTTGATTCGACGAGTAATTAATCATTTGATTTTACAGGTATTTAAATAATATTAAATTATTTGCCAAAAATCTAATGACTTTCAAATGCATCCAAAACTTTACCCCTAGCTAATTTGGGGTGGTGAGCGCAATGGCGAAGTCAAATTTTTGATTTGAGGTTAAAATAAAAAAGGCAATTTCTAGGGTTTTGGAATTTTCTAGAAATCAGGGTTTGATCCATTTGATTCCTAATTTGATCTAGATCTTAGAGGTGAACTATAAATGACTCAATAGAATTATAATTAAGACTTAGATTAGTCTTAATTGATTTAAGTAAAAATTTGGGTTATTACAACAAGGCTCAGGAGAAAGGAAAATGTGAGCTAGTGTGCAAGCTCATAAAGAGCTTCTATAGCTTGAAGCAAGCGCCAAGGCAGTGGTACAAAAGATTTTACAAGTTCATATTAGAATCAGGGTACAAGAGATGCCAGGCAGACCACTATTGTTACATAAAATAGTGTAAGTTCTCCTGTAGCATTCTATTATTGTATGTGGATGATATGTTGATCGTAAGATCAGACATTATGGAGATAATGATACTGAAAGGGCTTATGTCAAAGGAGTTTGACATGATGAACTTGGGGCTGGCCAAGAAAATTCTTGGAATGAGAATCAATAGGGAAAGAAGTGCATGAATTCTGAAGTTATCACAGAAAGAATATGTTGAAAATGTGCTGAAAAGATTCAACATGAGTGAAGTGAGGCCAGTGGGAACTCTTTTAGCAAGTCACTTCAGCTTATCAAAGAAGCAGATGCCAAAGTCTGAAGAAGAGAAAGAGCATATGCTGAAGGTTCCTTATGCTTCAACAGTTGGGAGCTTGATGTACGTGATGAGTTACCCGAGACAAGATATTTCCCTTGCAGTGGGAGTAGTTAGTAGATTCATGGGAAACCTAAGAAAGCATCATTGGGATGCGGTCAAGTGGATCCTAAGGTATCTAAAAGGTACATCGGGAAAAGCCTTATGCTTTGGAAGATCTTACATTATTTTATAGGGTTATGTAGATTCAGATCATGTGGGAGATGTTGATAGTAGAAGAAGCACTACATGTTATGTGTATACATTAGGAAGCGTTGTGGTGAGCTAGATCTTCAAGCTACAAAATATCATATCACTATCTACCTTGGAGGCAGAATATGTTACCATTATAGAGGCAAGTAAGGAGATGATTTGGTTGAAGAGTTTCATGCAGAATTGGGCAAGGAGCAGAAGGATGTGAAGCTCTACATTGATAGTATGAGCGCTATGCATCTAGCAAGAATACAACATTTCATGCTAGGACAAAACACATTCAACTCCGTTACTATTTAATCCGAACACTGTTGGAAGAAGGACTGCTTGGATTGGAGAATATCCACACTTCTAAGAATCTAGCCGATATGCTTGCTAAAGCTGTAACAGTGGAGAAGCTGAAGCTATGTGCAGCTTCAGTTTGCCTTGGTGCATGAAGAGAAAGTAAGGGTGAGCCACACCATGATCTTGATAAGAATGGAAGAAGATAATGAATAATCAAACTTGGGAGTGGAGGAGATTTTCTAAAGGTCTCCAAGTGGGAGATTATTGTGTTATAGAGACCATTTAGTACATCATAGAGATGCTAGTGGTGCTCTGGTGAGATTTTGGGAGGTTCCAAGGCGATTCAGAGCAAGAAGTGAAGTCCAAAAACAACACAGCTGCGCGCCATGGAGATCCCAACCCAAGATGGAAGCGCTATCACGTGCCTCAGCGGTCTGCAAACAGAGAAGTAGGCGCCATAGTAGAAATCGGCACTGCAGCGCGCCGCAGCGGGTGCCAACCCGAGACTTGGGAGTTACCGCGTGCCGCAGCGGATCCAAACCGAGAGTCGGGCGCTATGGCTAGCACCTGACAGAAATTTGCTTCAGTTTAGATTACGTCCTAAACAAATTGAAGGGCAGTTTGGACCTTTCAGGGTCCGAATTTCAGCTGGGCATTTATGCAAAGAAGTTGGGAGGAGATTACAAGGTTGGCATTTTCAATTGGAGGCTTGTGCTAGCTGTAAGGAGGAGATCCCTAAGTGAAGCTCTAAGGAAGCTGTTGTGCAAGATATCCCTTACATGTCGGAGGAGAGACTCCTGGTGGTGATTGCTTCCTCTACTCTCCATATTAGAGTAAGAGCTAGTGTATTTCAGCTAAGGAGATATGTGATTTGTAACTTTGTAACCTTTAAGTCTTTCTAGTAGATTTTTTTGTTGTGTGGCTCCGTAGTTTTTCCCGTTCTTAGGTTTTCCATGTAATCTTTAGTGTTTTGATATTTTGTGTATTATTATCTCTTGTATGCATGTGCTTTGATTTTATTCTTGTAGTTTTGTGACTTAAAGTTGCTTGGTAATTGTCAACGCAACCCTGATCCTAAATCGAAGAGAGCGCACTATCAAATTGCTTCTACTACGGATATTGTGTGCTGGAAGTTCTTCTTGCTAAAATTGCTAACAATGGGTTGATGAGAGGTTGAAAGAGCCCCATGAACAATCACATTCTTTCCAAAAGCTGGTGAGGTAGCTCTAGATGACCTCTGACATGGTCTTCTAGATCTACTCCTATCTCGATGTTGAATGTAAGGCCCTGAGGATTGGCTAGATGCATCCCACATAAATAAAATAATTGCATGAAGTGCATATCTTCAAAATCCACTAGTATTCAACTTTCTAAGAAAGTGTATTACTATTGATTTGAGTCGAAGAGATTCAAGAAAAGATAATGATGACTTTACTTCAACATATACATAGGTGAAAGAGTATTTCTTTGCTTGAGTAATATGCCATAATAGGCATTCCAATAGCATTACAATTTTGAAGATAAAACTAAGGCAACATCAGACAAAGAAAAAAGAGAGAGATCATTTGAGTTTCTATAGCTTATTCATGGCTTCTAACAAAGCTTTGTATGACTACTTTTTCCCCAAGCTAAACCGACTGCAATTTTTCCATTGTTGCTCACCTTTCAAAATATCTTCATAAGTCAAAAACCGGAGTAACATAAGAGAGCACCAGTGACTTCGGTTCATATGATGCCAAAGAAGAGAGATTTCTAGGATATACCTGGGCTAAGAGAAAAACCTTGACGTTGAGGAGAGGGTGATTGTTCAACAAACCTACCTGGTTAGTGGGAGAAACTGACAACAATCATTAGGGCCACTGCTAAAAGGAAACCTTAAACCTAGAGACCATTTTCAGAGTCGCTTTACTTTAAAGAGCCGTAGCACTATTGGATTAACAGTTAATTGATAAATGTGAAAATTATTAATTATAAAAGGAAAAATATTACCCGGCTCTCTTATGTTGGAAGTAATTATTTTAATTGTTTGGTAGAAAATCCCTTAAAATTAATTATATTGCTTATAGATAATTCAATATTTTATGATTAAGAAAATATATAGATAGTAAAATGAATAAGAAATTAGATAGGATATACATAATATTAACAATATTCAATAAATTAATTTATCCTCCACGTCACCCTCACATTTGGCGAACTCGTTGCACTGTACATGCAACAAAGTCAAAGTCAACGTACGGAACATGCTATTTCACGGCTGCATTCAATTAATTTTAAAGAGAATAAAATTATATGTTCGGTTAAATTTTCGAGTTTGAATATTGTTAAATATGGACATATGAGCTAAGTCCTAATTTAATATAAAGAACCTAAATAATATTGAATTCAGCATTTAGTCACGTGATTAAAATAGGGTTCGAACATTTGGCTCCAAAATAATTAAAAAAAAAATTATCGCATAAAAAAATTGCATACATATTTTAAATAAAAATTATAATTATTTTTTATTTATGAAATATATTTAAAAGTCAAATATTATTATATAGAACTACGGAGATACAAAATATATATATATATATATATATATATATAGGAGATAGAAATAGAAGATAATTTTTTTAATAAATACCCTTTCATTCTCATCACAAAAATTTTCTTCTCTCCTCTTCCTCTCCCATTTACCTCTCTTTCTTCCCTAGCCACCACCGATTTTTCCTTTCTCCTCCTGCCGACCACCTTCATCAACAATAAATTTGAGTAACTGATGAGAAAGAGATTAACTTTTTGTTTCCATTCTTTTCATATTTTTCTTCACTTTTTCTTTTATTATTATTATTATTATTATTATTATTATTATTTTAATTTCTGCATATTCCTGTTATTTTAATTAAGTCATTTTCTATTTACTATTATTATGATTATTACTATTTATTATTATTATTATTATTATTAAGTAGTTTCTCTCATTTATTAATATTATTATTATTTTAATTATTATTATTGATAATAATAAAAGAGGAATACTATTTAGGACATATTTTATTAGTGTATATTTATTTATATTAAAATAATACAAATATTATTTTTTAAGTTTGTATTAAATGCCCCCAAAAAATCCCATTGGATGGGCTTTTTTAGGTGCCACGTCAGCGAGTTTAAAGAGCATTTCTCATAATAAAATTACTATTATTTTATTATTATTACTTAATTTCCATTTTTGTAATTTATACTTCTTTTATTTTAATTCTATCATTTCATTTTTGTCTCTTATTATCATTATAATAATTATTATTATTATTAAAATTTATATTATTATTATTAATATTTTCACATTTCCTTTCTAATTATTTTCAATTCAAAATAATATTTTTACTATTATTATTATTAACATTATTGATATTTTTACTTAATATAAAATAAAAGATATCATTCTTTTCATTTAATTAATACATTCATCAATTTTACATCATTATTAAGCTTTGATCCTTTTTGATATTCATGTATAATTTTATGCTCATGATTTGAAAAAAAATAAATAGAAATCAGTATCCTGAGTTCATAAAAGTATACTTAAGTCTGCACAGATAATATATTAAGCAAGAACATGCTGATATCTGGAACAATAAGAAGACAAAACATATCCTTTGAGAGGAAATGTGTATTTAGTCAGTAACCCACATCTTTGATAATTAGATAGATGTATCTAATTCTTCATTTATTCTGTAATATTGTCCAACAGATATATATATACTTATATTTATTATAGTTCTGATAATTTTGCAGGGATATTTTACTTCAATATTGCATAGCAAATTTTTCGTCTCTGCTTTCATATTTCTTCTGCAGAATCATGATGCTTAATATTATCTGTAAATTGTGATACCTTACAAATCTTACTTTGACCACTGTGTCTAATTAATTTTTTTTTTCTTTTATTTTTTTTGGTTTGTCATATCATATGTATATATATATATATATATTGGCAGATCATGAGCAGTCAATAGATCAAGTATTTGAAGAGGTGATACAAGATGGAGCAACTTAATACAAATATAATATTTATTTTTCTTAAATTTTTATTTTTTTATTTAGTGTGTAATAGATATTGTACAACAATTATTATATAAGTTATGAATGTATTCTCTTTACTATTATTTTGGCATTTGTTAATAGTTGAATGAATGTAAAAGGGTGTATTTTAAGCGCTCCTAATACACTATTATATTGAGCTCTGATTTGATCCTAAGATGTGAGCACATAACGCTGGATTAGTTATGCTAACCCAGTGATGAGTTGACATAAAAATTTTAAAACTTAATAAAATTTATTGTACTTGAACCTTTATGTCTAATAGATGTTTGTTTTCTTGGTTGTGCTCTCGTGTATGACATTATATGCAAATCAAGAGTCATTGGGGGATACTGCATACGAGATAGAGTTTGTCAGGAGGAGGGGCGACCGCTTAGCTTAGCATTTATTTCAATTATTTTCTTTTTTATTTTAGTGAGAGAGTGTCTTCATTAAATTTGTGTTACTTTTAGATGATTATGTGGTTATTTATTTTTTGATATGGATAAATTTTCAGTATTTTTATAATGTATTTTTTAGATGAATGAAATTTTACGCAATGCAATTTATTATTTCTTTTTTAATATAATAATTATTGTGCTAGACCCCGATAAGATCCAAGTACATTTAATACTTAACATTAGATTAGTCTTGCTAACCCAACAATGGGTTGTTACAAGTAACCCAACTAATTTTTTGTTGTTTTGACACATCATTGCTCTAATCCTTAACCAAAATTATTACAAAATAATCCATAAATATGGTGGAGTACTCAGTTAAAGGCAATCATGGTCTAAGAAATTTGATCACCCCTTCCTTAATCTTAAATCAAATAAAATAAGATCCAGCTCATCCATGCCCGTCACCATCTCAAATCACTCATTTTTAACCCTCTCACCCTTTTGTTTGTGTTTCTTATTGTCTCCTCTCTTTGCCCTTATATTTTAAATTATTCCCCATTCTTTATCTATGCTCTCTCTACTTCTACCTTCAATGTTTTAAGGACTAAAATCTATTAAACAACTTCAAAATCTCAAGATTTGATTGAGTTTTTTGCACACCATTTGCTTCACTTTTCTTGAAGTCTCCAAAAGCTTATTTTGCATCAATCTCCCTACTATGTCCCAAACCCATTAGCCCTCTGGTTGGAGCTACACATTTATGAGATCCACTATTTGGAGTATATAACTCTAGTAATTTAGCCTCAAGCTCTAAAAATTGAATAAGGGCTTCACCATTATCATAATTTCAAATCATTAGAAGACACTAAATATTGAATATAATTTTGTGCTCCCTAATATTCTGAATGTATCAATCTGCTAAGTGAACACTACTACTTGATAGTCATAATGTAAGTGACCCCTTTCTCTCACTGAGTCTATTATAAGATTTAAAATTTGAACTAAATGTAGAAAAGGCCAAGAAGGTCTCTTTACTCTTTAGAAGATCAAGTTTAAGGAGATGTCCCTTATAGCAAAGCTACCTTTGTTCCTTCTTCCTTGCCTTGAAGCCACATGGATGCACTTGGGCTGAGTCTCATGGTGAAATTCCAGACAAGCCAATTATATGGTTTACTAATTTGGCTTGATTACAACTCTACCGATCCTTCCAAGACTCCATCTTAATTCCAAATTGATTCCCATTCTCTAGCATACCCGATGTACCCAAAAGCCCCATTTGTTGTGTCTCCTATCCTTGGATAACTATTCAACAAATTTAATTGGGAGGTTGCACTTAACCCTAACATGCTCAAGCTGAATTCATCCTCTCCCAATCATGGCAGCACTCAAACATAATCTCTACATGCTCTTGGAGTTGAGATAGTTCTCTTGTTACTAAAAGCACTTTCCTTAGAGTTTTGAAATTTTGGATGGTTATTAAACCCAATAATTTTTTCTACCCAAATCTAGGGTTGGATATATTCATTAAATTGGAGCTTTATGAACAATATTAGAACTTTGATTGAACTTTCACACCTTCCCCTCATCAAGGAGTCTCACGTAGACTAAAAAGCTATCTAAGAGGTTCTAGTTCACAAGAATGTCTTGGATCGAGGGTTCAGTTAATTGAAACTTATCTCCAATTTACATAAAATAAAATCTTCTAAAATTGACACTATACTAACCATCATATATCATCTACCAACACTCATTATAGTCACCATAATAAGGAGCATAAAATAGACTGAGAGGCACTATTTCAATGGCTATATATGAGCTAAATAGACTTAATGTGAGTTATGGGGGTTAATTGTGACTATAAATTAAAAAATCTCAAATCTCAAAGCACTTTATGACTTCCAAACTGTCCCATAGAATTTTTATTAAATTTTTGTATATTTTAGAACCATCATTTGACCTAATCTAATGCTAAGGATGATACAATTTTCTTTGATTTATTGTTCAATGCCATATAAAAACCAAAGATGCATGATAATAAAAGTTACAATGAGTTAAACATGATTTGATTGCACTTCAATTCAACCCATAAGATAATGACCCCAAGTGAACACTAAGGTAGTAAGATGACCTCAAAGATGCCAATCACTAATACTTAGCATTCCTAACTTGAGTCTGAAGAGTTATAATGAACCCACGTAGTCACCTCGCATGGGATAACTAAATATAAACCCAAACTTCTACTTTAGGACCTTTAACCTTGCTTAAATGGCTATAGTTGGTTGTATGGAACATAGATCAACATGAGTGAACCCACTAAATTTTGTTTATTTGTTTTAACTATTTTATGGATAAATCTTTCTGTATGTTCAAATTGATTCAAGCACAAAAGCGATGCAATAAATAGTGAACAAAATAACAAAATATAAATGTGATATCTATTTTTTTATAATTTAAATTATCCTAAATTTACTAATTTGTGATTGTATTTCTGTTCTTACTAAGCATTCCACTGCATTTTCTAAATTTTATGTTTGTTTGATATTTAGATGTATTAATTTAATTCGGTATTCTCCTAAGTTATTAAATTGAGTTATTTTGATTCAGAAGTACTAAGACACAACTGGGTGTCTTACCCTAAAAAAAAATTAACATATTTCAGCTTAATTATTCAAACATTCTAATATTCTAGGTTTAATTTGCAATAAACTATTTTTCTTACATGTTAAAGTGCTAACCCTATCTTGATACTTATCTTTCTAGTTTTGCTGGGTCTAAAAAATTATATCGTAGAAGGGGTTAAATAGAGACCGGGATACTTTCTTCACATATCAGCCTCTTTCTCCCAAGTTGATTTTTCTAGAGAGCGATTCATCCACTGAACCTTTACCATTAGAATTGAGCGATTTCTTGACTGCTTTTGATCATGAGATAAAATCTTAATTGGCTCCTCCGCATAAGAAATATCCGGCTAGAGAGATACCGTTGGAAGTTGAATTAGATGAGAAGAATTTTGAAGACATCTCCACAAAGAAGAGATGTGGAACACATTATGAACTGCAGAGAAATATTCATGAAGCTTCAATCTATAAGCTACAAAACCAATCTTCTCTAGAATTTTCAAATGGTCCGACATAGCGGGGACTTAGCTTCCCAGCTACACTAAAACAATATACACCATTCATTGGACTGACCTTAAGGTACGTAAAATTTCTAATATTGAATTCTAGAGTACGATGATGAGCATCATGATACTTACTCTGACAATCATGAGCTTCTTTAATTCTTTGCTGGATTAGGTGAACTTTATGATTAGTTTCTTCAACTAATTATGAGCCATATAACTGAACGCTGCCAGTTTTTGATCATGCTAAGGGAGTACTGCACTTCCTGCCGTACAAGGCTTCAGACGGAGCCATGCTGATACTGTTATTATCAGCAAACTCTACTAACGGAATATGATCTTTCCAGAAACCTTCAAAATCCAGAATACATAGACGAAGAAGATCTTTTAGAATTTGGTTGACTCTTTCAGTCTGACCATTTGTCTGATGGTGAAAAGCAGTGCTCATGGCTAGGTTAGCCCCCAAGTCTTGATGCACAGCCTGTCAAAATTTAGAAGTAAAACGGTTATCTCGATCAGATATGATATACCTTTGAATTACATGGAGCCTGATGATTTCCTTGATATACACCTTCACCAATTTCTCTACAGAATCTATTTGACACATAGGAATAAAATGTGTTGATTTGGTCAGTCGCAATGACCCAAATTGAATGAGCACTATAACAATCCTAGGCTGTTACTCTAGCTAAAACTAGTTAATTAAGCTAAACCAAGGCTTGATTTTGATTCCATTGGATTCAATAGGTCATTTAAACCTAACCCTAGAAGTTTGGAATCATTTGGAGCTAAAATGGAAAATTTAGTATTTTTTGCTAATTTTAAGCCCTGAAAAATACCTAAATTATTTTGATCTCCAAATCAAAATCTGAGTTCATTTTTTAGTTCGCCACCCCCAAATTAGCTAAGGGTGAAATTTTGGGAATTTTTGAAGGTCATTTAGTCATATTTTGGATTTTATTTAAATTGGTTTAATTGCAAATTAGGGTTTTAGACAATTCCTAATTGCAAATCTACCCTTCTCCAACGGTCGGCTCCTTCCCAAACCGCGGGCGCCATCTGGACCGTCCGTTACGTGGTCTTGATCCAATGGCCCGCACCATTGGTCAGATCCATCTAATCTCAGCCGTTCCGCGGTTCTGAGGTTCGATCCGATGGCACCTAGCCCATCCGCCTTAAATATCCCTGATAGCTGCTCGATCCTCAGATCTAATCTGACGGTCGATCTAGCCTCCTCGCACGGACGTTAGATGTCGGGAGATCTGAGCCATTCTTCGTCAACCAACGATCTTCCCCGTACGGCCACGTCCTCCAGCCGGTCTGCCACTCCCGTGCCATGTTAGGAAGACCATTGCAGCCTTACCCTAACCTCACTAGCAATCCCAGCCAAGCCTGAGGCCCGGTCCACCCCAAATAGGGAAATTGAGGGAACCCCTCGGGCTGAGCCATTCTTCCCAGCCCAAGCTATGGTGTCCATCCCTAAAGCTTATAAATACCTTCGGGAATTCACAGTGCGTCCCTTTGCTCACTGTGAATCCCCAATTGCCTGGCAGAAGCTCTGCTGGAGTCCCGTCTTCCCCGGTGAGTTTCGGAAAATTCAGAAGCTCGAACCGCTGATAGAGAGCCCATTTGGTGTTCAGACTCCCTGTGCACCTTCTTCTATCCTCCAGGAAGCTCAGGAGCACCTCAATTCCCCTAGGCTAAGCATGTAGCCCGACTTCAAGTACAGCCTTCCTCCATTGAATTTTCCTTAAGCTCATTTCCATTCTGTCCTCTGGATTAGGCCCTGGAGTCGTCTAGGTTACCTTAGCCATCTAGAAACCCAATGTGATTATCACCTAGGGCTAAGCTTGCTCGAGTCTATCGTATCGATCGCTGAGCTAACAGCCGAGCCAATGGCTGAGTCCGAGTAAGGACCCAGCGATTGGCTGTGCCTCATGTTAAGATAAGTTGGGGGTTCGACGCGTCTAGTCTCCCTGAACGTGTAGGGATCGAACCCCGGTCGAATCGAGGTCTCTGTAAGGAGAATTTTTCCTTCACAGTCGGCCTGAGACGCCCGTATCGAAGGCGTCTCAGTCGAGTAGCACCCCATCGATCCAGAGGGATCCAGATGGGGGTTCTTGGTCCAATCGATGCGTCTTGACACAGGGAACGTGTAGGGATCAAGCTGTGGCGCCTGCACCCTTAATCCCGCCAAAGGATTAGGTTAAGGGTGGGGTGTCACTCTGGCTAACCCCTCACTTATCATTGGATTAGGATATACTCCATAATCCACTTGATTAGGGAAGGATTAACACAGAATCAAACTAACAGTCACTGTATAAGTAAACAAACAGAGTGCGGAAGCAATTTAAGGAAATGTAAACCATCCAAGTATCATAAGACAAATAGGAAAGAAAAATAGAACTCAGAATATAAGTATACAATCCAAAAATCACAGTCAATAGTACATATATTATTATATAATTTAAAATGTTTATTAAAGAAAAAATAGAATGAAAAACCACTCATCCTTACTCGAAGCAAAAGGGAACTAGACGGCAGCTTCTTCCACGAGTTCCTTCTCTGGGTAAGGCTCCACACCTAACTCCTGCTCGTCTAACTGAAAGGAGTCTGCCATTGTCGGTTTCATAATGTAGGGCCCCAGCCAAAGAAAAGAAAATTCTGGTTAGACAATTATCTATAAGTACATTTTAAGCTGATTAATTATTATAAGTGTTAAGTAATATCACCATTTGACATCATCTAAGCAACATATATATATGAAAGGAGCAGCAAGAAATATAAAGAAACAGGGAAGCTATAAATCATCATTTATAACTTAAACAAAGAAAAGGAAAGAGGCTGAGACATGCCTCACATACAAACTAAACAAGGAAGGGTGTATAAATATACATAACTAAATAAGTGCAGTAAGAAAAATTATACACCCTAAATATGCTGGTGATTAACAAAAAAAACATGCCAACTAAAATAAATAACTCAGCAGTGGTACATATAAATAGCAGCAAGATTCTAACACCCTATATATATAAAAGCAGTACAAGGAAATAGCTAACGGAATAAGAATACTGAAAAGTAAGAAACAACAACTGCATATAAAGCCACACGTGCATCGACTATCATACAGAAAAGAGCTACTCAAGCCCATCGAATACCAAAGAAGCTTAGCACCATCATGGCTAAGTCATAAACTGTGTACTTCTAGCGACATAAGGAGGCTAGGCAAATAAGCACACAAAGCAAGCGAAGGGTCTTAGCACCAGTACGGTTAAGGCCCAACTGTATGCCCCTAGCGACATAAGGAGGCTAGTAAACTAAGCATACAAGGCAACCTTAACGCCAGTACGGCTAAGGCACCAACGGTGTACCCCTGGCGGCATAAGGAGGCTAGTAAACTAGGCACACAACAAAAGCGGATCCTTTCCCTAGCGACATAAGGAGGCTAGGCAATAAGAGCATAACTGAGAGGCAGCTCATAAAACCATTATCTTTTCATAAATCACTTTAATATTTTCACAAGGAATTTAAGGAGTCTCCATATTTTCCTAACAGTTTATTTATGCATCAAAAATCTTGTATGACATGCTCAAGAAAATATGGCATAAAGATCAAGGAACGCGTAAGCAACAATCATCAAAGTAAGCAAGGGACTCTACTAAATATGGTGATATCATTTGTTTTCTACTTAACCATCTAACTATTCCAAGTTACACAAGTTCAGGATCACCGTTTTCCTACTATCGAGTGTAACCCGGAAGTTCGTCCTTATAAGTTAAAAAGGATTGGAACTGATCAGGTTCTAATCTAGCTCAATCAGATAGACGACTACGAGTTAAATAAATGAATCATACGTCCTAATTTTGTAAATTTAGACGTTCTAACTAAGATCTGATCAAGATCTTCTAAACCTATAGATTATAGATTAAATACTACGAGAATTAAGTTTAATCACATAATCCAAAGGATAAGACCTAAGTTCTATATTTTATTCTATTAGTGAGCTACTAGTTAAGGCAAATCCTATTAAGTAATCAAACTTAATAGGATGAATCTCCTACCTTAAAACTAGAGTTAAAAGACAAAATAATCGGAACGAATTGTAAAATAAAAGAAAGTCTAAAAACTAATAAACCAAGGTTTCACCCATTGGGTAACCCAATTTACCCAATGAATGAACTCTAACATATGATTTATTCCTATTCTCAAGGAAAGGTCCTTAAGGTGTAGTGCTTAAGACTTAGCAGAAATTATTGGAATCTGACTTAAGGGTTGATTTCACTTGTTCAAACATTACTAAGATGATTATAATATTAGTCTTGGTATTTTGGGATGTTATCCAAAGTGTAAGGGTACTTAGTCCAATCTTAGGGCAAAATGACCATTTTGCCCCTACTTTAAGGGTCAAAAAGTCAACTTTTGATTTAGTGGTTAGAATTGATTTCTCTTAGATCCAATTGACCCCTTACTATCTAACTTGAAAATAGGCAGTAAGTACGCCTAAATCGGGCGAGAAACGGTCAAGTTATGACTAAAATAAGGCTAGTGGTAATTTGGTCATTTACCTAAATTTCAAGGGTTCAGATCCTAAATATTATTTTATTATAATGATGATATTGAAATTCTAGGCTGGTTAGCATCTTGAATTTTCCAATTCGGAGTTGATTTGACTAAGTTATGGCAGTTTGAAGTCTAGGGGCATTTTGGTCATTTTTCACTAAAGTCAACTTTAAGTTCTAGGGTTGACTTTTTATCCTGATGTCCGAATGAGAAAACTAATACTACTACGGTGATGGGGCCGCTCTCCTGAGCATTTTAAGACCCATATTGACTAGGTTTCGATAAACGGGTAAAAAGTTATGAGGCTCTAAATAGGTCCTAAAATGCTACCTCATTATACGTACCCCGAAATAAATTTTTACATTACGTTATTTGAATCCTTACATTTTTCTGAGTATTTTAAGACCTATATTGGCTATGTTTGGATCATCCTACAAAAAGTTATTAAACTTTTAAGGTTTACTATTCAAAAATACAATTTAAATTATTTTACTATTCATTTATTCAAATTGTATTATTTTACTGTTCATTCCTAAAGTTTTTATATAGAATTTCTAAAATCATTAATCTTTAATTAATCTGTGATTAATTAGGCCTAATTACTAATTAACATTAATTAATCTATTATTTAATTAATTTAATTATATTTATTAATATTTTTTTACTGTAGCAAAGTAATTAGTACTAATCACCTTTTTAATTAGTTATAATTATCTGTTAATACTTAATTTAAAATAATTAATTAGGTTTTATTGTGCAATAATAATTAATTAACCTAATTACTGTTTAGGATTTAATTAATATTTAATTAACCCTAATTAATCTCTAATTATACTTAATTAACTAAAGTTACTGTTTAAAAGTAATTAACACTAATCATAACTTAATTAACTACTAACTGTAATTAGTTAAGGCTAAACAATAATTAATTAACAGTAATTTAATTAAATTTTAATTACCGGACAGTGGGCCCCACTGGACACGTGGCACTGCCATAGGCTACCACGTGGCACTGTAGGCCCCACAGGGGCTGAGTCAGCTCGGGTGACTGGGCAGTGGGCCCCACCTGACATGTGGCACGGCCAGTGGCTGCCACGTGGCACTGTGGGCCCAACGGGGAGCCGGACCTCCGCGGTTTGACCGGGCAGTGGGTCCCACTTGCCACGTGGCGGGCCCAGGGCGGCCAAGTGGCGCTATGGGCCCCACCGGGGAGCCGAACTGCCGCGCGGGGCTCTGGCAGTGGGTCCTACTTGCCATATGGCTGGCCCAGAGGCTGCCACGTGGCACTGTGGGCCCACCGGGGAGCCGAACAGTCACACGGCTCGGGCTGTGGGCCCCACGGGACACGAGGCACGCCGGCTGACTGCCACGTGGCACTGGTGGGCCCCACGGCCGAACCGAAGCATCGCTGGTGGGTCCCACTGGACACGTGGCAGGCTCAGAAGGCGCCACGTGGCACTGGTGGGCCCCACCCGGCTGACGCGGACCCGGCTCGGGCGGGTCGGGCTCGGGACGACCCGGCCCGACCCGGACTTCGTCTTCTCCGCGGAGGGGTCCCGAGGGCACCGGCTAGGGCACGGCTTTTGCCGGCCTTCCCGGTGCCGGACCGCCTCGGCCCTCCCGGCCGACGGTAGCCCTCGTCGGGGGCTACACACCGGTGGGCGGACCATCGCCAGAGGAGGCCGTAGTCGCCGGCAAAAGTCGAACCTAAGTCTAGGGTTTCGGTAAGGGTGACGAGGCGAAACCCGAAGGTTTCAAACCCGGATCTGGGTCGATCAGACCTGTCGATCAGGTCGGGTGGATTGCTAGCCTAGTCCTACATCTACAATTATCAGGTGTCAAAATGGCGAAACGTGGAGAAGGGGGTGAGATCCAGTACCTGGAAGGTGGACGGCTGCGAGGGGCTCGGCTCGGCTCGGGCTCGGTCCGACTGCTGCTGACTCCGGTTCACGTAACCGGATACGGGGGGGGGGAGGCGGAGAGCCTCTTAAAGGCCTCCAGACGGAGCGGCCGAGGCGGGGGTGGCCGCCGGTTGGGCAGGCGAGCGGCAGGCGCGCCGCGTGGCTCGTGGGCGACCGGGCCGAGGACGATGGCCCCGGGCCGTCAGATCCCGCGACACGCGGAAGGCCCAGATCCGTCCGGACCGCGCGACGCGGATCGCGGCTACAAGCCGTGGGATCCGCGCGGATCGGACAGTAAAGATGGATCCGTCCGATCGGACGGCGCCGTTAGCGCCGTCCACTTAACTTTAACGGCGCCGTACGACGCCGTTAATTAATTTTTTTTTTTTTTTTGAAAAAAATTCCAGAAAATGTTGAACATGTTTTTCCTAACTAATTTGGGGTCAAGGAATTCAATAGCGCAGTCGGATTTTTGATCTGACGAGTATTTTGATACCTCGATTTCCGGGATATTTTTATTATTAAAATATTCGTCGAAATTTCGACAACTTCCGATTGACACGAAAACTTCACCCCAAGCTAATTTGGGGTCAAGGAACGCAATGGCGGTGTCTGTTTTTCGATCGGAGGTCAATTTAAATAGGTCAATTTCTAGGGTTTTTGGATTTCTAGAAATCAAGATTCGATCCGTTTGATTCCTGATTTGGACTAGGTCTCCAAGGTTGACTTCATTTGACCTAATGAGCACTTATAATTATGTTTAAGACTTAGGATTAGTCCTAATCAACTATGGTAACAACTCGGGTTGTTACACAAGCCGAGCCGCCGTCGTCATCTGTGCGCCGAGAATTTCAGTGCCGAAGTTCGACGGGCTCGGGACCCGTCCAAAGGAAGAAGACGAAGTCGTGGGTCCTGGGCCGGGCCGACCCCCGACCCGCGCCTTTTGATTTTGGGCCACGGGTAATTAAATAATTATTGGATGATATTTTCTTTGGTTGTGAATTTAATTAATTAAAACCTATGATTCCAATTTAAATAAAAATTCAGAATAAATTAATTAAATAACTTTAGTTATACAAATCCAAATTGTATAATTCAATATACCATTTGAATCAAAAAAATTCAAGAAATCTAAATATAAAATAAAATCTCAGATCCAATGATTAGATTAAAATTTATTTGCCAAACTCTTTGCTGTCATTAATTAAATCATATAAAATTATTTAAGTATCCAATTTATGAGATTAAGGGCTCTGATTGCTCCTTGTACCAAGGAACAATATCAGACCCTTAAATTTAATTTTGGATAATTATTTTTCTTAATCACTCCTTAATCACCTTAAATAAGAATTAGTGAATTTAACCCTAATTAAGCCTCTGATTTGGATGAGAGTTGTTCCTAATATCATATTAGGTCTATATTAACATAAGTATAAGGTTGGATTGCCCTAAGAATGCCTATGTTCACTAATCACCCTAATTAGTTTAAATAAGTGATTAGTGCTAATTATGATTAATTAGGTCATCAAAACTTAATATAAGTGTGTTTCTCACTTCACTAATCAATATGAAACTCATTAAAATAGATTAGATCTAACTTGGGTGACTAAATCCTAATTTTACCCTTAAGAGGGGCATTTTGGTCATTTTGACCAAAAATAGGTCCAAATGCTCCTTAAAGCTTGGAAATTTCAGTAAACTATCTTAAGATAGATTAGAAATGTTCTTTAAACCCTTAGACTAATAGTAATGTTAATGTGATTATTAATTCAAGAAATCTTCACTTAATCTCTAATTAAGACACTTAGATCTTAAGTGATCATATAAGAGTCATTTGGCATTAATCCTTGAATCTAATAATTGAGATGATTAAATATCACCCTAAAAAGTTCAGTAAGGTTAACCTAAGAGCTAAAACTTAAAAGAAATATAATTGGTAAAGTCTAAGTTAAAATCTAGCTTAAGGTCTAAAGTGATCAAACCTCAGATCCTTAGATCTTAAGTAACCCTAAAAAGGTCAATATGAGTTTAATGTTAAACTAATGTATAGAATTATCAATTTCAACCATAATAAGCTCCTTATAGTTTAACTGTGAACTTAGATTCTAAAAGAATCACAAATGAAAGCTCTTAAGATAAAACTCTAATTTAGAGATCTAAAGTGATCAAATCCTCAGATCTTTAGATCTTAAGATCTTAGACTTAAATCTTCAATTTGAAATTGAACCATCTCCAATTGAAATTCCTTAATGATTGATTGTTTAATCTTTTGAAACCTTCCAAGTGGGTATAGGATAATTCAATTAATAAGATAATGAAATTATCTTAAAGATTGAATATATATCTTAGATTCTCAAGTTCTTAATTGATTATTTTATCTTATAATCAGTAGAATAGCCTTTCACTAAGTTCTTAGTTCCTGAATCTTTCAACTTATAGGATCTTTTACCTTTAATTTGGGCAATAAGTGTGAACCCTAGATCCTAGATAGAATATTACCTTCGATTTAGGATTTGAACTCAACATAGAGTTTAAGTTATAAATCCTTAAATCTTGATCAGCTTAATCAAGATTTGGGTAAGAGAGTAAAATATAAATTAATTAGGTCGTTGATTTACTTACTTAAACCATAGAGTCATCATATTATTTTAGATTAGAACTTGCTAAGTTCTAATGTTAACTTTAAGGGTGTAAATCTGAGATTCTACTCGATAGCTAGATATTGGAGATCCTAAACTTGTACCTTCTCAGAATAGTTAGATTGGGTAGTTAGATAACATCATATATCATATATTCTAGATTGAGTCCCTTGCTTACTTTGACTAGATTGCTTTGCTTACCTTGGATATTGAGCCTTATTCCTTGAGCATAACAGGAAAACTTAGGATATGGATGATACATCCTAAGTTAGTATTTGAATTGCATATCATTTAGTTTTGTCTTATTTGCAGTTGGTAGAATATGTCATAGCTTAATCTGCCTCTTCAGTAGTAGTATTGTATAGACTGGACTCAGACTTAGCATATTTGGATGGCTAGGTTGGGGATTGATTGATTGATATTGGAGGCCCTGTATGGCCTATTGGCTGGTATGGCAGTACTATGTCTTAGGCTTATTGCTACTTTAGCTGGATTGTATTATTTTCTGATTTGCTTTGCCACATGCTTCAGTGGCCTTATTTTCAGTATTTGCTCGCTCTGCCACATGTCTTAGTGGCTTCAAATTTCATAGATTGCTTTGCTTTTGCCACATGTCTCAGTGGCTTTTATGTTATTTTCCTATTCTTAACTAGCATGTTGTATGTATACTCATATGGCTTACTTATATATATAATGGCATGTTTAGGATGTTAGAATTGCATGTTTTCAATACTTGTATTTCTTATATATATTCAGCGTATGTTAAAATGATCATAAGCATGTTAGGTTTAGCATTGTGTTGTAGTTGTTATTTCTTTTAGCTTTTAGCATCACCTTATTTATTTTGCATTGTATGCTGGCTATAAATGGATAGTTTATAGTTACCCATTCTTTTATAACTTGTTGCACCTTTACTATTTGCATGTGTAGTTAAGTGAAAATGTGATATCTTTAAATGTTCAGTTCATTAAAATAGCTTAAAATGTACTTAGACAATTATATAACTGTAATCTTTTTATTTTGTTGGCTGGGGCCCTGGCATTTGTGATACCGACAAATATCAGATTCAGACATATTCATGGGCAGTGTCGCGGAGGAGGAGCAAGTTCAGGAGGAGGACTGTTCTACTACTGTTTAGTTAGATATTGCCTTTTTATTTCAGTGAGATTGAGAGACATTTTTCATTCCCTTTAAACTTTAGTTTATAATAATTAATTCTGGATGTATTTTATTTCTATATTGTGATGAGTTACTCTATTGCATTCTCTTTTCTACTGTGTATGCTTATCGATGTTACTCTATTATTTATTGCTTCCGCCACTTTGATATCTATATATTGATGAATGTTATAGCACTTGGTGACAAGTCCTTAGCTTAAGGGAGGTTGGGTTTACCTAACTTTACTTAAGTTGGGGATTTGCCACAGTTGGAGCATCGCGCTTCCTTATTATCAGTACGGGGGCCCCACAGTTGGTATCAGAGAACACCATAAGGTGTCAGAATGGGATCTATGATTCCTTTCTACCTAATGGACCGTTCTTCTGAAATACAAGCATCAATATAAGTGACATCCATAATATAGTAGTGTCAGTAACTCTATGCAAAATGTAGGAGGAGAATACTCCCATCCTAATAAAGTAGTCATCTGGAGTCTAACAGAAATGTAATAAAATTCTGTCCCCATAGTCAAATGGATTATGAAGAGTCCGATATAGACTATTATCAGCGTGCCTTCGGGAGAGTTTGGAGCTGTAGCTTCAAATGGAGGCAGGAAAGCAACTGGAAGATTGAAGGGGTGTCTGCAAAAGGAATTTTGGTTCTGGAGAAGCTTCTACAGCAAGTTATATATCGAGGGCTCAACTTTCCCATATACGCACAAGAATGGTTGAGCCGAGTGGAGTCCATTCTGATACACGTAGAGTGTCCTGAGTCACTTTATGTAGATATTGTGACAGACCTGATGGTGGACTACATCGGAGTTTTGTGGTATGAGACCATGGTAAGACTCGAGAAGAAACGTAACAGAAAGCGACGAGAAGTCACTTTTGAGGACTTTTGTGTAGCCTTTAGGGCAGAATATATTGATAATGTTTGAATGATAGTTAGGATAAATGTTATTTTATTTTCAAGCAACTTTGTTTGATTTACAGTTTTGGCATTGTAATCTCTTATTTTTATAATTAATGAAAAATTTTGATTTCCCTTCCTTAGAGTAAATTCTGAGTTTGTCTCCTTTTCCTAATTAACTAGAATGGGTTCTGGATCACCACCCACAGTTACTCCTATCAAGAACACGATTGCCTCTAGTAGTTCTAACGATGAGGTGGTTCATCTATGTAACAACCCGAGTTGTTACCGTAGTTGATTAGGACTAACCCTAAGTCTTAAACACAATTATAAGTGCTAATTAGGTCAATTATAGTCAACCTCTCAGACCTAGTCCAAATCAGGAGTCAAATAGGATCGAATCCTCATTTCTAGAAATCCAAAAACCCTAGAAATTGACCTATTTAAATTGACCTCCAATCGAAAAACGGACACTGCCATTGCGTTCCTTGACCCCAAATTAGCTTGGGGTGAAGTTTTCGTGTCAATCGGAAGTCGTCGAAATTTCGACGAATATTTTAATAATAAAAATACCCCAGAAATCGAGGTATCAAAATACACGTCTGATCGAAAATCCGACTTCACCATTGAATTCCTTGACCCCAAATTAGCTAGAAAAAATATGTTCAAAATTTTCTGGAAAAATAATAATAATAATAATAATAATAATATTTAATTAATTACTTAACAGTCGCCGTTAAGTCATTACTGTTCCATCAACTGTAGCTGATGGCGCCGTCTATCCAGACGGCGCCATCTCAGCCGTTGGATCGTGCCCAGATCCAACGGCTGTGGAGCCGTCGTCCTCGACGGCTCCGTCCTGCGTACCACGCGGCGTCCCGCCGCCCCGCCCGGCCAACCGGAGCCCTCCCCGGCCTCGGCAAGGTCACGGCGCACCTATAAGGCCCCAGCTGATCGATAGGCTCCGGGTTAGAGAAACGGGAGCCCGATTTTTCCCTGAACCGAGCTGATCCCCGTCTGCCGTCGAATCAGGTACCCTCCGTTCCCCCCTCCTCTGTTCTCCTTTCGTCGTCTCATAACCTTAGAATTGTAGGTTAGTACTTAGATCGACAATCAACCGGACCTGATCGACCTCGATCAGGTCCGGCTGACTCAGATCGAGGCTTGACGCCTCGGGCTGATTTTCCGCAGCCGCCAAAACCCTAGATATTAGGATTTAGAATTGTCAGTGATCCTGGCCACCTCCGGTGAAGGTCTACCCACCGGCGTGTAGCCCTCGTCGAGGGCCACCGTCGGCCGTGCGGGCCGAGGTGGTTCGGCGCCAGGAAGGCCGGAAAAAGCCATGCTCTAAGCGCCGGCCCTCGGGACGTCTCTGCGAGGGAGACAAAGTCCGGGTCAACCCGAGCCCAACCCACCCGAGCCGGGTCCGCGTCAACCGGGTGGGGCCACCAAGCCACGTGGCGCCTTCTAAGCCTGCCATGTGTCCAGTGGGACCCACCAGCCGAAGCCGCGACCCTTCGGCTTTGGCTGTGGAGCCCCCAGTGCCACGTGGCAGCCAACCGGCATGCCACGTGTCACGTGGGGCCCCCCGCCTGAGCCCGCGCGGCGGTTCGGCTCCCCAGTGGGGCCCACAACGCCACATGGCAGCCTCTGGGCCCGCCACGTGGCAAGTGGGACCCACTGCCCGGTCAACCGTGACGGTTCAACTTCCCATGGGGGCCACAGTGCCACGTGGCAGCCTCTGGCAGTGCCACGTGTCAGGTGGGGCCCACTACCAGTCACCCGAGCTGACTCAGCCCCTGTGGGGCCCACAGTGCCACTTGGCAGCCTCTGGCAGTGCCACGTGTCTAGTGGGGCCCACTGTCTGTTAATTAAATTATTAAATAAATTACTGTTAGTATTAATTAATTACTGTTAATGATTAATTAATTACAATTAATGGTTAATTAAATTAGGATTAGTGTTAATTACTTTTGAACAGTAATATTAATTAATTAAGCATAATTAGAGATTGATTAGAGTTAATTAAAGGTTAATTAAACCTTAAACAGTAATTAGGATAATTAATTATTATTAAATAGTAAGGTATAATTAATTATCCATAATTAAATATTAGTAAATAATTAAGACTAATTAAATAGTGATTAGCACTAATTACTTTACTATAGTAAAATATTAATTAAATAATAGATTAATTAATGTTAATTAATAATTAAGCCTAATTAATCACAGATTAATTAAGGATTAATAATTTCAGAAATTCAATATAAAAACTTTAGGAATGAACAGTAAAATAATTCAACTTGAATAAATGAATAGTAAAATAATTCAAATTGTATTTTTGAATAGTAAATCTTAAAAGTTTAATAACTTTTTATAGGATGGTCCAAATATAGCCAATATAAGTCTTAAAATACTCAAAAAAATGTAAGGAATCAAATAACGTAATGTAAAAATTTATTTCGGAGTACGTATAACGAGGTAATATTTTAGGACCTATTTAGAGCCTCATAACTTTTTACCTAGTTACCGAAACATAGTCAATATGGGTCTTAAAATGCTCAGGAGAGCAGCCCCATCACTGTAGTAGTATTAGTTTACTCATTCGAACATCAGGACAAAAAGTCAACCATAGAACTTAGAGTTGATTTTAGTGAAAAATGACCATAATGCCCTTGGAATTCAAATCACCATAACTTGGTCAAATCAACTCCAAATTCAAAAATTCAAGAAGCTGTCTAACCTAGAATTCCAATGTCATCAACATACTGAAATAATATTTAGGATCTGAATCCTAAAAATTTAGGTAAATTACCAAATTACCTCTAGCCTTATTTTAGTCATAACTTGACCGTTACTCGCCCAATTTAGGTGTACTTACTGTCTATCTTCAAGTTAGACAGTAAGAAATCAATTGGAAATAAGAGAATTCAATTCTAACCCCTAAATCAAAAGTTGACTTTTTGACCCTTAAAGTATGGGCAAAATGGTCATTTTGACATAAGATTGGGTTAAGTGCCCTTACCCCTTTAGATAATATTCCTAGAACCCTAAAACAAATGTTATAATCTTCTTAGTATCAATCAAGTGAGTGAAATCAACCCTTAAGTTAGATTCCAATAATCTCTGTTAAGTCTTAAGCAATACACCTTAAGGACCTTTCTTGAGACTAGGAATAGATCATATGTTAGAGTTCATTCATTGGGTAAATGGGTTACTCAATGGGTGAAACCTTAGTTTTAGTAGTTTCTAGATTTTTATTTTATTTTATAACTCGTTCTGATTATTTTGTCTTTTAACCTTATACTTAAGGTAGGAGATTCATCCTATTAAGTTTGATTACTTAATAGGATTTGCCATAACTAGTAGATCACTAATAGAATAAAACCTAGAACTTAGGTCTTATCCTCTTTAGATTATGTGATTAAACTTAAATCTCATAGTGTTTAATCCATAATCTACAAGTTTAGAAAGATCTTGATCAGATTTTAGTTAGAACGTCTAAATTCACAAAAATTAGGATATATGATTTGTTGATTTAAGTCGTAGTCATCTATCTGATTGAACTAGATTAGAACCTGATCAGTTCTAATCCTTTTTAACTTATAAGGAAGAATTTTTAAGTTACACTCGATAGTAGGAAGATAGTGATCCTGAACTTGTGTAACTTGGAATAGTTAGAATGGTTAAGTAGAAAACAAATAATATCACCATATTTAGTAGAGTCTCTTGCTTCTATTTGATATTTTGTTGCTTACGCATTCCTTGTATTTTTGTGCCATATTTCCTTGAGCATATCATATAAGATATTTGATGCATAAATAAACTGTTAGGAAAATATGGAGACTCCTTAGATTCCTTGTGAAAATATTAAAATAATTAATGAGAAGATAATGATTTGATGTGTTTGAGCTGCCTCTCAGTGTTCTTTTGCTCATATCGATTGTTGCCCTAGCCGTATCATGCTAGGAACCGCCCTAGCCATACTGGTGCTAGGATCTTTCAAGTATGACTGTTGGTGACCTAACAGTATCGTGCTAGGAACCGCCCTAGCCGTACTGTGTTAGGGCCTTTTACGTTGACTGTTGTTGTCTTAGCCGTATCGTGCTATGAATCGCCCTAGCCATACTGGTGTTAAGATCTTCAGCCCTTTTTGGTGAGCTAATGTAGCTCTCTTCTGAATGGCAGATTGTACACGTACAGTTTTATATGCAGTTGCTGTTGTTTACTTTTCAGTATTCTTATTTAGTCAGCTATTTTCTTGTACTGCTTTTATATATATTTAGGATGTTAGAATCTTGCTACTATTTATATATACCACTGCTGAGTTAACTTATTTTAATTGGCATATTTTCTGTTGATCACCAGCATGTCTGGGATGTAGAATTTTCTTACAGCACTTGTTTAGTTATGTATATTTATATGCCCTTCCTTATTTAGTTTGTATGCGAGGTATGTCTCAGCCTCTTTCTTTTTCTTTGCTTAAGCTATAGATGATGGTTTATAGCTTCCCCTTTTTCTTTTGTATTGCTTACTTCTCCCTTACACACATTATTGCTTAGATGTTGTAGAATGGTGATATTACTTAATACATATAATAATTCATCAGCTTAAAATGTACGTAGATAATTGTCTAACCATATTTTTCTTTTCTTTGGCTGGGGCCCTACATTGTGAAACTGATAATGGCAGATCCTCTTCAGTTAGATGAGCAGGAGTTAGGAGTGGAGCCATACCCAGAGGAAGAGCCCGTAGAAGAAGCCGCTGTTTAGCATTTCTTTTATATGTGAAGATGAGAGTATTTGCACATTCTATTCTATTTGAACTTTTTAAATGATGTAATAATATAGGTACCTCTGACTATATATTTAGATTGAATGCTTATGTTCTAAGTTCTACTTTTGCTATTTATATTCTGATGCTTGGATGATTTACATTTCCTTAAATCGCTTTCACACTCTGTATATTTACTTATATAGTGACTGTTAGATTGATTCTGTGTTAATCCTTCTCTAATTAGGTGGATTGTGGAGTCTATCCTAATCCAATAGTAAGTGAGGGGTTAGCCAGAGTGACACCCCACCCTTAACCTAATCCTTTGGCGGATTAAGGGTATGGGGCACCACAATCTGAGAGCCATGGTGGCAACTCTATTGGAAAACCAAGCTCAACAGGCGCTCGTTATGCAAAAATTACTGAATGATCGTACAACTCCAGTCACTGTCGCTGCTCCGACAGTTCATGCTCCACAAATTGCTTCTTCTTCATATCACTCAGCAGATAACCTCCTTCACAATTTTCTGAGGTTAAGACCTCCAACTTTTGGTGGAAACTTGTCCCCGATGGATACAGCCGACTGGCTGAAAGCTGTGGAAAGGGATCTCGTTAGTCTTAAGGTCCCGAACTCGGAAGCTGTTCAACTCACCACCTGTCTATTTCATGCGGAAGAAGAATATTGGTGGGAAGAGATCCGAAACACCAAGTTCGCTGATTACGAGTTAGAAGACATCCCCTGGGATGAGTTCGTTGAGGCCTTTAAGACTAAATTTATTCCCCCATCCGCACAAAACATTATTGCAGATACAATTATGAGGTTGACTCAAGGAAGTCGTTCAGTGGCAGAATACGAAAGAGAGTTTCGTAGACTGATTCGTTTCGCACCAGAAGTCACCCATTCTGAGTCAGCTAAGTGGCATCGCTTTCTTTGTGGACTCCAACGTTCATTAAAGAACCAGATTGTGCCGCTCTGCCTGATTAACTTCTTCAAACTAGTGGAAACGACTAAGGTGATTGAGCACCGTCAATCTTTACGAATTTGATGCAGCGTGTGCTAAAACTGTATCTGGACAAGTTTGTAATCGTCTTTATTGACAATATCCTCATTTATTCTAAAACTTTGAAAGATCATGAAGAACATCTGAGGTTAGTGCTAGAACTTTGCGTGAGCATCAAATTTATGCCAAGTTCTCCAAATGCGAGTTCTGGCTTAACTCCATTGCATTTTTGGGGCACGTAGTTGATGCCCAGGGTATTCGGGTAGATCAGAGTAAAGTAAGAGCTATTCAGGACTGGGCTCAACCTAAGTCTGTCACCAACATTAGAAGTTTCCTGGGATTAGCAGGATACTACAAGAAGTTTGTTAAGGGCTTTTCCCAGATTACTTCGCCATTGACTAAACTGACGCAAAAGGTCATTCCGTTCATTTGGAGTCCATAGTGCGAGGAAGCATTTCAAACTCTAAAGAATGCTCTTTCTACTGCTCCAGTTCTTGTTCTACCTAAGGAAGGTTTGAACTATCAAGTATATACCGATGCCTTTGGAATCGGTCTAGGTTGTGTTTTAATGCAAGAGGGTAAGGTAATTGCTTACGCCTCTCGTCAACTAAAACCCCACGAGCGAAATTATCCAGTTCATGATCTTGAACTTGCAGCCATGATTTTTGCCTTGAAGATATGGCGTCACTATTTGTACGGAGAGCAATGTTCAATTTTCATTGATCATCAAAAGTTTGAAGTATATATTTACCCAGAGAGAATTGAATTGCCGCCGGAGAAGATGGTTGGAGCTCATCAGCGATTATGATCTCAATATCCAATATAATCCAGGAAAAGCTAATGTAGTGGTCGATGCTCTTAGTCATCGTGCTACTTTAACCTCTATGATTGCCTCCAGTTTCCTAGAACCTGAATTTCGTAAGCTCGAGATTTCTTCGGTAAGTGGCGATATGTTGAGTTCGCTATTAGCAAATATTAATGTGGAACCCACTTTCCACCGAGATGTCTCTATCTCGCAAACCAAAGATGATGAGTATCTAAAATTTAAAGTAGATATTGAAGGTGGTCTTCGTCAGGATTTGCAGTTGCGAAATGGTGTAGTTTATCAAGGTAATCGATTGTGGATTCCTTAATCCATGCATCAAGAAGTTTTAGTCGAAGGCCATAATTTTGGGTATCACATTCACACAGGCAGTACTAAGATGTACCAAGATATGAAGCAATCATTTTGGTGGCCAGGTATGAAGAAAGATGTAGCTGACTTTGTAGCCAAGTGTCATGCCTGAAATTTAGTAAAGGCCGAACACCAAAGACCTGGTGGTCTTCTGCATCCATTAGATATTTCGGAATGGAAATGGTTCGATATATCCATGGACTTTGTCATGGGATTGCCTCGTGCAAAATTAGGTGCTGATGCGATCTGGGTGATAGTAGACCGCTTAACTAAATCAGCATATTTTCTCCCCATCCGTCAAACTGATTCTGTAGAGAAGTTAGCAAAACTCTACATCAAGGAAATTGTCAGATTGCATGGGATTCCAAAGTCAATTGTATCAGATAGAGATAGTAGGTTTACTTCCAAGTTTTGGCAAGCTGTGCATCAAGATTTGGGTATGACTCTAGCCATGAGTACAGCTTTTCATCCTCAAACGGATGGTCAAACTGAAAGGGTGAACCAAGTGTTGGAAGATTTGCTTAGGCTATGTATTCTTGATTTTGCTGGTTCATGGGAAGATCACATCCCATTAGTGGAGTTTGCCTACAATAACAGTTTCCAAGCCAGTATTAAGATGGCCCCTTATGAAGCATTGTATGGTAGAAAATGCAGTACTCCGCTAGCTTGGTCAGAAATAGGAAGCGTTCAGCTTTTTGGTTCAGAATTGGTCGAAGAAACCAGTAATAAGATCAAATTGATTCAGCAGAGAATTCGTTCAGCTCAAGATCGTCAAAGCAAGTATCATGATTCTCACCACCGTCTCTTAAAATTCAATGTGGGAGATTTTGCTTATCTAAAAGTCAGTCCAATGAAAGGTGTCTTCAGATTTGGCGTAGCTGGGAAACTCAGTCCCTGCTATGTTGGACCTTTCAAAGTTTTGGCCAAATTAGGATCATCTGCCTACTGATTAAGCCTTCCTGGTGGCTTTGCAGCTGTTCATAACGTATTTCATGTATCATCATTGAGAAGATGTCTTCGGGACCCTTCTCACCTCGTTTAACTTCCAGCAATAGAGATTCAACCTGATCTTTTGTATGCCGAAGAACCTATCAGAATCTTAGCCCATGATCAGAAACAGCTAAGGAATCATTCAATTCCTATGGTCAAAATTCAGTGGAAGAATTGATCGTTAGAAGAATCTACTTGGGAGAAAGAGGTGGATATGCGCAATAAATATCCCCAGCTCTTTGCAAACCCAGGTAATGTTCTTTTCTCCTCTATCAATTGTATTTAAACTTGTATTATATCAATAGAATCTTCTTCACTTAGGTGATGTCAGGGACGACATCGTTCTTAAGTGAGGGAGTTTGTAACAACCTTAGGTTGTTACTCTAGCTAAAACTAGTTAATTAAGCTAAACCAAGGCTTGATTTTGATTCTATTGGATTCAATTGGTCATTTAAACCTAACCCTAGAAGTTTGGAATCATTTGGAGCTAAAATAGAAAATTTAGTATTTTTGGCTATTTTTAAGCCCTGAAAAATACCTAAATTATTTTGATCTCCAAATCAAAATCTGAGTTCATTTTTGAGTTCCCTACCCCCAAATTAGCTAAAGGTGAAATTTTGGGAATTTTTAGAGGTCATTTAGTCATATTTTGGATTTTATTTAAATTGGTTTAATTGCAAATTAGGGTTTTAGACAATTCCTAATTGCAAATCTACCCTTCTCCAACTGTCGGCTCCTTCCCAAACCGCAGGCGCTATTTGGACCGTACGTTCCGCGGTCCTTATCCAATGGCCCGCACTGTTGGTCGGATCCGTCTAATCTCAGTCGTTCTGCGGTTCTGAGGTTCGATCCGACGACACCTAGCCCATCCGCCTTAAGTATCCCCGATAGCCACTCGATCCTCAGATCTAATCTGATAGTCGATCCAACCTCCTTACGCGGACATTAGATGTCGAGAGATCAGAGTCATTCCACGTCAACCAACGATCCATCAGACGGCCACGGCAACCCCCGCTACTGTGGATAGTCTTCCTCCCCAGCTCGCGCCCGACAGTCGAATCTTCCCAGTACTGCCACATCCTCCAGCCAGTCTGCCACTACTGTGCCACGTCAGGAAGACCATTGTATCCTTGCCCTAGCCTCCCTAGCAATCCTATCCAAGCCTGAGGCCCGGTCCACCCCAAATGGGGAAATTGAGGGAACCCCTCGGGCCGAGCCATTCTTCCCAACCCAAGCTATGGTGTCCATCCTTAAACCCTATAAATACCTCTGGGAATTCACAGTGAGTACCTTTGCTCACTGTGAATCCCCAATTGCCTGGCAGAAGCTCTGCTGGAGTTCCGTCTTCCATGGCGAGTTTTAGAAATTTTAGAAGCTCAAACCGCTGATAGAGGGCCCGTCTGGTGTTCAGACCCCCTGTGCACCTTCTTCTATCCTCCAGGAAGCTCAGGAGCACCTCAACTCCCCTCGGCTAAGCTTGCAGCCCAACATCAGGTACAGCCTTCCTCCATTGAATTTTCCTTAAGCTCATTTCCATTATGTCCTCTGGATTGAGCCCTGGATGTCGTCTAGGTTACCTTAGCCATCTAGAAACCTAATAGCTGAGTCCGAGTAAGGACCCAGTGATTGGCTACGCCTCAGGTTAAGATAAGTTGGGGGTTCGATGCGTCTAGTCTCCCTGAACGTGTAGGGATCAAACCCCGGTCGAATCGAGGCCTCTGTGAGGAGAATTTTCCCCTCACAGTCAGCCTGAGACGCCCATATCGAAGGCATCTCGGTCGAGTAGCACCCCATCGATCCATAGGGATCCAGATGGGGGTTCTTAATCCAATCGATGCATCTTGACTCAGGGAACGTGTAAGGATCAAGCCAAGCTGTCGTCGTCGTCTGTGCGCCGAGAATTTCAGTGCCGAAGTTCGACGGGCTCGAGACCCATCGAGAGGAAGAAGACGAAGTCGTGGGTCCTAGGCCAGGCCGACCCCCGACCCACGCCATTTGATTTTGGGCCGCGGCTAATTAAATAATTATTGGATGATATTTTATATGGTTGTGAATTTAATTAATTAAAACCTATGATTCCAATTTAAAAAAAATACAGAATAAATTAATTAAATAACTTTAGTTATACAAATTCAAATGGTATGATACAATATACCATTTGAATCAGAAAAATTCAAGGAATCTAAATATAAAATAAAATCTCAGATCTAATAGTTGGATTAAAATTTATTTGCCAAACTCTTTGCTATCATTAATAAAATCATATAAAATTATTTAAGTATCCAATTTATAAGATTAAAGGCTCTGATTGCTCCTTGTACCCTAAGGAATAATATCAGACCCTTAAATTTAATTTTGGATAATTATTTTTCTTAATCACTCCTTAATCACCTTAAATAAGGATTAGTGAATTTAACCCTAATTAAGCCTCTGATTTGGATGAGGGTTGTTCCTAATGTCATATTAGGTCTATATTAACCTAAGTATAAGGTTGGATTGCCCTAAGAATGCCTCTGTTCACTAATCACCCTAATTGGTTTAAATAAGTGATTAGTGCTAATTATGATTAATTAGGTCATCAAAACCTAATATAAGTGTGTTTCTCACTTCACTAATTAATATGAAACTCATTAAAACAAATTAGATCTAACTTGGGTGACTAAATCCTAAAATCCTAATTTTACCCTTAAGAGGGGCATTTTAGTCATTTTGACCAAAATAGGTCTAAATGGTCCTTAAAGCTTGGAAATTTTAGTAAACTATCTTAAGATAGATTAGAAATGTTCTCTAAACCCTTAGACTAATAGTAATATTAATGTGATCATTAATTCAAGAAATATCCACTTAATCTCTAATTAAGACACTTATATCTTAAGTGATCCTATAAGAGTCATTTGAAATTAATCCTTGAATCTAATAATTGAGATGATTAAATATCACCCTAATAAGTTCAGTAAGGTTAACCTAAGAGCTAAAACTTAAAATAAATGTAATTGGTAAAGTCTAAGTTAAAATCTAGCTTAAGGTCTAAAGTGATCAAACCTCAGATCCTTAGATCTTAAGTAGCCCTAAAAAGGTCAATATGAGTTTAATGTTAAACTAATGCATAGAATTATCAATTTCAACCTTAATAAGCTCCTTATAGTTTAACTGTGAACTTAGATTCTAAAAGAATCACAAATGAAAGCTCCTAAGATAAAACTCTAATTTAGAGATCTAAAGTGATCAAACCTCAGATCTTTAGATCTTAAGATCTTAGACTTAGATATTCAATTTGAAATTGAACCATCTCCAATTGAAATTCCTTAATGATTGATTGTTTAATCTTTTAAAAGCTTCCATATGGGTATAGGATGATTCAATCAATAAGATAATGAAATTATCTTCAAGATTGAATATAGATCTTAGATTCTCAAGTTCTTAATTGATTATTTTATCTTATAATCAGTAGAATAGCCTTTCACTAAGTTCTTAGTTCCTGAATCTTTCAGCTTATAGGATCTTTTACCTTTAATTTGGGTGCAATAAGTGTGAACCTATGTGGCGGCCCTGCCCCGCCGTGGTCCTGTTAACCCTAAAGTTAACATGATTACGGTGGAGGGGTCACCAAATGACAAAGTTCCCACTTAAGATTGGATTAGACACACATTCTAATCCAATTTAAATAAGGACTTTGCCATTCAATCCAGAATACTATCACTAAATGATCATACATGAACTCAGAGTGCGGAAGCATAAAACATAACATCCATCCAATACAGTATAAATACAATAATACAGAATAAGTAAAGTACTGAAAAAGAAAAATAATCCTGTATTATTATAACATTTAATGAGTTTAACAGAACTGAAAGAAAACTCTCATCCTCACTGAAAATAGATACCTAAGCTACAGATCTTCAGGAACGGGCTCCTCCTCCAATGGCAAACTCTCCACTGGATCTGCTAAACCAACAAACTCAGAACCTACCATTATCAGTTTCATAATGGTAGGGCCCCAGCCAACAAAAGAAAACTGATTAGACAATAAGTCTAAGTACATTTTAGGGTAAGAGTTTATTTAAGTTAACTGAATATCACCATAAAAACAGAACTGAGCAAAAATAGGTGCAGAAAAGCGTACAAAAGAGCTGAAATAAGTTATAAACCATAGTTTATAACTAAACAAAAAGGAAGTAAAACATACCTCCTCCAAGCAACTACAACACAAACAGGTAAGTAAAAGAAGTGTAAAACTGTAAGAAAATACAACCTAAATATGCATATGATCAAACTGATTATGCCAAGTGACATAAAATACTGAGTACACTAACATCCTAAACAAGCTTAAGAACACAGTAAGTAAATCTAGCATCCTATATAAAAACACGTGCAGGAAAGCTGTAAGTAAAACAGTGCTGAAATACAGAATATACTAGTAAAACAGTAACTGTAAACTAAAACTATAGTAACTGTATAAGCCATCTAAACTGGATACGAACTCAATAATTCTTAGCCTGATGAGCTAAGAAACTCTGAACTGAACATCACTGAAACTCTTAGCCTGATGAGCTAAGACAGAACTGAATGTAAGTGTACTTGAATTAGTATATCCATATCAGAATCCTGACTCTGTAGTCAGTAGGGCAAGAGTCTATCCATCCTATCACTCGGACTAGGCATGGCCAATAGACTGTCGGACATTAAACCCTCGAAAGGTTGCCGACCCCGAACGGGTTGATCGAAGAGGTATACTAATCAAGCTACACCTTACAAACCACTTATGAAACAAACATAATGCTGTTTATGAATGTTCAAAATTGACATAAGATATTTACCAAATATCTTAAGTACATAATATATGTTCAAGGTATAAGGCTCAAAATCAAGGAATGCGAAGCATCAAAAATCAAAGTGCAAGAAACTCTATCTAAAACACAGGTGATATCCTTTGTTATCTACTTTATTCGTTCTATCTACTCTAAGTTATATAAGTTTCAGAATTTATTAGTTCTTACACATTCTGTAACTTAGAATCACGAATCTTACTTGTTGAAGATAATTAGGACTGGCCAAGTCCTAATTATAACTTAATCAAAATACGACTATTTGGTTAAAAATGAATAAATCAGCGACCTAATTTTGCAATTTAATTCATCCCAACCACATCTTGATTAGCCAAATCAAGATGAAAAGATTAAGAATTAGACTCCGGATGATGGGGTCTAATCACTTAATCTAAAGGTATAACTAAGGGTCTAAGGTTTAGAACCCAAATCTCACAGATTAGGTTAAGGCAAATCCTAATGATAAATCAAATTTCATTAGAATAGATCTCTATTCTTAGTTCTAAAGTTTAAAGATTAAATAATCATTTAATAAACTAAGAAAAATCTAGAAACTAGAAAACTCAAGGTTTCACCTAATTGAGTAACCCAATTTACTCAATAGATGAATTCTAACTTAAGATCTATTCCTAATCTTAGGAAATAAGGCTCTTGATTACTAAGAGTATCTCTCAAGACATACATCCTAACTAATGTTATAAGACCTAAGGATGGGTCTAAGAATAAATAAAGAAAGAGGACTCTTCTTAAGACTTAGGAATTTTCTTTACTGAGCAATTTCTGAGATTTTAATTAAAACCTAATTTAGACTTAAATTTGATTAATTTCAGCTATGAATCATTCTATTTACTGATTTTAGTGATTGGAAATTGAATTTAGGGTTTTAAAAGACTAAACCCTAAATTTAGGCAAAATGACCATTTTGCCCCTACTTAAGGGTTTAAAAGATCAAATTTTGATCTAGGGCTTAATTTCTAAAATTTTCTTTTGGAAAGTGTTTCTTATTGTCTAATATAAGATTAGACAGTAACTAAATCAATTTTGGGTGATTAATAAGCCATATGAGATCAAATTAACGAATTTGACTCATAGGGACAATTTAGTAATTTTATTAAGTGAAAGTTAAATTTTCTTTCAAATTATTGTTCTTTACTACCTAAGCTTTCCATAGAACTTAAATTTGCTGAAATCTGATAAGTACTGGCCAAGTTATGGCAAATACAAAAATCTAGGGTTTTAAGGTTAATTAAGGAATTGCTTAATTAAGAGTCAAAAATCCTAACTTTGCCAATTAGTGTCCAAATTAAGCAAAATTAGTGGCTATGGTTTACAAATAGCTCACTGATTATAATGACATGTGGTAGGCTCAATTTGGACTTAATTTGACTAAGATAAGACCTAATTAGGATTTAGGATGATTAGTGAGTGATTAACAAAATTAATCACTCAAAAACTATTCCAACCTTATAGATTGATTCTAAATGTTTCTATGAGTCCTTTGAAATTTAAAACTCTCAAATTGGGTTACTAGATTTGCTATTATTCACTAATCAAGATTTAGAGCAATTAAGAGTGATTAGCAAATCTAACCGTTGGATCTAAAATATTTTTATAGATTACTGTTAATTAGATTCTTCTGATCTAAATTGATATTTGGATCATCAAATTTGGAGCTCAATTGACCAAATTATGGTCAATTAAAGATCTAGGGTTAATTAACCTAATTAGGGTTTCGTCCTAAAAGTGATTAGGCTCAAACTAATCAAAACAGCAAAATAAACACTATCAAATTAATCCTTATGGTTTTCTGATCACTTTAAGACCCATATTGGGTATGTTTGGATCAATCTACACAAAGTTATGAGCTAAATAAGATTTGTGGCATTTAATTTAAATTAAATTAAACCTAAATAATCACTTTACAAAATATTGATCCTACAGAAAATTGAATAGCATCACTAAATTCCTTATATTTTTCTGATTAATTTGATATATTCATTTGTATAATTTGGACATATATTTAATGAGTTATTTAAGTTTAAAGTTTGGTATTTAATTAATTAATTATTACTGTTTAATTAAATTAATTAAATCTGTTATTATATATATATATATATATTTCGATTATATTTAACTGTTTATTTATATATAATTAATTTTATTATTTTCTTTTCTGCAGGACACGTGGCGGCTGCTCATTGGCTGAGCAGACAGCGGCGGCCCCACGAGTCAGTCCGCTGACGCACGGGCCCCGCGTCGCGCCAGGATTGGCTGGCGCGCTGCGCGTGGGTCCCGCCGTGGCAGCTGAAGTAACGCGGCTCGGGCCACGGGCCGGGCCCGGGCCGACCCGACCGGCCCGAAGGTCTTCTTCCTCGCGCGTTCGTCCCCGACTGCTGAAACTAGGGTTTGAAAATCGACGACGAAGACGGTGGTGCCAGACGTCGAGCCATACACCGATCGAAAGGTCTTGAAGAGACCTTTCGATTGGTACCTTCAACGTCGCCGAAGAAGAACTACAGCTCCCGCAAAACCTAACCCTAGATTCCCTGCTCGGCGACTAACGGTTTATACTGTTTAGAAAATTTTTAAATTGGATTGATCGAACTCTTTAAAGTTCGATCGGTCCCGATAAATTGTTAATCCACAATATGAAATAGAGTTTCGAAATGGAAGCAATTAATTGGAATGCAAGAATTAGGAGATCAGGTACCTCGAGTTTGGACGGCTGCTGAGCGACAAAGCTTGATCTCAGATTCCGGACTTCAAGAATGAAACTGAGCGAAGCTGGAGGTCATAGGGGTCTTATAAAAGCTCTAATGCGGTGGCTATGAGCGGTGGGAAGGCCGGGAGGCGACGCGCGGAGATCCCTCTGTGCGATGCGTGTCGCTTCTCGCGACACGCGGAGGCCGCGGGGACGATAGGCACGGGCCGTTCGATCTTCGATCGAACGGTCAGGGATCACCGTCAGATCCAGACGGCGCTGCGTTAATTGAACAGTAACGGCGTTACTTAATACAGACGGCGCCGTTAAATGTAAATTTTAAATAATAATATTTTAATTAAATTATTCTGATTTAATTAATTAAATTTAACATATTAAATGCATCCCAAAAATTTCCAATAAATCACCCTTAGCTAATTGAAGGGTGAGGAACGCAATGGCGCACTCGGATTTTCGTTTCGACGAGTATTTAATTATTTAGGGTATTTAAATAATATTAAAATATTTGACGGAAAATCAATGACTTCCAAATGCCTCCAAAATTTCACCCCTAGCTAATTTGGGTGTTCTGAATGCAATGGCGAAGTCAGATTTTCAATCTGAGGTCTAAATAAAAAGTCAAATTTCCAGGTTTTGGGATATTCCAGAATTCCTATTTTGACTTTGTTGACTTCTTGGTTTGACCTAGGTTTCAGAGATTTGCTTCAAATCACTTAATTAGTGACTTAGAACCTTAATTAAGACTTAAATTAGTCTTAATTGAGCAAAGTAACAACCTGGGTTATTACAACCTAGATCCTAGATAGAATATTACCTTGGATTTAGGATTTGAACTCAATATAGAGTTTAAGTTCTAAATCCTTAAATCTTGATAAACTTAATCAAGATTTGGGTAAGAGAGTAAAATATAAATTAATTAGGTCGTTGATTTACTTACTTAAACTATATAGTCGTCACATGATTTTGGATTAGAACTTGTTAAGTTCTGATGTTAACTTTAAGGGCGTAAATTTGAGATTCTACTAGATAGCTGGATATTGGATATCCTAAACTTGTACCTTCTCAGAATAGTTAGATTGGGTAATTAGATAACATCATATATCACATAGTCTAAATTGAGTCCCTTGCTTACTTTGACTAGATTGCTTTGCTTACCTTGGATATTGAGCCTTATTCCTTGAGCATAATAGGAAAACTTAGGATATGGATGATACATTCTAAGTTAGTATTTGAATTACATATCATTCAGTTTTGTCTTGTTTGTAGTTAGTAGAATATGCCATAGCTTAGTCTGCCTCTTCAGTAGTAGTATTGTATAGACTGGACTCATTGGCTGAGCAGACAGCGGCGGCCCCACGAGTCAGTCCGCTGACGCACGGGCCACGCGTCGCGCCAGGATTGGCTGGCGCGCTGCGCGTGGGTCCCGTCGTGGCAGCTGAAGCGACGCGGCTCGGGCCACGGGCCGGGCCCGGGCCGGCCCGACCGGCCCGAAGGTCTTCTTCCTCGCGCGTTCGTCCCCGACTGCTGAAACTAGGGTTTGAAAATCGACGACGAAGACGGTGGTGCCAGACGTCGAGCCATACACCGATCGAAAGGTCTCTTTTTCGATTGGTACCTTCAACGTCGCCGAAGAAGAACTACAGCTCCCGCAAAACCTAACCCTAGATTCCCTGCTCAGCGACTAACGGTTTATACTGTTTAGAAAATTTTTAAATTGGATTGATCGAACTCTTTAAAGTTCGATCGGTCCCGATAAATTGTTAATCCACAATATGAAATAGAGTTTCGAAATGGAAGCAATTAATTGGAATGCAAGAATTAGGAGATCAGGTACCTCGAGTTTGGACGGCTGCTGAGCGACAAAGCTTGATCTCAGATTCCGGACTTCAAGAATGAAACCGAGCGAAGCTGGAGGTCATAGGGGTCTTATAAAAGCTCTAATGCGGTGGCTATGAGCGGTGGGAAGGCCGGGAGGCGACGCGCGGAGATCCCTCTGCGCGATGCGTGTCGCTTCTCGCGACACGCGGAGGCCGCGGGGACGATAGGCACGGGCCGTTCGATCTTCGATCGAACGGTCAGGGATCACCGTCAGATCCAGACGGCGCTGCGTTAATTGAACAGTAACGGCGTTACTTAATACAGACGGCGCCGTTAAATGTAAATTTTAAATAATAATATTTTAATTAAATTATTCTGATTTAATTAATTAAATTTAACATATTAAATGCATCCCAAAAATTTCCAATAAATCACCCTTAGCTAATTGAAGGGTGAGGAACGCAATGGCGCACTCGGATTTTTGTTTCGACGAGTATTTAATTATTTAGGGTATTTAAATAATATTAAAATATTTGACGGAAAATCAATGACTTCCAAATGCCTCCAAAATTTCACCCCTAGCTAATTTGGGTGTTCTGAATGCAATGGCGAAGTCAGATTTTCAATCTGAGGTCTAAATAAAAAGTCAAATTTCCAGGTTTTGGGATTTTCCAGAATTCCTGTTTTGACTTTGTTGACTTCTTGGTTTGACCTAGGTTTCAGAGATTTGCTTCAAATCACTTAATTAGTGACTTAGAACCTTAATTAAGACTTAGATTAGTCTTAATTGAGCAAAGTAACAACCTGGGTTATTACAACCTAGATCCTAGATAGAATATTACCTTGGATTTAGGATTTGAACTCAATATAGAGTTTAAGTTCTAAATCCTTAAATCTTGATAAACTTAATCAAGATTTGGGTAAGAGAGTAAAATATAAATTAATTAGGTCGTTGATTTACTTACTTAAACTATATAGTCGTCACATGATTTTGGATTAGAACTTGTTAAGTTCTGATGTTAACTTTAAGGGCGTAAATTTGAGATTCTACTAGATAGCTGGATATTGGATATCCTAAACTTGTACCTTCTCAGAATAGTTAGATTGGGTAATTAGATAACATCATATATCATATAGTCTAAATTGAGTCCCTTGCTTACTTTGACTAGATTGCTTTGCTTACCTTGGATATTGAGCCTTATTCCTTGAGCATAATATGAAAACTTAGGATATGGATGATACATTCTAAGTTAGTATTTGAATTACATATCATTCAGTTTTGTCTTGTTTGTAGTTAGTAGAATATGCCATAGCTTAGTCTGCCTCTTCAGTAGTAGTATTGTATAGACTGGACTCATTGACTGAGCAGACAGCGGCGGCCCCACGAGTCAGTCCGCTAACGCACGGGCCACGCGTCGCGCCAGGATTGGCTGGCGCGCTGCGCGTGGGTCCCGCCGTGGCAGCTGAAGCGACGCAGCTCGGGCCACGGGCCGGGCCCGGGCCGACCCGACCAGCCCGAAGGTCTTCTTCCTCGCGCGTTCGTCCCCGACTGCTGAAACTAGGGTTTGAAAATCGACGACGAAGACGGTGGTGCCAGACGTCGAGCCATACACCGATCGAAAGGTCTTGAAGAGACCTTTCGATTGGTACCTTCAACGTCGCCGAAGAAGAACTACAGCTCCCGCAAAACCTAACCCTAGATTCCCTGCTCGGCGACTAACGGTTTATACTGTTTAGAAAATTTTTAAATTGGATTGATCGAACTCTTTAAAGTTCGATCTGTCCCGATAAATTGTTAATCCACAATATGAAATAGAGTTTCGAAATGGAAGCAATTAATTGGAATGCAAGAATTAGGAGATCAGGTACCTCGAGTTTGGACGGCTGCTGAGCGACAAAGCTTGATCTCAGATTCCGGACTTCAAGAATGAAACCGAGCGAAGCTGGAGGTCATAGGGGTCTTATAAAAGCTCTAATGCGGTGGCTATGAGCGGTGGGAAGGCCGGGAGGCGACGCGCGGAGATCCCTCTGCGCGATGCGTGTCGCTTCTCGCGACACGCGGAGGCCGCGGGGACGATAGGCACGGGCCGTTCGATCTTCGATCGAACGGTCAGGGATCACCGTCAGATCCAGACGGCGCTGCGTTAATTGAACAGTAACGGCGTTACTTAATACAGACGGCGCCGTTAAATGTAAATTTTAAATAATAATATTTTAATTAAATTATTCTGATTTAATTAATTAAATTTAACATATTAAATGCATCCCAAAAATTTCCAATAAATCACCCTTAGCTAATTGAAGGGTGAGGAACGCAATGGCGCACTCGGATTTTCGTTTCGACGAGTATTTAATTATTTAGGGTATTTAAATAATATTAAAATATTTGACGGAAAATCAATAACTTCCAAATGCCTCCAAAATTTCACCCCTAGCTAATTTGGGTGTTCTGAATGCAATGGCGAAGTCAGATTTTCAATCTGAGGTCTAAATAAAAAGTCAAATTTCCAAGTTTTGGGATTTTCCAGAATTCCTGTTTTGACTTTGTTGACTTCTTGGTTTGACCTAGGTTTCAGAGATTTTCTTCAAATCACTTAATTAGTGACTTAGAACCTTAATTAAGACTTAGATTAGTCTTAATTGAGCAAAGTAACAACCTGGGTTATTACAACCTAGATCCTAGATATAATATTACCTTGGATTTAGGATTTGAACTCAATATAGAGTTTAAGTTCTAAATCCTTAAATCTTGATAAACTTAATCAAGATTTGGGTAAGAGAGTAAAATATAAATTAATTAGGTCGTTGATTTACTTACTTAAACTATATAGTCGTCACATGATTTTGGATTAGAACTTGTTAAGTTCTGATGTTAACTTTAAGGGAGTAAATTTGAGATTCTACTAGATAGCTGGATATTGGATATCCTAAACTTGTACCTTCTCAGAATAGTTAGATTGGGTAATTAGATAACATCATATATCACATAGTCTAAATTGAGTCCCTTGCTTACTTTGACTAGATTGCTTTGCTTACCTTGGATATTGAGCCTTATTCCTTGAGCATAATATGAAAACTTAGGATATGGATGATACATTCTAAGTTAGTATTTGAATTACATATCATTCAGTTTTGTCTTGTTTGTAGTTAGTAGAATATGCCATAGCTTAGTCTGCCTCTTCAGTAGTAGTATTGTATAGACTGGACTCAGACCTATCATATTTGGATGGCTAGGCTGGGGATTGATTGATTGATATTGGAGGCCCTGCATGGCCTATTAGCTGGTATGGCAGTACTATGTCTTAGGCTTATTGCTACTTTAGCTGGATTGTATTGTTTTCTGATTTGCTTTGCCACATGCTTCAGTGGTCTTATTTTCAGTATTTGCTCGCTTTGCTACATGTCTCAGTGGCTTCATATTTCATAGATTGCTTTGCTTTTGCCACATGTCTCAGTGGCTTTTATGTTCTTTTCCTATTCTTAACTAGCATGTTGTATGTATACTCATATGGCTTACTTATATATATATATATTGGCATGTTTAGGATGCTAGAATTGCACATTTTCAGTACTTGTATTTCTTTTATATATTCAGCGTATGTTAAAATGATCATAAGCATGTTAGGTTTAGCATTGTGTTGTAGTTGTTCTTTCTTTTAATATTTAGCCTCACCTTGTTTATTTTACATTTTATGCTAGCTATAAATGGATAATTTATAGTTACCCATTTCTTTCATAGCTTGTTGCACCTTTACTGCTTGCATGTGTAGTTAAGTGAAAATATGATATCTTTAAATGTTCAGTTCATTAAAATAGCCTAAAATGTACTTAGACAATTGTCTAACTGTAACCTTTTTATTTTATTGGCTGGGGCTCTAGCATTTGTGATACCGACAAATGTCAGATTCAGACGTGTTCATGGGCAGTGTCGCGGAGGAGGAGCAGGTTCAGGAGGAGGACTGTGCTGCTGCTGTTTAGTTAGATATTGCCTTTTTATTTCAATGAGATTGAGAGATATTTTTCATTCCCTTTAAACTTCAGTTTGTAATAATTAATTCTGGATGTATTTCATTTCTGCATTGTGATGAGTTACTCTATTGCATTATCTTTTCTACTGTGTATGCTTGTGGATGTTGCTCTATTATTTATTGCTTCCGCCACTTTGATATCTATATATTGATGAATGTTATAGCACTTGGTGACAAGTTCTTGGCTTAAGGCAGGTTGGGTTTACCTAACTTTACTTAAGTTGGGGATTTGCCATAGTTGGAGCACCGTACTTCCTTGTTGGGCCCCACAAGCACCAACCCTAAATTTAGGCGAACCCATAGCAAAGTCCATAGAATATCGAACCACTTCCATTCAAGAATTGCCAGAGGGTGGAGAAGTCCTCCAAGCTTTTAATGTTCATATTTAACTAGGCTACAAGCATGACACTTTGCTACAATTTTAGCTATGCGTTTCTTCATTCCAAGCCACCAGAATAATTTTTTTAAATCTTGGTACATCTTCGCACTACCAAGATGTACTTGGTAACCCCAATTATGGCCTTCTACTAAAATTTCTTACTGCATGGCTTTAGGAATCCATATGTGTTCTTCTTGATATACTACATTACCTCACAGCTGTAGATCTAAATGACGACCTATTTCGATTTCCATTTTGAACTTCAGATAGTCTTCATCCTTTGTTTGTAAGATGGAGATATCTCGATGAAACGTTGGTTCTACGGTACTCATAGATATTAGTTCTCTTAGTATATCACCACGAAGTGGCCTGATATCGAGCCTTCTGAATTCTTCCTCCAAATGGCTTAAAGCTATTAAGGAGGAAAGTGTAGCATGACGACTGAGTGCATCGGCTACAACATTTGCTTTATCGGGATTGTATTGAATGTTTAAATTATAATCACTTATTAATTTGAGCCATCTTTGTTGATGGCAATTGAGCTCACGCTGGGTGAAGATATACTTTAAGCTCTGATGATTAGTAAATATGGAGCATTGGACGCCATACAGATAATGACGCCAAATTTTCAAGGCAAAATCTACGGCGACTAATTCCAGATTATGAACGGGGTAATTTTTCTCGTACGACTTTAACTGACGAGATGCATATGCAATAACTTTTCCTTTCTGTATCAGTACACATCCTAAGCCTATCCCAGATGCATTGGTATAGACTTAATAGTTGATACCCTCTTTAGGTAAGGCTAGTACTGGGGCAGAAGAAAGAGCATCTTTTAACAATTGAATTGCATTCTCACACTCTGGACTCCAGATGAATGGTACTGCCTTCTAGACAACTTTGTGAGAGGAGACGCTAAATGCAAAAAGTCTTTAACAAATTATCTATAGTACCCTGCCATACCCAAAAAGCTTCTAATATCAGTCATAGACCTTGGCTGCAACAAATCCTAAATTGCACTAGCATTATTCTATTCAACATTAATTCCTTGTGCGTCTACGACATGACCCAAGAAATAACTGAGTCAAGCCAGAATTCGCACTTAGAATACTTATCATATAATTCATGACTTCAAAGCTCTTATAATACTAATCGTAGATGGTTCTCATGATGAGCTTCACTTCTTGAGTAAATCTGGATATCATCGATGAAGATAATGATGAATTTATCTAAATACGCTTTTAATATGCGCTGCATTAAATCCATAAAAATGGACAAGGTATTTGTTAAGCCGAAAGTCATTACCAAAAATTCATAGTATTCATAACGAGTTCTAAATGCTATTTTCTCGACATCTGAATCCTTAATTGCAGCTGGTGGTAACCAGATCGCAAGTCAATTTTGGAGAAAACTTTAGCTCTATATAGTTGATCAAACAGATCATCGAAAAGCAGCAAATGATACTTATTCTTGATGATTACTTTATTCAGTTCTCTATAATCAATACACATCCACATTGAACCATCTTTCTTTTTTACAAACAAAATGGGCACTACCCAAGGAGATGAACTCGATCGAATAAGACCCTTCGCTAGCAACTCTTACAATTTCTTATTCCGTTCTTGCAACTCCTTAGGCGTCATGCGATATGGAACCTTCGATAGTGGTTGGGTTCCAGTGATTAACTCAATTGCAAACTCTACTTCTCTAACTAGAGGAAGACCAGGTAAGTCTTCAGGAAAGACGTCGAGAAATTCACGAACTATTCGATTTTCCAAAATATGCACGACTTCTTTCTTATCTCCTAATATTGTCACAAGATACGCAGCACAACCTTTCTTGACTAACTTTTCTGCTTTCATTGCATTAATCAATGATGCTTGGGTACTAAATCTGCCTATAAAGGATTGCGATTGACTTCCACTGCCAAAAGTGATTTTCTTCTTTTTGAAATTTAAGGATGCACCATGTTTGCTTAGCCAATCTATACCCATAATTACATCAAAATTTGTAATTAGCAACACACTTAATTTAGCCCCATATTTTTATTCTCCAATAGGAATATCAACGATACAGAATTGTTGGGATTACATACGGGCTCCGGAAGGTAACTCGATGCTCAATAAATTTACTAATCGAGTTTTAACCCAGCTTTTCGATACGAATGAATGATTTGCACTCGTATCGAAAAAAATATTACAAGATTTATCATTTATCGTTAAGGTGCCTATGATTACAATAATTATAATGAGAACTAATATTTAAACATTCGAAAATACTGAAATAGAAAAGATTGAATACTGAAATAGTAAGAACTAAAAATAAAATTAAAGATGTACCTGAAATGACATCATTATCTTCAGGAGCCGAAGTAGGAGTTAGCATATAAACTCTCACAGGGGCTGATGGTTTCTTGCCCTGAGGCCGCTGGCCTTGGCGATTATAGGCCAGCCTTGACACAGGAGCAGATGCGTTCTTGGTGGCTACAGGTACTGGAATTGGCATTACTGCTAAGGTTGGAGCCCGGCTATTCAATGGTTGTGGATGGAACACTTTATTACGATGAGAGTGATCGATGAGAACTCTATCAATAGTTATTTTAGAGTCACACTGGTAGTAGCGGTGACCATTTCGGCTGCAGGTGAAACATACGTTGCCAAAGTGATAACATTTACCGTATGGATGAGCACGCTTGCACTCGAGAGTTTCAAATAGGGATTGTTCCGCTTTCATATTGAAGACTTTAGCCACCATGCGATGACCAAAATTTTCTCTTCTTGGCTACACAAATGCAGCCTTACGCTTACGATCCATTTTTTCTTGAAATCCTTCTTGGAGGCGAGCCACCTCGATCAACTCTACGAAGTTCTTGATTTGATGGGACACCAAATGAGCTTTTATGAAGTCCCTCAAACCTTTTAGGAAGCACTGGCATCTAGCTGCTTCCATTCTAACCAAGTCCGAAACAAATTGTGCTAGCCTTCAGAACTCTTGTTCGTAGTCGAACACGGACTTATTCTCTTACGTAAGGTGGAGAAGTTCATCCTCTAAAATATCTTGAGCTGATGTGGGGTTGAATTCTTTATGAAATGCTTCTATGAACATATCCCAAGGGAATATCTTCTTTCTTATAATCAGCAAACTTATTGTTCCTCTCATTTTCCCACCAGTACTCTCCTTCCTCCTGAAATAGGTGGGTGACTAAGCGAATAGCTTCTGAATTTGGATATTTTATGCTAGCCAAATTATTCTTTGTCGTTTTCAACCAAGTAACAGTGTCCATGTAGTTTAGAGCCCCGCTGAAGGTAGGTGTCCTTAATCGCAGGAAACTATGAAGAAGTCCGTCTCCTGAGAAGTGAGAGGAAGATGGATCTCCTACTTGAGGAAGAGATTGCTGACGAATGCTTAGTATAAAGGCACGAGTCTCTTGCACCTGTTGCACATTACTCTTGATCAGCGCCTTCATCAGATTCGGCATAGGATTCATTTCATTATGTATGCCCAAGGATGAGACCATTTTCTTAATCGGCGTGGGAGCAGAAAGAGATCCAGGATTCATGGCTGTACCTGCAAGTATAAATTCAGCGAATAATAAATTTTCATTATCATTTAATTCATTACTTTCTCAAAAGAGAAGTTACATAGACACAAAATGCATAAACTACTTAGGAAAAGAAAGACTCAAGGGCCTCTAGTTACAGTATTCTACCCAAAAGGCAGCACAGAAATCATCATAAGTGACTACATGACTCCTCCGTGCTAACCTCCTATAAACCCAGAACCACCAATGACTCATTGATCCCCTAAGTGAGATCTCCACAACGGTGCTCATTAGGACAATTCGTCTCTCAAAGGGCAGTGGTTGCATGATTCAACCACTCCCTAGCAAGTGCTGGGAGACTAGTACCTCCAAAGGATGAATGGGTAAGGATCTTGTCCAAAACTTCCACCCCTCAGGGTGATACTGTAACAACCCAAGTTATTACCTTAGTTAATTAGAACTAATTTAAATTCTGATTCTAATTATAGTACATTAATTAAGACATTAAGAGTTCACCACTAAAATTTAGTCTAAATTAGGAGTTAAATAGATCAATCCTAATTTTTGGAAAATTTAAAAACCCAGGAATTTAACCTAATTATTTTGACCTCATATCAAAAATCGGACTTCGCCATTGCACTTATTGCCCCCAAATTAGCTAGTGGTGATGCTTTGTGGCAATCGAAAGTCGTCAAAAATTCGTCAAATATTTTAATAATATTTAAATGCCCCAAAAATTGAGAAAATAAAATATTCATCAAATCGAAAATTTGACCTTGCTGTTGCGTTCATCACCCCTCAATTAACTAGGAGTGAATATTTAGGATTCTTGAAAAATAATTTTTATATTTAATTTAAGTAAATAAATTAGTTTTATTATTAATTAAATAAATATTAAGAAAGTAATTAAAAATCGCGGCAGCATTAAAATAGCTGATGCCGACCGCATTTTTACACCCGTGCTGTTTGGGAAACCATTAGATCATACGACTAATCCAAGCCGTCTGATCGAGGACCAGACGGCTATCAACGCGCCTTCCTCGTAGGAATCGCCCGTGTGTATCCAATTTGTCATGTCGATGAGCCTATCAAAGAATATGAGAAAAATTCAACAAGTAAAATTCACGTCTATGTTAAGCGTTTGATAGAGCTTTTGGAGCCTGGATTACAAAATGAGTCACTTTAGGAGCCACTTCAACATACTCTATATAAAAGCAAACAAAAGTTGTTTTTTCATTAATGAAGTTTTTTAGTTACATGTTTAAACACCCCGCACAATGAACTTGGGTTTGGACACTGCCTAATGCAAGAATTATTTATATTTAACTAGTAGCTTATGAATTTTAGAGTGGAGCAACACTACATTCAATGAATGATTTTTTTAATGCACAAGTATAATATATGGAGGAGCCGAAGAACCAAACAATTTTGATTAATTTGAAGGGTCGATGGAATCTTTCACTAGTTCACATATTAATTTTGTGTAATTGATGTAGGACATCGAGTACATGCAGAGGAGGAAACCTGTTACCTTAGCCATTGTATGGAGCTTAGTTGTTGAGATTGAGCATTAATTTTATTCTTATTTGATATTGAATCATGTTTATATATATATATATATATATATATATATATATATATATTATGCACAAGCATGAAACTCACACAAAATATTGGGGAAACAAAAAAAAATGTCATCTAGAGAGAAGATGAAACTTCCATCGAGAAAAATAAAAGAGCAAAGCATAATGATGAATCGTCATGATTCTTAAGCAATATATAAAGACTCGATAAATTATGTGAAATTGAAATGCTTAAAAGAAAAATAAAAATAAAATCATTGAGCAAGTGTTAACATAATAAAAAATACATGATTTAAAAATATATAAAAATAAATGTGCATAAAAATGCAAATTTGAGAGTGAGTTTGATCATGAATTCTTATAGTTAACTCCATCTAAGTAGGATAAAGGCTTTGGATTGTTTTTGTTATTACTACTTTTAATATGACATAATATTATTATAATATAGAGGCTCATTCATATAGATATCTGTGGCGGCCCAGCCAGACGGAAACGGAGACGCCGTCAATAAAGGAAACGATGCTCGATGAATTTGACGGAAACCGTCCAAGAATTTATAAATAATTATTATTTAATTATTTTCAATCTCATTTTTTTATTTATAAAAATTTGACTAATTAAATGTATTTTAAAATTCACAATAAATCACCCTTAACTAATTGAGGGGTGAGGAACGCAACGACATGATCGAATTTTCGATTCGATGAGTATTTATTTATTTGATTTTTCAGGTATTTAAATAATATTAAAATATTCGACAAAAATCCAACGACTTCCAAATGCTTCCAAAACTTCACCCCTAACTAATTTGGGGGTGGTGAATGCAATGGTGAAGTCGGATTTTTAATTTGAGGTCTAGATAAACAATAAATTTCTAGGGTTTTGGGATTTTTCAGAAATCCAGATTTAATTCAATTGATTCCAAATTTGACCTAGAACTTATAGATGAGTTCTAAATGTCATAGTTAGTGTACTAGAATCTCAATTAATATATAAATTAGTCTTAATTGACCTAAATAATAATCTGGGTTGTTACAAACTCCCCCACTTAAGAACGATGTCGTCATCGACATCACTCAAGTAAAAAAATAAATATAATAGAATATTATGATTGAAAATACTAGAATTGGATAAGTACAATTGCACAAGATTTTAATGAATATTGAATAGTCTAGTAGAGGTGAAAGAAACATCAGGGCTCATAATTAGATCTTAGAACTTAGATCAAATAATCAATTTAGATCTCTATTCAGGATTTTGACAGGCCATTCATTGGGTGATAGTTTTGGTTAAATTCTCACTAGAGATAAGAAGATGAAGATCATGAAAGTTGACAGACTATAAATACATGTCTGCACTTGCACGCAAGTGTACGTGGTCTGAAGTAATAAGTGGAAAGTGTGACTTTTCGGGAATTTATCGAACCACTGAGAATTGATTGATTTGGCACTAAAGTATATCTATTCTCACTAATGTTTAAGCTATAGTTTAGTTGGTTGGTCTAAAATTAGCACGAATATTCACTAAGTAACAAGATTTAAAGAAAGAGGAGAGTTGGGCCCATCCCACATGCAATGATATGATACTTGTGTGGATTTGTTTCTCAAGCTTTATCATTTAGTTTAATTAAAATCAAGTGCACATTGTTGTCCTTTAGTCTAGCTCAAAGGCTTACAAGTTCAAATCTCGTTCACAAAATGAACTCACATTCGATTCTACTTTAGCACAAAGATTCTTGTAAGATTCTTGAGAATTAAAGTTAATTCATTTTCTCCGTATTTAAGGAGAGTTTAAATTTTCTTAAATCTCAAGATCTCACAAGCATTGATTTTCCACTATGAGCATCACTTCGCATCTCATATAGTTAAGATGAGAGAATCACATGTTGGGCTCAATGACTATGTCACTTATTTCATGAGCATTCAACACTTCATTTCTCAATCTCAATTATGTGGAGCTAAAGAGCTCAAATAGTGGGTCTTAGCATCACTTACATTAACTCTTTGGTTGAGCTTAAATTGAGGTGCATTGAGCTCAATATCCTTCTCACATGGTTTTAAGCGTCCATGCACTCAAAATCTAGCATCCAACCAAATGTGAGCTAAGGAGCACAAGACTATTAGATCTTGGATTTTTTAGTTCTTTTTTTATAAACATATCAAAATTAACTTGATAGAAATTTCTTAGTAAGACATTTAAATCACAATTACATTATGCTTGAGGGAAAATATTCACACAATAATATTACATCATGCAAAATGGGACTTCATCCCAACCCTCCCCAAGGGGAGTTTAGCTACTCATTACACAAAAAAATAAGGAAAACACATACATAGCAAAAGACCCTTTCATGGTCACTAAAAAGAAAATACAAGATTGAGTTTAGAAGATACTAGGAACGCTCCGTAGAAGTTCTCCGGGATTCTTCTTCTCCTTCTAATTACCTTCTCCTTAGTATGCTAGTGCTGCCTTCTTCTTCTTCTCCCTTTGCAAAAAGTTTACTTTGTCACCCTTGGGGAGTTCTCTCTTCCTTTGGCTCTCCTCTTTACTTAAGCAATTCTTGCTAAAATTGTGAACCCTCCTCTAGTCAAGAGGAGGGGTATTTTTAGGGAAGGGGGGCTGCATGCTCCTCCTCATAAGCAACCAGATTTCTCCTTTAAAAATACTGAATTTATCATTGCATTAATTTTTAAATTAAGGTGAGGTGACAATAATCCCATTTTTTAGCCACACATCACCTCAAAGCTTTACAAAAATAGCTGCTGTAGGATATGGTGGCTGGAGACAACATTCATGATAGAGGTCATGTCTCTACCCGCATTAAATGCTCTGACTGAAAAAAAATTCGTCGGGCCGCTGCAGCGTGCTGTAGCGCCCTGCTGCATGCCTTAGCATACCTTGGTTCCAAGCAATTTTAGCTAAGTCCTCCGCTGTAGACCGCTGCAAGCGCACGACCGCGCACTGTAGCGAAATTCTGTAAAAAACACTGTTCAATTAGTGCTTTTTTTATTATATCGAGAAATATTTCCGAGGCTGCCCGCTGCAACGCGCGACCGCGCGCTGTAGCGGTAAATTCGGTGAAAAATACTATTCAATTAGTTGAGCCTCCATTTAATAATTATATATATTTTCGCGATACACCGCTGCAGCGCGCGACCGCACGCTGTAGCGGTAAATTCTTCAGAAAGCACTGTTCATTTAGTTGAGCCCCATTTAATAATCATAAGTATTTCCGCGATACACCGCTGCAGCGCGCGACCACGCGCTGTAGCGGTGAATTTCGCAGAAAGCACTATTCAATTAATTGGGGGCCTGTTTCATATGGTTTAAATGTTTTCGCTGCAGCTCACAGCGGCACGCGACCGCGCGCTGTAGCACGCTGTAGCGGAATAATTTGTTATATTTTTTATAAAATTGCAGAAATGCCCTAGAGCTCCTTTGGAATCCATTTCCTGAAAAAGCTATATAAATTTGATTTAGGAATAGCAAAAAATATCTTAAATAAATGAATTTTCCCTTTTATTTTAGATGTAATTTATGGATTCATCAAAAGTATTAAGTTACTCTCATTTAAAATAGAGAATATTTATAGATACATAAGGTCATATGATAATTAAACTGTAATTATGGCACCTTACCACAATTACAGTGATGCATCCCATAGAAGCATGAATTACTTTTAGAGATTTTAGATTCGCTTGACGATTACATTACATAACCATTATAAGCTTAAGAATACAAAAACTCTTCAAATGAGTAAGGACTTGAAGGTCTAAAGATCCCACCTTTAGGATTCAATCCTCAAAATCTTATCTTATAACTAATTATAGAAAAATTATATCCAAAATTTTGTGTTTAGGAAACTAACCAACTAAGTGATAACCATCACTTAATAAGGATAGTAAATAGTGAATAAAGAGGCTAATAGTCATCTAAATTAAATATGACTTTAAGGTCGTAAAAGTTAGATCCTAAGTCATAACATATGACTTAGTAATATAAGATAATTTTTAACTTAGCAAGTGGCACTACTTATTAAGTATAGAGTTAATTTAGGAATCATGATCCTATAAGTACTATACTTAAGTTATATTCATTACTTAAGAAAGACTAGGTAACTAGTTAAGCCTTTACAGGACTCAACAATATTTTAAAGATACAGAATGATTTTAATTCAACGAATTGAAATTTAAAGATTTGGCATCCAAGAGCTATTAATCTTTGACTACCAATATTTATTAAATTTCAGATTTTAAAATTTAAATGAGGAGCCATATTAGACTAAGTCTAATAAGGAAGTCAAAGGTTTGATTGCAATACTTGGGTTAAGGAATAAGATGGGGATGAAATAATTATATGAAATTGTTCATATTAAATTTTGATTTAGTAAAGAGGCATTCACCTCTTACTAAGGATTTCGCTATGGTAAAAAGATTCAATATCCAGTTTAGGATACTTAGTCTCAAGGTTAATGAGAAAGTTTAAGAATTTAAGTCTCACATTATGACTTAATATCCAAGGTTTGATGATTACAAAATATATTAACACAAGTCATAAATTCTAATTTGATAATGATAAGGAATTCACTTATCCATATGGATAAGTACTGGGAATATTAATATGTAACTAAAGCTACAGTTATAAATCATGTCTTATAACTTATGTAAAGATTTCTAGAATCATATGTTAATATCTAAGTCACAAGATGTGGCTTAGATTATTAATAGTTATTTTTTAGCTTATCTTGAATGAAAACTCATTCCAAGGAATTAATCGATAAAGGAGTAAGTCATATCACAACTTAGGCACACACTTAATGATTGAACTTAAACTTCTTAGGAGAGGAGATTTTCTTATTCAGAGAGAATAAAATTTTCCACAATTAGTTTATTCACTTAAGTGACAATCATCACTTAATAAAAATTATAGTAAAGGTAATATAATTTCCCATTCAATCAAGATGGACAAGGGAAAGCACAAATTCAACATATTGTGTAGCGCCCCGCCTCGTCGCCACGCGCAAAAGATAAGTATAGTCATATCGGCGGCGGAACGGTGCGCCACTCGGGGAGGAATATCCCGTCTCCCTGAATAATTGAAAACACCAAACCCATCTGAAGGGCTGCTGACTCAACCTCAAGGAGGGTTGAGAACTAATACTTACGATAAGAGTAGTATCATTATTCTAGTATTATACAAATACATACATTGGATTTAGAAAACAATATGAATCTAATATATGTATAAGATATCGGCATTTTTAGTATACTGATCACATCACAATACTAAGTATAAGTAGAATATAAAAGAGTGCAGAAGCTTAAAGCAAACATCCAATAACATTCATCACAGAAGCTATAAGAAAATATCCATCTCAAAAAAGAAAAGAAAATATATCCAGAATTATTATAAATAATTTACTGAAATACTGAAATAAAATTAGGTACTAAACTGAAAATACTAAGCAAAAAGTAAAACTGAAGGAGAGCCCACTAGTGCTCCACGGGCTCCTCCTAAATCTCCTAGGTGTTCTCCTGACCTGTCTCAATATACTGCTCAGGATCTAGCAAATTGCCAGATCCCAAAAGTACCCCGTGTTAGACAATAAGTCTAACACATCAAAACTAATCTAACAATTCTAATTATTTATTTAATATTTACATAATGTAATTAAATCTGCAGAAATACTATAAAAGAAACTGAAAGTACAAAATTGTATAAAGCTATACAAAACTAAAGCAGAGTAAAGTAAAACTAAACTGTAACTGAATATTGAAAATAAATCAAAATAGTACTGAATCTGAAGCTGAGTAATTATATGTACAATTTTGTTGTATGTCACTGAAACTGTGCATCTAAATATGCCACAATACTGTACGCTACTAATATGCAACCAAAATATCATTGAACTATTATGAGTAGTACTGACCTATGTATACATATATCCAGTTGGGAATACTGCTTACTGATGATACTAATACATCCTGAAATTCCCTAGTCAATGTATGCAACACTCCATAACTCATAAATCATCACTGATACTCATACATCATTCTGATACTCACACATCATGCTTATGCTCATGCCCATATTTTTACCTACATGAGATAAATCCAAAGATCTATAAAATACTTTAAAATCCAATAATGAATTCAATATCTCCATTGTACAGAATCATGCTAAAAGGATTCTTACTCCTAAAATTCTAACTTCGATACTTGATTAAAGTTGAGAGTTAGCTGGGATGATTGTATACTAATATTTAGCATATTTGCAGGAAAGGTGGATTTAACTCTTAGCTTGTTTAAACCGCACTTATTGAAGCGCACTACGATAGGAGGCAGAACCCGGTCACAGTTTACATCTCAAGCAAAGCCGTTAAATGACCTAATTACAAGCATACTTAGTGGTTTACGCAAAGTGACTTATGATACTTAGTTTGCATAAACTGTACTTATCGAAGCGCACTACGATAGGAGGCAGAACCCGGTCATAGTTTATATCTCAAACTAAGGATCTTGTTCACTAATTATAACACTCTTAGTCTTGAAATATTTACTCTAACGGGACTGTATTCATCTAATCCCTCGAGATAGCACCTGGTCATAAGTCCACATTGGAGTGAATCAACCAATTCTGAATATTACTAAATTAATCCAGTACTATGGGTATATCCTACTATACCCAGCCAATAATCTGAGTTCAGACAAATCTATTTAATATATAATGATCTTATCAAAGCTATTAATCCTTACTTTAAATAGGTGTGTCCTATACAAGGCTCTAAGGACGTGATCAACAGATCACTCAATATTAAATTCTACCACAAGGAAGAAGTTCCATTTTAACTGTTTTAGGTGATTCCTACTATAAGGTATCAAGTTCAACTTTTAAAGTTCTGAAGGATCATCTAAGTTTCTACCTCAATAAGTTATAAAGGTTCTTCCTACCTCAATGTATCAGTGATTAAAGTCTTTAAGTATTTCAAGAACGATCCTAAAGCAAGACCCTTAAGATCTCACTTTTCTACTTCTTAAGTTAACATTCAATGTTTACTTATTAGTTTTGGATTGAAGTGATCAGAACATGTGAATAGAATTCATCTTATCCAACTTTATTCTATAATTATGGGATGAAATCAAAGATATTATTAGAGTTATGTCATTTCATCAATCATTATAGTTTTATTATTCATCTTATGCTAATAGTCTTATATAAGAGAAAATTAATAATTTAAAGTTTGGATTCAGATAGTTCAATCACACATATTCAATATTAACCCTAGTACTTCTAATTCAATGATTTAAGATCAATATCAAATCATGTGCATTATTAGAATAATGTCAATTAAATTATCTTACAATTAAGTTAATTAATTAAGTTATTAGGGTTTAGATCTTAATCAAAATAAGCTAGGGTTTAACCCCTAATCTTTCTATCATTAAAACCAATGTTAATTTAAAGGTCAATGACAAATCAATGTATTATTAGTATATTATTGATGTCACACTTTAGGTTTGGATTAAGTATTATCTACTTAATCAAGTTAACAAAATTCTTATGTTCAAGTTTAGTTTATATATCAAGATATCCCATTTAAATATTAAAGTTCTCTAACATACATCCTAAAATTATAAAAGCATAGATATGTAAATTTGATATAAAATAGAAAGTAATTAAGGCTAATTAAATTCTAAATCAAATCAAAGAAGTTAGCACTTGATTAAAAATCTAAAAGACTTTGATTTCATACCATTTAGTTGTTAAGGTATATCTATTAACATAAGTATATACATGTTCTATTATTTAGTAATTAGCATAATACTTTTAAGGCATATGAGAGGTTTTGAGCATTTGATCAAAGTGACAAAGTTCAAACTTAATTTTAATATATAATTTTATGCAATGTTCAATTTTAGCTAAAATAGGTTCAAATTTGATATTATTTAGTCTCACTAGGGTTCTAGAGACCTTAAAATACAAAAACAGAGAAGTTTTGGCCATTTCAGCCAAAACTGAACAGTTTTAAAATTTCTGGGTAGTTTTTGCAAATTTGGGTGCGCGCTGTGGCGGTTTCTAGCGCTGCAGCGCGCGGTCGCACTTTTCGTGTAGCAGCGCACTATGGCGCTTTTTGCGCTGCAGCGTGCTGCGGCCTGCTGCAGTGAGCTATGGCATAGCGCACTGCGGTTAGCTCGCCGCAGCGGTTCACTTTGCAAAAACACTATTTCATTAAATAAATTTTGATATTTCCTAAAGTTTTCCGAAAATTTCCGCTACCGCCCGCTACAACCCGCTGCAGTTCGCTGCAGCATGCTGTAGCGGTCTATTTTGCAATACTGGTTTCCTAAAGTTTCTACCGAAATACCGCTGCAACGGCCTATTTTGCAATTTCGGGTGCTGCAGCGCCAAACGGTAATTTTCGTCGGGATGAAACCTAGAAGGCCTATTTTTGAGATCAATTACACCCAATCCAGATCGTTCCATGAGCGGTGCCATATATCAATTGAAAGGCCTTTCCGATATCTTTCCATTGACACCAAAATCGACACAAACTGAGCATCCTAACTATACAAAAAATGTTGATAAATGTAAGGGTATGCAGAATAGACGAAAATAGAATAATTTTTTGTGATGCTTTTAAGAGCCTTAGTGGCTTTTATGCATGCTTATGAACTTCTAAAGATACATTCAAGCATTGTAATCAACATGAGAAAGACAAGGAGAGGAGCAAAGGAGTACCTTAGCTTTGCAAGGGGGGTAGAGGAAGAAGGAACATTTTTCTTTCTCCAAGCCTTAGGGATGAGCTTCTTCTTTCAGCACAAGAGATCAACAGAGGAGAATGTGAGAAAATTTTCAGCAATCCAAAGAAGGGGGTGAGCTTCTCTTTAAAGAGAGAGGATGTAACAATCCGGTGTTGTTACATTTATGATTAACTCTAAATTTAGGAGGATTAAGTCAAAATTAAAATTTTCAATTTTAGTCAAATAAAAATCAAATAAAAATATCCTCAAATGAAGCATATTAAGGGGATCCTTCCACCAAAATTTGAGCGCAATCTGAATTCCAGATTGTCCTAAATAAAATCGGAAAGTTTAAACTTCCAGAGTTGATAAAAGATAAAATAAAAGTCGGATTTTAAAAATTTTTGTATATTTAAATTAAGCATAATAAGAGGAATCTATGTTTTAAGTTTCCTGATTTTTCAAGCTCCGGATTAGTCGTAGTGAATTTTTAAAGTTTTTCACTTAAAAATTAATATAAAATAAAATACTAGTTCAAATTCAATAATTTATAGATGCTTGTGTTTGTCTCGTTGAGACGGTCGTTTCAATATAAAGTTTGTAATTTTTGGAGTCCAAACAACTTAGATCAAGGCTTGAGAAGTTTCAGCCATTGGATTTTGATCTAACGGCTGTGATATGACTTAATTGTTTTGCCTCTTAAGTATCTAACCCTACCCTAGCAGCCCAAATCTGAATTTTCTTTCTCCCTCAGCCGACTCCTCCTCTCCTCCTTGGCTGACCAAGCCCCTCCTCTCCTTCACCATGGCCGATACCTTCTCTCCTTCTCCATGGCCGACACCTCCTCTTCTTCCTCCATGGCCGAGCCACCTCACCTTCTTCTCGACCAAGAGCTAGCAGCAGCCTTCATCCCCACGACCAAGCACGAGCAGCAGCCCTCCTTCCATGGCCGAGCACATCTCCTCCTTCCCTTTGCTGAATCTTCCTTCATTCTCCAATGGTGGCCGAAAATCAGCATGCCCTCTTCATTTTTTTGCCAACAATAGGTCAATTGTTGGATGGGTAACTCCTCATACTCTCTAATTAATCTAAGTTAAGATAAATGAGATGTTTGTATTAAGGCTCCTCACATTGATATGCATATGTATATATTAGCATAATCTAGATCTTGCAAATTATATAGATAGATCTACTTCCATTCAAATTGTATACCTTAATCAAATTAAGTTTGCATAACATTACTAATTGCACCATCATTTTCTTGAAATTTCTTTGAAGATTAAATTTATGCATATTATATAATACATATTAAAATTAAATTGACACCACATATTCTAACACTTATATAATGTATAGAAGTGATATTAAAAATATTATAAGGCTTCAAAATAGCTAACTAAGAGATTGGAAGATTAGGATTTGCATTTAAAGCAAATATATGTTAGTAGGTCTTGCACACAAAGATTTAATTAAATGACTTAGACTAATTGTCATCTAAAGTTTTTTTGAATAAATCATATCCTTGATTATTATTAAGCTATTATATTTCATCTTGTAGATCCCGTCTCTAGCTTATTGTAGTTTAGTCTTCTTTCTTGTGAGTTGGAGGATGATTTAGTTTGGTTCCATATTTGCCTAGGATCAAATAAAGTTATCAAAAGAGAGTATAATTTAGATGTTCTTTGCTTAATTATTGCAGATGTGGTAATTATCATCTCATTCCAATCAATCTCCAAGCTTCAAGTTTGGATCATTTTTAAAGGTACGTAAGTACTTGGAACTTGTATTAAGTTCTATATATTAAAATATTTGTTTAGTTCTATGTTAAGTGCGTACATCACTTGCATAGTTCTTGTTACTGTTTTCTTTTGTGCTTTTACTTTTCTTAAGTTGTATATTAACTTTCAATTTCTTTATAAGCTATGTTTAAGGATTTAGGCATCTTGATTATGTCCTGAATGCTAACTTTCCATAAACTCTCATGTATCCTTAATGTAACTTAAGAGATCTTAAGGGATTGATTAAGTGATTTACACTTAATCTGGATCTTAGATTACCATCAATAAGTCATCAATAATTCATTTGATTTGTCATTGATTTGTAATGCAACTATAGGTCTTAAATTGATAAGGTTAGGGGTTAACACCTAATCTGTCGGATTTAGACCCAAACTCTTAATCACATAAATAATCGACTTGATTATAAGATAAGGGACTTAACATTTTCCAACAATGCATTCAATTTGGTATTGATCTTAAATATTTGACTTAGACATGTTAAGGTTAATAATAAATCTATGTGATTGCTCCATCTGAATTAAACCTTAAGATCTCTGATTTTCTCTTAAGAAAGAAGACTAGCATAAGAAGATAATTAAAATTATATTGATTAAATAAGTGATCTAATCCTTAACAATATATTTGATTTTGATCCTATGACCTTAGATTGACTGTGATCAAGTGACTTAATCATCTGATCTAATCATCCTAAACCAAACAGAACTTAAGAGCTTAATGTTAACATCTAGAGGAGAGATCTTGATGTTCTCTTCATAAGATTATTATGAATTATTTAAAAAGACCTAAATTCATATATCATAAGGTAGAAGGCCTTATATGAATCCTTGAGGTAGAAGTATATAAGATCCCATCACCTTAGAGGTTGATCTATTCTCCTTGTGGTAGTAATCACTTAAGACATTAGAAGAGATACATCTCCTTATGGTAGAATCCATATTAAGTGATCCTTGATCACATTTGATTGGTGAAACCTTGTATAGGACTTACCTATTAGTTTAAGACTTGTAGTCTTGATAAATCATTATTCTATTAAATAGACTTGATTGAACCATGATTATTGGGTAGTGCAGTATAGTATACCCATATTACTGGTCCCCAGTAATATTCAGGATTAGTTGAGTCACTCTAAGTGAGATTTATCTTTGTTGCTATCTTGCGGGCTTAGGCGGATATAACCTCGCTTAGAGTAAATCAATTGATCCTAAGAGTGTATTAAACAGGTGCCCATTCCCTAGTTTTATTGAAGGACAGTTTCCATCGGGCAATGCCTCCTAGCGAATATCGCTTCAATAGGTATGGCTTAAATAAAACTAAGTAAAGGGGAATCACCTTCCTTAAGACGCTAAGTATGATTGTGTGTTTAGTGACTAAATGCTTAGTTTGAGATACAAAATCATCATCGAATGGTGCCTCCTAATGAAGATTGCTTTATTAGGGTGGCGTAATCAAACTAAATGTTGGGTCCTATCTTTGCAGCATATTTAATATGTGTACACAATCACCCCGCCTAGTGATCTTCAAGTAAATAAGCAACTTTAACTAAATATCGATCTAGAGATTTGGAGTCAGAATCCTTTTAGCAGGATTCTGCATAGTGGAGGCTTAGGATTCATTTTTGTTTCTTACTATATTCTTCATGAATTTTGGGATTTTTTATTCATATCATATAATGGCATAAGCATAAGCATAAACATGAGTTGAACTCATTCATTCTGTTGTGACACATGGTTATCAGTGATACAGTATGAGATACAAAATATTATATATACACAGACTGGGGAATTTCATGGTGCATCTGCATCACCATACTAACTTCCTAACTATTGTGCTTACATTGGACCATACTACTCACAAACCTTCAGTGATAGTTCTGTGATATACTGTGGTATAGCATACTTGTGAGCATTGTTTCAATGGCATATAGTGCAGCTTATAGCATCCTTCTCAGCATTTGACATTCCTTTCACATTGATGTATGAGCATCTGGTATTTTTATTTACTTTCAGTATCTAGTTTTGATGCAATTTTACTTTGCTTAGTCCTTACAGTTTTAGTTATTTAGTGTCTTTACAGTTTTTTCTGCACTTTTACTTTACTTTGCTTCCATTTTGTACAGCTTTATACTTTCCGCTATTTACAGTATTTTTGCAGTTTGATTTATCTCTTACTCTTATGTTAAATAATATCTTCTTGAATGCAAGTATATGTTATGTTATAGTTTTATTGTGCTTAGACTTTATAAGTCTAATATTATTTTCATTTGTTGGCTTGGCCCTGTCATATATGTACATATGGCAGCCTCATGTGTTAGCTCAGACCTTGTACTTGGGGTGTGCTAGTGATAGAAGGTCAGGTGAGGTTGATATTCTGCAAGGAAGGAGATCTTGCTCAGTTAGTAAAGCTTCATGTTCTTCTTATTAAATTAAATGTAATAAAGAAGCTTTTTTCTTATTATTCAGCATTTTCTATATTGTATATGAATAAATGGATGTGGAAACTATTGAATGCCTTTTTCTTTAGTTTTTGCACTGCTTTACTTATGTTTCTACCTAATACTGTGCTCCCCTTCAGATTAATGCCATGGATAAGTTGTCTATTTTCTGTGGTATTAGTGACAGCCACAACTTAATCGTAGTTGAGTTAGTATTACTCGATGACGGTCAAAGGGCGGCCGTTACAGAGGAGAAGGAGGTGTGAGGGGATAGGCCATCATGACCCTATAGAGCTAGGATGTGAAGAGCCATCCTACTTGTCTAGGGAAGGCATGGCTAAGTGGAGAGGGGAGGGATGGCCTCAAGTAACTTGCATGGGGGGGGGGGGGGGATGGCCAGCCAAAATTAGGGAGGAAGAGTGATTAAATGCAAATTAAGGAATAATTAATAATTTTTCCTAATTTTTAATTTATTAAAAATTCGGATTAATTAAACGTGCTCCGAAAAATCCTAAAAATTCACCTTTAGCTAATTTGGGGGTGAGGAATTCAATGACAATGTCGGATTTTAATTCCGACGATTATTTAATTATTCCCTTTTTCGGTGCATTTAATTATATTAAAATATTCGCGAAAATTCGACGACTTTCAAATACGTTCAAAATATCACCCCTAGCTAATTTGGGGGTGATGGTCGCAGCGGCGAAGTTGGATTTCGATTTCGATGTCAAAATAAATACCTCAATTTTCTAATCAATTAAATACTAAAATAATCCAAAATATTGGATTTAGCTCTGAATTGCTCCAAACCTTCAGGGTTTGGTTCTAAAAGCTAGATGAAATTAACAGAATAATAATTAAGATATAATTAGACTCAAATTAAACTGAGTAACAACCTTGGGTTGTTACATATTGAGTTACCATAAGTAACTTAACTAAAAAGAGTTTCAAAGGATTATTTATAAATTCTAATTCAGAAATTAGAATTCAAAATGTTTACAACTTAAAGGAAACATTTATTCTTACAAGAACAAAAGTTCTTTGACTTAAAATGGTTCTGTGTTTCAAATTAGATAGAATATCCTCATTATGTTAGGACAAAAGATGAAACAAGTTTATTATAGCTAAAATTATGAGTATACACATATATGTTAAAATAATCTAACCATTATGTAATCTCACCTTAAAGAATATATAGTGAACTAATCATATAATTAATTCACTCTAAGGCTTTTATTATTTAACCAAGTGATCATACTTATTTAAAGAATGATATTTAGATAAAGAGAGTGATTATTCAACTTGGACACTTAACCTTATGAGAGAGAGAAGTCTATTGCCTCTAATCATACAAGGTGACTTGATATTTTGAAATTATATGTAACAACCCGAGTTGTTACCATAGTTGATTGGGCGCCACATTATAAGAGTTAAAAGAATAATTCAAGGTAATGGATTTCTCATCAACTAGGATAAGACTCATTCAAAAGGTTACTATTAAGAGTCAAAATTTTGACTTAGTTAATTTAGGGTTCTATGGTCATAAATATGCATTCTAATGAATATGAATGCACTCATCCCAAAGGAATGAGATATTTAGAATCTTCAGGATAAGCTAGGCTAATTCTTCAAGTCATGATTGTGACTTAATTGATCATAAATTTAAAGATATGAATTAATCAAATTTAAAAATTTTAAAGTTATTCATCCAACTTGGGTAATCTACTTCTTTGAAGAAGAATTGTTTATATGAGTCCCAAATGTGTGACTTTGCCAAAAGAATCTAAAGTTTGATTAACTAAGCTTAAAGAAGAATTAATAATCAAATTAAGAATAAAACATATTGAATACTAAATTAGGCTTATATGCAAGATTCAAATTAAATGATGACCATAATTAAGTCATTACAATTTGAACTTGTATGAAGTAAAAATAAACTTTAAGGCTTAAAAGAAATGATGAAATTAAATATATGTACTTAGGATAATATTATTATTAGATCCCTCTATTCCCAGATGATTGTGTTCTTGAAGTTTAGGAGCAACTATTTGCTCCCTGTCAGTTGGGCACTCTTTCGTAGGCAATGTTGATGTTAGAATCGACCTTGATTCCAAAGCTTTATGTGAGGTGTCATGGAATGCTTTGCTCTGATGAGGATGCTTGATTATAATTCCATCGATTGTTTTTAAGGCTTGGCATTTCTCATATCTGTGGCCATGACAACCACATGTAAAACAGCAGTGATCATAATGATAGCACTCTCTATAGGGGTGTGGTCTCTTACACCCTTGGGTTGATCCTATTGATGTGCTAGATTCCTTTTGATATGTTTTACGCTTTTGCTCCTTTTTGGTTGCCTTATGCTGATTCTCAGTATCTGTGGGGGATGAGTTTCCACTAAGTATTAGAAGTCTCAATCTTAAGAAGCTACTAATAACTTATTAGTAGACAGATGAGAAGTATAAAGAATATGTAGGGTAAAAGAAGCAGAAGAGGATACTAGTATTTGTAGTACTAATAGTAGCTACTAGTTTCTGGATAGTCACTGCTTATTGTAATTGATTCTTTAATATGATAGTTATCATGTTCCTAAGTGAAGTGACTTCGTCGATGTTGCTATTTGAGGAATCATCCATGTTGAGAGAAGAAGTTACAGGACTCATTCTGAAATTAATATGATTAATATAAAAAGAGCTACTATACTACTTGAGTTCTCATTATTCGAAGGATAGTTTAATATTATAGAAAAGATATATAGCAACTTAAATTGATAAAGATCCTATCATAAGTTCTTAGTATCTAAATAGAGACTATAGTTAATGGTTGTACTATCAACATATTCTATTTATAATTCAAAGGATTTTCCTAAGAATTAACTTTTCATCAAGCTCTTACTTCATCTTGGATAAGAGAAATTTCAAGTAAACTTAGATGTGATTAGAATACCTATTTTCCTTTGAGATAGATTTTATAATGTTATTACTTAATCAATGAAGAAGATTTAGTCTTCTGTAAATAAACTATTGTACTAAAGAGGTTTATTTGACACACAAGTTTTAAATTTTCTATGCCTTTGATTTATTTTGATAATTTGAATTACTAATATTGACTTAAATCTCTTAGACTATATATTCAAGAATTAATATTTCCATCTCTATATTCTTATAAATATTGTTGTTAAACTACTTATCACTTTTAGATTAGTCCTCACTAAAGTTTCATTATGAAAGTGTTTTCTTCATTTTCTGCTTCTTATTCTGAGTTGCTATCATAATGATATAGTTATTGTTTTTAAGTATCCATTTAGTGATGCAGTGGCAGAAGAACAATTCATTAGGTAAACAGGAATGCAAATTCTAATCTAACACCTTATGGACTTCTCTGATACCAACTGTGGCGGCCTAGCCAGACGGAAACGGAGACGCCGTCAGTAAAGGAAACGACGCTCGATGAATTTGACGGAAACTGTCCAAGAATTTATAAATAATTATTATTTAATTATTTTTAATCTGATTTTTTATTTATAAAAATTCGACTAATTAAATGTATTTTTAAATTCCCAATAAATCATTCTTAGCTAATTGAGGGGTGATGAATGCAATGGTGTGATCGGATTTTCGATTCAAATAGTATTTATTTATTTGATTTTTCAGGTTTTTAAATAATATTAAAATATTCGACGAAAATCTAACGACTTTCAAATGCTTCCAAAACTTCATCCCTAACTAATTTGGGGGTGGTGAACGCAATGACGAAGTCGAATTTTTTATTTGAGGTCTAGATAAACAGTAAATTTCTAGGATTTTGGGATTTTCTAGAAATCCAGATTTAATTCAATTGATTCCAGATTTGACCTAAAACTTAGGGATGAGTTCTAAATGTCATAATTAGTGTACTAGAACCTCAATTAAGATATAAATTAATTTTAATTGACCTAAGTAATAACCTGGATTGTTACAATATCCATTTCAATCAATGCACATAAATCTTTCCCCTTTTTCTTTATACATACATAAAATAAGATGAGAGATAAATTCATAATAATAAAGTTTGAGTGAAATAAGACAACAAGAAACCTATATTTTGAGTTGCGAAAGAGAATAATCACTATTTTATGTTGAATACTATGATTGAAAAATTTTAGAGGTTCTTTAATTGCTTTTTTAAAGGTCTTTGCGCGTTGCATTTATAACAGAAGAATCATGTCATATTGATCGTTACAAAGAAAGATATAAGATGATAATTTCTTAAATATCACCTCTTACTTGTAATTTGAGCTTCATGTAGGTAAATACCTCATGCAAACAAAGCAAGATTTCATACTTTATTACTACTAAAACCCAAAAAAACACAAAATATGAACATAAACATACTTCTAAACTAATTGTTAGCATAATAAAAAACTACACACATCTTGCATAAAATTGGCTTTGCATAAAGAGCATAATTGATTCATAAATTGGATAAAAAGGAAAAATAATATTTGCACAACAAATTTTTTTTTTTGATCTTAGGAAAAGAAGCAAGAAATTATGTGAAATCAATGACAAAATGCTAATTAGAAAAACGTGAATAAAATATGTCTTTAAGCAAGTTGACGATGCCGATTTAGAGATCATAAAAAAGTAATAAATCCTAAAGACATGAGAAGATAAAATTCTTAGCAAGTAAGAAAATATGAAAAAAAGTTATTGACAAGTAAATAGAATAATGAATCTCATTTTAGATTGACATACAATATATTATAAGTAGAAAATATCGCTCCTTAAGAGTTATAATCGCTATTCTCATAAATAATCTCACTCATTTTCCAAGTAATAAACTTTAATACTATTCACATTAAAGTGATGGACACCATAACACTAATTAAAACATCATTAAAAAACCCTAAAAGAAACAAAACAAAGCAACAAAATGAGGAGATGTTCTACTGACATTTTTTTTAAACATAGTTGCCATCAAAATATGATCATATAAAAAATATCTTTATAAGCATTAGTCATGATCATAACTCATCTTTCAATCCATCAAATTAATTATTATTAGTTATTAATTAGCCAATGAAAATCTCATTTCCATGCTCTTCCTCATTCACTTCCTCCTCTACATCCTAAAAAATAACTCATTACATAGCCATAATTTAAAACTCTCAAAAAAAATAGAAGAAATATGATAAGAATAGATCCCATCAATATTATTTTTTAGAGAATAAATAATTTTAGAATCAAAGCAAAAATGAAAAAAAATCAAACTACTTCTAATATACACATAAGAAAGAAAAATAATTTGAGTAAGGCTACTTTTATCCGTCCGTCTGCCTTACTATACATCGTTCGCACTACACCACATTTTGGGTCTTCTCCTCTTCCCTTCTCAGCCCCGATTCCCCTCACCGAATTCACATCCAGGCGAAGCGCTCGGCTTGCCTCGCCGACCCCCTTTCACCACTTCTCACCCCATCGGCGCAAGAAGCAGGCGCCGATCTTCCGATCCATTTCCTCCGACTCTCCCTTCGCCGAAAGAGAGCACCGATCTCGCCTTTCCGATCTTCCGATCCTTCTCCTATGACTCTCCCTTCCCGAAAGAGACCGCCGATCTCGCTTTCCTCTTCATTTGCCGAGCCTGCTAGATCAACACTGTGAAGGTACCTTAGGGGCTGTTTGGTTCAGTATTATTTGAAAAATTATTAAGATAGCATGTTATTCAGATAATATGTTATTCAGATAACAGTGTTATTCAGATAACAGTGCTGTTTGATTCAGTGTTATTTAAATAATAGATGTCAGTGTTATTCAGATATATGCTGTTTGGTTCAATGTCATTCATGTTATATTACACATGAGGTAAGAATATCCCAAACTGTACTTTTGGTTATCAAATTTCAAAATTGTTAGGAATTTTGATTTTTTAATCTGATTTAGTCATAATTAGTATATATAGCCAATTCAATTTTTGAAGTGCTTGCAAAACAACAAAATCACCATGAATATTTGAATTTTTTATTTTTAATTTTTTTAATTTTTTTAATTTTACATATTAATATATGTAATAATTAATACTAAACTTACAAAACTAATATATTATCATCCCAAATTATCTTGAGCTTATCTTAGTTGAACTTATCTATTCAAAAACATTTTATCAATTTAGCTTGTTATCAACTTAAATATATCTAAAATCAACTAAAAACTACCTAAAAATAAATAATTAAATACTAAAATCAAATAGTTTTATTAAATCAATTTAACAACAAAATTCTAATGAATCTAATCTAAAACTTAGCCAAACTTATAGCCCCATCATGCCGAAACCCCGAAGCAATGTCCGTGGACGCGAGCATCCACGAAATGAGAAGCAGTAGCCGATAGCCGGGGAGGAAAAAAAACCAAGCTGTCGAAGGGACTACAGCTTGCGACTTTGTGACTGTGACAAAGAATCGAGGATTCACAGGTCATACGCATCGGCGACTCCTCGTCCGTGGCTGCACTCATCATATGCTTCGTCTTCCCGCACGCATCGACGCCCTCGTTTCTCTCCAGCGCATCATAGGACCTCACTGTTGTTATCCATACTTCTTTGACTCATATGCTTCGTCCGTGGCTACTGGTAAGATGAATGTATTATCGGCAGGCAAGGCTCGGCGTCGAATCTCCAAGTCGCGCGCGGAGTACCCGCCTCTCCCGCCTCTCCCGCCTCTCCCGCCTCTCCCGCGATAGATTGGCGTAATGTTATCTGAATGTCGATCGATTTTTAGACCGACATTCAGATAACATTATACAATGGCATTTTTGTAATTTTTGAGATGTCATTACTCAAATAATATTAAACCAAAAACCTACTTTCTTATGAACAGTTTTAAATAACATCATATAACACTCAATGACATCAAACCAAACAACTCCTTAATGTATTATAATAAACTAATTCTCCTCTGTGATGTTTGTTTGTGTAACATTGCATCTCACGATTTGTGAGATCACCTCCCTTCACGTTTTTCTAATTAGCATTTTATCATTAATTTCACATAATTTTTTGCTTTTTCTCCTTAGATCCGAAAGAAAATTTTATTTGTTGTGCAAATGTTATTTTTCCTTTTTTTTATACAGTTTATGAATTTTTATACAGTTTATGAATCAATTACGCTCTTTGTGAAAAGCCAATTTTATGCATGTCCATGGATGGTCGACGACTTCCGCTCGAGGTTGAGCTTGGTCAGGTAAAGCCGACAGAGCTGACTAAATTGCCTGGATGCATGAAGAGGAATAGTTTTTCTAAGTGTGTGAGCATAGGTAAAGTATTTTCATTTGATTACTAAATTGCCTCCTAAATGGTTTTAACTCCAAGTTTTAATTAAAGAACCCAAGATTGAAACCTCGTGCCTTTATTTTTTCTTCAATAGTTTAAAGTCTCGAATTTCGATTTATCTTAAAAAGATTTTGAGTTAGTTTTAAATAAAATCATTGTTTTGTCAGCTCCACTCAAAATATTTTTTTATTAAGAATCGAGTTAACTTGAAATTTTTGAGTTCAAATTTAGTTCAACTCATTCAAACACAACTCAAAGTCAGCTATAAATTGATACATTAATTCTTAGCTTTGGACTTTTTTGATGATAGGCCAAGTGATGATTCAAACTAGTGGCTTTTGTATGATAGGTAAGCCTTTTCAATGTGGTTTGTTATATTAATGCTCATTTTTATTGTTCTAATAGATAATTTGTCATTTGGTTATGGTAAATTATTTTTAGCTTCAGTGTTGTAAGAATTAAACTAATGATGTGGCTGTGTTATGTGTTTGTATATTTAATTTTGTGAGCTCAAACTATTATAATATTTTGTTTGACGCTAGGTATGCTGTGATTTGTACTGAAAATTTCTGTATTAACTGCTACACTTCGGTGGTTATTTTGACTGAGCGGTTGTGACAAATTTTGAGATCATGCCTTCGATTTCAAGTAGTCTCAATGAACGGAGGACAGACAGCTTAAACCTTGGAAATAAGATATCAAACAATTCCTTGGTTATGTAATAATTTCCGTAACATTTTATTTTTGAATTTTTTTTTTTTCATTTTAAGCAATTCAAAAAAATTGGCTTCTTGCTTTTATTGCATATAAGGGGATTTTTGATTTTAGGAAGAACCGGATTTTTCAGCAAAAGAGATCTTCCTATTGCATCAGGTGCTTTTTAAGCATAAAAAACTTCAAGCAATGGCATATATGATGTTTCTTACAAAGTGTTAATTCTTTCTTTCTTGTCAGTGGAGAGAAGGCTTGTTGATGAAGTGAGGAAGAATGATACTATAATAATTGTTGGTGAAACAGGAAGTGGAAAGACTACTCGTAAGTCCCTTGTATTAATGGTTTTTTTCTAGGTGATGGTTGGGGACCTGCGGTATTTTGGAAGTGGTGAAGTGCTGGGAAGTTTTGAAAGATGGGCTTTATAAAGGATGATACCACTGGATTTTTTTTGTATCAATTTAGGGTTGTTTTTTTTTTATTTTCAGTGCAAGCTAGGAGTTAGTGGAAGGTGAAATTGTTTGTTTTTTTTCCGGCGGATGCTAGGAATCAGTGATGTTTGAGGCTGTGGTCATATACCGCCTCTGGATCTATGTTTGCTAAAGTAGGATGTTGAGGATTTCTCTGTTTCTTATCTATTTTTGGAGAAACTGCTATTGGCTATTAAATCTGATTATATTACCCAAAATATGTTTCTCTTTAAATGCTTATATAAATTGCATTGCAAACTTCTTTTGACTGTATATTGTGTGCCCACATGTGAATTCTTCAGAATTACCACAGTATCTTTTCAATGCTGGATTTTGTCGCAATGGAAAAGTCATTGGAGTCACCCAACCTCGTCGGGTTGCCGCTGTAACTGTGGCAAGACGTGTTGCAGAAGAATGTGATGTTCAATTAGGTCAGAAGGTTGGTTATGCGATCAGGTTTGAAGATGTGACATCCAGTTCAACAAGGATTAAATATATGACTGATGGACTGCTGTTGAGGTATACTTGTTTGTGGAATATTGAAGTCTTCATTTGAATGCTTTTGTTGGTTTTCTTATAAGTTTGATGTTTGCAAGTTCATCCAGTCCCATATGGCTGGACGTTCTAAGATGAATGACGGAGCAACCATTATGATTTGTGTGTGACTATTAGTGTTTTCATAAATATGAAAATTTATTGGAAAATGGACAAAAAGCATTTTGTTAATATTTTCTCCAGCTCTTGAATTAGTTAAAATTTTCCCTTTGACCTGAATTCTCTTTCATTGCATCTAATTTTATACAAATGCTTTTTGAGGATGCTATTAGGTAAAATGTCATTGCATGATATTGTGTTTATTTCTATAATTGTTACCTTTTTTATTGGGAATGCAATTGCATGCGTTTTTTACTATGTTCATAGATACATTTGGCCATTGATAGTAGAGAATTCAAATTCTCTATAAAATCTATTTGCCTTGCGACCTAAGATATTGTATACACAAGTTCCATGCCTTCTTTTTTGTATAACGGTGAGCCTCATATAGATGCAAATAACACGGCTAATGAGTTTTGAATCTGCCATTTGCATTAAACTATAATACCTTTTGCGTTCCATGCCACTTCTCTACAATATTAACTCTTGTTGATTGTATATCTAAACCTGAGAAAAAACATTGAAGTTGGTTCAATTAACAATGCCCTTACTTGGATAAGTTTGACTCTAGATAACTGATGCATTTTCATCTCTCTATGCATAACATTTAATATGGATAAAGTTACTCGTGCAATGTGGGCAATTTTTTTCTCGTACTCATGTAATTTTAGTTCTGCTATAAACTATGAATAAATTTTAAGCATTTCATAGGAAATTTATGATTTAATGTATTATTTTTGATATTTTCTTTGCACCTTCACCTGTTATCAGCATGCTGACTAATTGCCAACTTTGTAACACAGAGAGGCATTATTGGATCCCATTCTTTCTAGATACAGCATAATTATAATTGATGAAGCTCATGAAAGAACAGTTCATACTGATGTACTTCTTGGTTTGTTGAAAAAGGTTCAAAATACAAGGTTAAATCAATGCAAGCTGCACGAACAGGATCTAAACAATTTTATTAAGTTTGATTATGAAAGTCAGATTTCAAATGTGAGTTTTACTCCGTTGAAGTTGATTATAATGTCTGCTAGCTTAGATGCAAAGGGTTTCTCTGAGTATTTTGGCGGTGCGAAAGCTTTTTATGTTCAAGGGCGTCAATACCCTGTGGATATACTCTATACATACCATCCAGAGCCAGACTACATTGATGCTACTCTTATTACCATTTTTAAGGTATATTTTTTGTACCGTTATTCTCTATGCTAGTTCCCCACTATTGGAAATGATTTGGTATAGTCCTAAATTTTGTAAAATTAAATAAAGTTTTCTTGACTCATCTATTTTGCAGTGATTAAGTCATATGGGCACTTTTCCATTCATTTTGGATGGAAGATTGATTTGGGTATGGTGGCTATGGTCAATTGACTAATCTTGTGAAATAATTTATAAAACTTATTGATTATGGTATATATGCATTTGGTTTTTCCTTGAATCTTTAAGCATGATTATTTCTATCATACATAAAAATATTATATATATTTTTCCCATGTTCTGATTTCTTAATTATAATAATTATTTGCATAATAGTAATTAGCTAGAAAGCAGTAATACTAAATCAAACATACTCATAATGTTTGACATGATATCTCTGTAACTTCTCAATAACTTAACAAGAAAGCCTCTTAATTGTTTTTGCCTATATTAAAATTGGGAAGGTGGAAGGAAGATAAAAAAACCACATTGTTAAAAACTTTCAAGAATGGTCTCACATATATAGAGCCTTTAAAGGGGCTATTATTTGGTAAAGCATATTACTGATTTGTGTGGTCAGCTCCTTGTAACAGAACTAATGCATGATATCATTTTTATTGTATGTGTTAAGTTTGTGAATACTAAAGATTTGAGTGTTATTGGAATGAAATGCTTAAGTATTCACGTTAAACTGGTCGAGCTTGGAGCGGGTCCTTGGGATTTTGGCTCGCTTAATAAACGGATCGATTTTGGGTTGACTGTTTTGGGCCTCCATTTTCAGGTCAGACATAAACACAATCCAATGACTCGATTGACACCTCTAATAAAAATACTAATCAATTGTTTGCAAACATTATGATAAGATATAGTATAATCATAACTTAAGAGTATTCACATAACATATAACATGCAAAAATGTTTATATTCACTACAACCATGGATTAGGAGTTTACCCCATAGCCCTAGATGAAAACAAAATCCTATTGATCCTAAATTTTTTCTTAATTGAAGTGGTGATCTTTGTTTATCTTTTGCAATTAATGGTTGAATGCTCCTCTCTGTTCTCAACTTTTGTCAAGTCGGAGCCCTTTGAAATTAAACAATTATGCTTTATAATCTTAGGTTTGACTACAAAATCCTATTCTTTGCATCTTTTTCTTTCTAGATAATAGTCAAACTATTACTATTGAAAAAAAATTGAAACCACCCTTACTTTTTACAATTTATTTTTTCTTGAAGGGATCTCTAAATCCCTCCTCGCAAAATTCTTCCAACCGGAGGGTTCAACTTTTAGATTGAAGGTTAGAACCCCTTCAACAATAGTTCCTGTATGATCAAAAGTCAAGCTATTTTTGTTTTTATAATAAAGGGTTTTCTAAGTATGTAGTTTCTCCTCTACTTAAAATTCTAACATTTTTCTCTTCTTTTTTGCGCTGTTTCACCATGTCTTCCCCTGTTATATGGTAGTTGTTGACATTACTATATTGCCCGTTATATTTTTGTTTTCGTTTGATTGTAACTGCACGCGACATCTTAACCCTACGACCTCTCTATACATTGAGAGCCACTCAGGTAATTCGCATTATGAATGAAATATTTTCACCCTATCTCTCACTCATCTCTCTCTGCACCTCTCCTTCCCCTTTCATAGTATCAGAGCGATAACAGAGATCGTCTCTTCATCGCTCAACAAATCGATTTTAAAATTGAGGTTGGAGATCGCAGAAACACCCCGCCATCGTCGAAATAGCGATCATCGAAGATAAAGTTGCTTGGCTTCGTCGCATAAACCGAAGCAATCTTTGCAAGAATCATTTTCGGATCGATGGCTTCCCCGTGACAATGGAAGCTCCACCACTCAATCAGAAGGTTCTATTGCCCTTCCGCCAGAATAGCCTCATCCTCAACTCACGACGATTCATCACCTTCTTCCGGTGAAACTTTGACGGCAAAAACTACTCCATCCGGCAAGCCCAGTTTCTTCCCATTTTTCGCACACGGACTGATCGGCTACGCCGATGGTTCCCGTCCATCCCCTCATCAATTTGTTAACCAAAATGAAGCATACCCAAAATACCTAACCTGGCACAAACAAGATCAAATGATCTTGAGCTGGATCATCTCTTCCTTGACAGAATCCACGTTCACTCAAGTCCTTTTCACAATAGATTGTGGGAGTAGACTCAAGAGGGAAACCGAGCTCTTGCAGGAGAGATGTGATCTAGAAAACCTCACTGGCAGCATTGGCGATGGACTTGTACTCAGTTTCAGTACCGGATCTAGCCACAGTTTGTTGTTTTTTAGAGGACCACGATATAAGGTTGCCTTCAAAAAGTCAAGCATCTGCGCCTCTCCTTCCCCTTGCATAGTATCAGAGTGATAACAGGGATCGTCTCTTCATCGCTCAACAAATCGATTCTAAAATTGAGGTTGGAGATCGCGGAAACACTCCGCCATCGTCGAAGTAGCGATCATCGAAGACAAAGTCGCTTGGCTTCGTCGCATAAACCAACACAATCTTTGCAAGAACCAGTTTCGGATCGATGGCTTCCCCGTGACAATCCGGAAGCTCCACCACTCAATCAGAAGGTTCTATTGCCCTTTCGCCAGAATAGCCTCATCCTCAACTCACGGCGATTCATCACCATCTTCTAGTGAAACTTCGACGGCAAAAACTACTCCATCTGGCAAGCCCAGTTTCTTCCCATTTTTCGCACACGGACTAATCGGCTACGCCGATGGTTCCCGTCCATCCCCTCATCAATTTGTTAACCAAAATGAAGCAAACCCAAAATACCTAACCTGGCACAAACAAGATCAAATGATCTTGAGCTGGATCATCTCTTTTTTGACAGAATCCACGTTCACTCAAGTCCTTTTCACAATAGATTGTGGGAGCAGACCCAAGAGGGAAACTGAGCTCTTGCAGGAGAGATGTGATCCAGAAAACCTCACTGGCAGCATTGGCGATGGACTTGTACTCAGTTTCAGTACTGGATCTAGCCACAGTTTGCTGTCTTTTGGAGGACCATGATATAAGGTTGCCTTCAAAAAGTCAAGCATCTGCTCTTCTCCTTCTCCTTTCATAGTATCAGAGCGATAACAGAGATCGTCTCTTCATTGTTCAACAAATCGATTCTAAAATTGAGGCTGGGGATCGCGGAAACATGCCGCAATCGAAGACAAAGTCGCTTGGCTTCGTCGCATAAACCAATGCAATCTTTGCAAGAACCAATTTCGGATCGATGGCTTCCCCGTGACAATCTGGAAGCTCCACTACTCAATCAGAAGGTTCTATTGCCCTTCCGTCAGAATAGCCTCATCCTCAACTCACGGCGATTCATCACCTTCTTCTTGTGAAATATTCGATGGCAAAAACTACTCCATCTGGCAAGCCCAGTTTCTTCCCATTTTCCTCACACACGGACTGATCGGCTACTCCGATGGTTCCCGTCCATCCCCTCAATTTGTTAACCAAAATGAAGCAAACCCAAAATACCTAACTTGGCACAAACAAGATCAAATGATCTTGAGCTGGATCATCTCTTCCTTGACAGAATCCATGTTCACTCAAGTCCTTGTCACAATAGATTGTGGGAGCAGACCCAAGTGGGAAACCGAGCTCTTGCAGGAGAGATGTGATCCAAAAAACCTCGCTGGCAGCATTGGCGATGATGGACTTGTACTCAGTTTCAGTATCGGATCTAGCCACAGTTTGCTGTTTTTTGGAGGACCACAATATAAGGCTGCCTTCAAAAAGTCAGGCATCTTGCGCATTAGCTCACTCATCGACTCTCCAACTTCCAAACAACAAATGGTCCTCAGCATTTTAACCGGTCTCGAACCGGATTATGCTTCTCTCACTGCTGCAATCACAGCTCGCATTGAACCAATGTGACTAGATGAACTTTTTGGTATCCTCATCAATCATGAATTGAAGTATTCCGAGACCCCCCACTACGGATGCATCTACTCCAACACCATTCCAAGAGAACATGGTCGACATAATGGAGGTTGCGGGAGCTCCACTATTTAGTGCCAACTATGCCGCAAGTTCGGTCACGTAGCACTAAACTGCTATCATGGCCAGAATTTTACTCTTTGCCGTGTGACACCACCTCCTACAATTTAAGCATCATGTGCCCAACCTCCTACTAATCATCAACCATGATTGAATCATGGTACATGGACTCCGATACCCATAACTCATACAAGTGATGCGATCCTCCCCACTACCAACTCTTAATTTAAACTCACTCGTGCTCTTAAACTTATATTTATCAATCGATTCACTCGAGATAATAAGGTATTAATTTAATTTCATCCTACTTGCTATCTTGTGAAGTATTTGGCTTCGAGACAGATTCAGCTCAACGACACGCTCAATAATGGTCTCTACTCCTTTTCGGCAACTCCACCCACGTCACTTCAAACCAACGTGACCTCCACCACTACCTGGTGTCAACGTCTCGGGCATCCGTCCTTTGACAAGCTTTAGATTGTTGCCGATCATATTTTCATTCATCCTACAAAATTATCTTCATGTGATGCGTATCATGTCTAAAGAGCATCGTATTCCATTACAAAATTCTGATACTATTTATGATAAACCATTACAATTGATTGTTTTTGTTGTATGGGACCATCCTCTGTTACTTCGACATATGGGTACAAATATTACATAATATTCATTGATGTGTTTTCAAACTTTACATGGTTCTGATGCTCTCAATACATTTTTTTCATTTAAAATCATGGTTGAACATAGTCTTAACTCTAAAATCATCTCCTTCCAATATGATGGCGGAGGTGAATACATGAAATTCACAAAACTCTTGCAATTTGGCATCCAACGCCGATTTTTTGCCCCTTACACTTCTAAGCAAAATGGGAAAGCTGAGCAGAAACGCCGGCATATTGTTGAGATTGGCAGTGCTCTTCTCTTCCACGCATCCTTACCCAACAATATCTGGGTTAACACATTTCAAACAGCCTCCTATCTTAGTAACTGCCTTCTATCTCGAGCACTTCAAAACAAACCCCCCTTAGAAATACTCTTCCAACTTGCCACTTCCTCAAAACTTTTGGTATTTATGTTATCCATGGCTCTGATCGTATGCTTAAAATAGACTTGCCCCATAATCGCATCCTTGTGTATTTATCAGGTATTGCAGAAATCAAAAAGCTTATTTGTGTTATAACATGGACAATGATAAGGTCTATATTGTGAGGCATGTTTCTTTTGATGAGCTTATATTTCCTTTTCTGAAAATCAACAACACAAATGCCTCAGAGATACATTCACATACTATTGGAACAACTCTTTGGTCCCTCAGCTGCTCAGGCCAGACATTGCCCAACCGCCCACTTATCCTCGCAAGCCAGCCCCTACCGGAAAATCTCTTCAGGCGTACTCCAGACAACCTGCTCGGAACCAACAGCCAACCCCTTTTCCAGCTCCATCCAACCTGTCAGCAACACAAATTCAGCCATCTACTGTACGCACGGCTACTCCAAGCCCTCCATCCAACTGAAACTCTCACCCAATGCAAACCCGCAGCAAAACCGTGCACCTCATTCCTAAGATGTTCTCCATCTCCACATCCATCCTTTTTATGGTCCACACTATGTTTTCCTAAGACCAAAAACAGCATAAATGGATCGCAGCAATGCAACAAGAGTTTCAAGCCCTTCAAAGAAATGACACTTGCTCTCTTGTGCCCCGTTCAAACAATGACAACATAGTTGGATGCAAATGGCTATACAAACTAAAGATCAATTGGGACTGCTCCTTGTCTCGCCATAAGGCTCGTCTTATCGTCAAAGGGTTCACACAAAAGGAAGGCATTGACTATGTAATATTTAGTCCGCCAAACCGTTCACAATCAGGATTGTGCTCACCTTCAACTGGAATATTCAGCAGCTCAACTTAAATAATACCTTTTTAAATGAGGATCTTCAAGAAGACATTTACATGGTGCAAACACGCGACTTCATTTCCTCTACTCTCTATGGTCTAAAACAGCCCTCTCGCTTGTGGCATCAAAATATCTCCACAGCTTTGCTCTCCTTAAATTCACGAACACTAGCAACGATACCTCCGTCTTTGTCTTCTGACAAAAAAATGTTTACATATTTTTTTTAGTATATGGGGATGACTTCCTCCTCACGGGGAATGATCCCACCGCGCTTGACAAACTTGTCACCTTTTAGCGGCACAATTTGCTCTCAAGGATTTGGGAAATATCCATCAGTTTTTGAACACCAATGTGCAATCCTCATCAACCTCGCTGTTCCTATCTCAGCAGCACTACATCACCGATCTGCGCATTAACGCTAACATGCAAACCTTCAAATCGGCTCCAATACCGATGACATTTTAGAGCAGCTATGACATTCCTGACAACACTCTGTTCTAGCGAAGTGTTGTTGGGGCACTCCGATATCTACAACACACGCGCCCAGACTCAATTTTAGCGTGATACAGACTGCCAAGCCATGCATAGCCAGACCAAGTCGGATTGGTCCAAAGTCAAGCGCATCCTTCGCTACCTACAGAGTACATCATCGTTTGATCTATTGCTAAAATCGTTAACTACATTCACCATCCTGGCTTTCTGTGATGTTGACTAGGCCTGCGACTCCTCTGATCACAAATCCACTTTTGAATATTATGTATTTTTCGGAGACAATCTTATATCGCGATCCTCCAAGAAGCAACAAACAGTGGCTAGATCCAGTACTGAAGCCGAGTACAAGTCCATAGCCAATGCCGCCAACAAGGTACTGTGGATCACATCTCTACTGCAAGAGGTCGGCTTCCCTCTTGGGGTCACTCCTACAATCTATTGTGACAATCTTAGCTCCACCTACTTCACCGCCAAACCAATCTTACATACACGCATGAAGCATGTGGAAGTGGGCTACCACTTCGTCCTTGATCTGGTCCATTCCAATCGCCTCAACATTTGTCATGTTTAGAGTGAAAAACAAATAAACAACATCGTATCAAAGACTATCAATCACAAAGTTTTTGGAAACTACAGACAAGCTCATTCTCCAACCAACAATGACCTTGCGGGGGCGTATTAACAATATTATATGATTTTACAATTTTTCCCTTTGTATTTTTGTTTCCATTTGGTTGTAACCGCACGCTAAATCCTAACCCAACAACCTCTCTATATATCTAGAGCCACTCTTTTGTTAATTTGCATTATGGATGAAATTTTTTAACCCTTTCTCTCACGCATCTCTCTTGGAGCCTCTCGTTCCCCTTTCAGTAGTTCTCACAGGAAAAAATTTAGAACTCTTTTTTAATCAAATTAATGTTTTCGAATTGCTCGGTTGAACCCCTTGCATGGATTTTATGATGTTTGTTGAAACTGCGACGTTGCTACCGATTCAAGCACTCCTTGAACCGCCAAATTACTTGTTTTGGGTAAAACCAACTATATTTAAGATTACACAACTTCTAATAGCTAGACAACTGCTATAACAACTTAAGAAAAATTAAATTAATCTAAAATTATTTTATTGATCAAATGTTGTTTTAGGTGTCAAATTTGATACATAAATTCTCAGTCATTACAAGGAGAGGTCCTACTTTTCTTTATTTGAGTAAATTTTGTTTGTTACCGGCTTCTCAATTTTTCTTGACTGAAAGCTTGTGATAAATATTAATTTATGGCTTAACTAAGTCTATTGCCTTACGGGAGAATTCTTGAACAAAGTTTAAATTATGCATTCATTTATTTACAACAATATAAATGTTTTATCTCATTTTTATGCTAGATTCATTTGGAGGATGGTACTGGGGATATCCTTGCTTTTCTGACTGGTCAAGAAGAGATTGAATTAGTAGACATGCTTGTTCATGAGCGACTTAAACAATTACCTGAGCATTATAGGAACATTATAACTGTTCCTATTTATTCATCCCTTCCATCAGAGCAACAAATGAATGTCTTTAAGCCAACTCCATCTAATTTACGCAAGGTAGCTCGAGTTCATCTTTTGTAAAAAATAATAATCCAACTTTTTTTTTAGTATTTGTTTTACTGCTTTGATAGCTTGTTTTTGTTAACATACTTTTTTGTACTGGTTAATGTTCAATTAAGAAATTATTCATTTATTTTTATCACTCGTTTATGTTTTTCTGCTCTTTTAAAGATTATTTTTTTCTTATGTATTTAAATTGTACCTTAAATGGTTATTTTTGTCTATATTGTGATGGGCTATATTTATACTGTGCAATCATTGCTCCATGTTTTTTGTGTGCCACTCATTCAGTCTTGGAAGGAAATTGCTTTGGTAGTTTACCAAAAAGGAAAGCACGGGAGGTTTTGAATGGGAATTCAACCTATCATGAATATTTGAGTCAGTAAATTTTATGGTGTCACTTGTGCTAAAATTTGATAGGTAGCTTGATTTTATTTAATTATTCCATCTATCGAAATTCTTTCTTTTCTATTTATATTCTTTTCAATTCATTGAATCCACTTTGTACTGTTTATTTTCTTCACAAAACCACCATGTTAGAAAATTAATTTGTAATATTGAAGTTGTCATACTGAAAGCTGCAGAGCCAAATTGTGAATGGAACATTTTACACTAGTGGAATCTAGTAAGGTCTCGGCTTCTTTTTGATCTTATGATATGATGCTTATTTTAATTATGAAAGTTAGCTCTCGTTTCTTAAATCTGGCAGTACTAATTTGTAGGCATAAATGTCTTTTGATGGCTGGAATGCTGATCCTAGTGTTGGTGATGCAAGGCATGTGGACAATGTGTCTGTTGTAACTGAACATGTGGGAAATAATTATATTCATCTTTATTGAAATCAAATCCATTGTATGCGAATTTGTATTTATTGTTTGTTGTTAGGTGTGTTCCAATCCCTTATAGAGGAAGACAAGCTAATCTTCAAAATAGGGTGCCTCAATGTCGTTTTCTTATGAGTAGGAAAAAAACCTTCCAAAAGGAATCTTAAGTGGGACAATCAGCTCCTGTCAGGATATTTTGTGCTCTCTCGAGTGTATGATCTTTTTGATATGAATCTATTCTTGAATATTCACGCTACATCTCAATTCTTATCCTTTGATTATTTTGTTATGATTAAAATTTAAAGTAATAACGATGAATGAATATCATAGAATGATGAAAAAGAGAAAAGATCTAGAACTCACCTTGGCTAGTTCTGACTCTATACATTGAACGCAGTCACATAAGCAACTGCCAACCTGAACCTCCACAACCCTCAAAATGGTGGACACCATGTATCGTTTACATGGTGCTGATACATGCACTGTTCACCTGCCAGCATCGCTTGGAATCCTTAACATCTAGTGCAACATATGGAGCTCGCATCTGCTTGGATGCCCACTACGCGACACTCGCGAAGATGCTCTATGCTACTATAAACAGCTCCTTTGCGTGCCATACGATCCACCGCTGATCCCAAACCATGATCTTGTGCATGAGCTACCCTTTGCCTTTACACTTGTTCAACAAATGTGCACAAAAAGGATTTGTCCGCAAGCACAGAGGAGATGCCATTCTAAACGAAGCTAAGGAAAATTAGGAGGTTTGATTGAAGCCAATCAACGGTCTACGATGACCTTCAGGGAGATTACAGGTGTGCTGTTTTTGAAATTGAATGATAAGTACTCTCTAAACTGCCAAATCACCTTTGCAAATGATTGGAACCATCTCCCCAACAAATGCTCGAATCATCTCCCAATAATTGTATAATAACTAGCTTCCTCCTTTGCCTATATAAATAGCAAGTGTGAATCCTTCCTTTAGTACATGGTAAGAGGCAAGGAGGAAAGCTGAATAGAAGAAAAGGAAAAAGAGAAGGTTTAGAAGATTCAGTTTGAGAGCAGATATATAATAAAGGAGGACAATATGAAGATTCAAAAAAGCAGGTTAAAAAATTTCAAGTTTAACTATTAGAAGATCCCATATTTTCTTATAGCTAGCAGAGCCAAGACTTTTAAAGATCATGCATTCTGTTATTTTTTAGAGCAGTCCGGGAATGTTAAACTCTTTGTTGATATTGGATTCGGATCCAGGAAATACTATTTTTGGCATTTTGTTAAAAATAATTTTAAAACTCTTGACACAATGTTGTGCTACCAAAATGTTTATAAAACTTAATCAATTTCACAAAACACGGGTAAAGATACGACATTTTGTTCTCTCAGCATGGACTTGCCGAGGACCCTTGGTTTCTATGTTCTGTTGGTTTTTTGAGCTGGACAGAAAGATTAAGTTTCTTTTGTTTATTGTAGATTCGAATTTAAGGAACATTATTTTTGACGCAATTTTGAATCATTATGTGGCCGGTCATAAAAAATATTGACCAAACTCAAGACATGCCATTTTATATTGCTAAACCTGGTACAAATATTCACGAATTAATTTATTTGTTAATTAAATCATTAATTAATTAATATTATACATTATTTAATGGATTGAATTAGTTAAAATTATCAATTAAATTAATTGATTATGAAGATTAGTTTATCAATTATGAAGTTTAAATATCAAGTTGAGATGGGTGGTAGATAACCAAAATAAAGCATTGTCATTGTCACTCAAATAAAACAAAAGAACAAAGAACTGACCATACTTTTTTAAGTTTAATACATGGCTTTGGGCATTCATATCACTCACACTTTTCACTATGCTCACAACCTTACAATACAAACACACTTCCCAAAGCTTCTATCATTCTAAGTACATTGTGTTGCTCTCAGTGTTCTTATCTGCGAGCGCGCAAGTCTTCGACAACATAAGCCTCTTTATGGCTCATGGCACTATTCCCAAAAATTAGTTCTTCACAATTTGATGCCTGAGTTTGTTGAGTAATTTCCACCTTCAAATTGCTACTTGTACACAAATGAGGTGATCAAGCTAATAAGGAATAATAAATAGTTGTGTATAATAAAAATAGGGAAAATGATCAAAATGGTCTATTGGCTTTTGCAAAATTTTCAAAGTAGTCCTTGACTTTTGTAAATCTTTTTTTTGATCCCTTGACTATTGTTTAATTGTTATTTTGATTCCTGCCTTATTTTCCCATTATCTCCTTTCCTTCTGTTAAAAAGTAATGGTATTTGTGTCTTTCCTAACTTCTTCTCTAGCTCTGGCTAATGCTTGCAATTTCTTTCAGGTTGCTAACAAGTGTGCCTTTAATTTTTTTGTGTGTACATGTTGTTGTCTCTCTGCGTTCTCATTGTTGCTGGACGAACAGTTCTTCCGATGCTCGGTGCTTTACGCTCTCATCGACATTTGACGAACAATCGAGAAAAAGCATCTGCAGCAAATGCAGAGAGACTAATATTAGGAAGAACTGTTCGTTGAGCGTTGGTGAGAGAACCGAGAGACGATGACTTGTATAAGAAAAAATATTTAAGTCGCACAACCGGGAAGAAATCGCAAGCGGTTAAGTGACGATTACCCATTTTTGTTCTATGTTAGCCCGACAGGGCAATTTTTTTTTTGTTAGGGGAGATGTGCTCCCCGGGAGGGCTCTTGTACCTCCTCATTGAGGATACTATGAAATTTGATCCCGGTTGGTGTACTGATGCTTTTATTATTTATGTTTAGGCTACGACCGTCTTTCATGAAAACACGGGATTCACGCGTTCGTGTCAAGATGTGTGATTTCCAAATCTATAATTAGGGCTGAAACTTTTCATATTTCCCACTAAAGCTACTCTCCCCTAGCTTTTTCTAGTTGCTAAATATTTCTACAGCTCCCAAAATTGGCAAGCTGTTGAAAAAGGCTTTCGGATCATCCTCAAGTAGGTCACATGGAGAGTCTTCTGTGCACTTCGGAGATACCCCAGTTGAGGATATTTGCTTTGACTACCCCAGTGGAGCACAATACCTTAGTGCGTAAGAGTTTGAGCTATTACAAATGGTATCAGAGCAGCCATAGGGTGTCAAATAGGAGCTAAGTGCCATACAGGGTAAAGTATCGCTTCATGTGAGCAATCTCTTGAATTTATTATGGTTAAGGTGATACATGTGTGTGGGTACCTTTTGAGCCTGTAGGGGCCACCTTTAGTTCTATCTACCCAATGTATGATTCTTGAATCTGTGCGTGAATAATGATGAGGATATCAATTACTTAAGTTGGGGAGATTGTAATGACCCCCTTAAGTAGTATTAAGTGAAATTTTTGAACATTATGATGCCTTTTTAGATAACAGTGGAGTTCCTGATAAAAACTCCAAAGTTAAGCGTGCTCAGGTAGGAGTACTCCCAGGATGGGTAACTTGCTGGAAAGCTATCTTCTGAGAGAAAAAACGTGAGGCCTAGCAAGCCAAAGTGGATAATTCTTTGGTGCTTAAGAGTTTGGGCTGTTACAATATCTTAACGATTTATGCCGGACTCGATCCTTGCGGCAATGATCAGTGCGTACTTGTACGATCGAGTGAATTCCTAGGACACTTTGGTCCGTACGGGTCCCTTTACCACCCTCTGATGGTGCTCCCTCCTCCTTATTGGTTCAAGGCTAACATCGACAGCTCTTACCGCTATAGAGGGCAAGATTTCTTCGAAGGCTTTCATCGTAAGGGATAACCAAGGCAAGCTAGTGGTTGTGCGTGGGGCCTTGCTTCCAAGCTATTCTACTACCGCGGAGGTGTCACAAAACTGGATGCTGGAGTTGGATGGCTTGATCATCGAGGGAGACTATTTGGTGTCCTTGAGGATGATCAAACATGCATGAAAGCACACTTGGTTGATGAGAGGAGTTGCATGTGACGATGACCACTTCTCTTTCCTTTAGTGTCTTCAAACATTATTTGTACACCGCAAGCCCTAGTGCACTTACGATGTGGATTTTTGTCCTTTTTGGGCCAACTGGATGATTTGTATTTCTTATAGGAGACGTGCTCTCTGGTAGACTATTAGATATCCTCAGGGATATACTGAGAAGTTTGATCATTGTTGTTGATGTAAGATTGTTGATGTGATATATAGGCCCTGGTCGATTTCCATGAAAAAATTCTTCAGTAGCACAACAATGTGCGCCATATGGAAGAAGACATACTCAGAGTAAACATTGAGGTCATTTAAAACAACTATGCACATGTTGATATATTCTTAATTTAGTGGGAACTTAAAATATTATTCTAACATAGAATTAGAGCGATTCATTTACTAAATATGCGATAGCGCATACTCTTTTTGACCCAAGTTTTAGTACCATTTTAAACTTTTCGACATCTATCTCTTTGTACTTCATCATTTAATTTTCTTTAAAGTTTTTGATGTTGCTGCTATCATTATTGATGTTGCTATATCACACTTCTTATCCGCAATCACTTTATCTTCCATTCCACTTTTGTTCCTGCAAATTATATGAAATTAGTTCCATTATAGTTCACTGCTCCAACTAGTAGATGTACAAAGGCAACGCTGTTGGTGTAATGACATCATCATGGGCATACTTAAGGACTACATATGCAAAGAGATGATTTAGTGGTCTTCTCAATATTGTTTTTTTGTGCGGAAGAGTTTTCTCATGTATATGACATTAGGATAGGAAGGTTTCATAAATGAGGCAATGAGATCTTACCTTTTTTCTTTCTTGCACTTTAGGTGATTTCTACTGGTTTATCTTGTGTAAATCAAGATGGCCCTCCCTTGACTGTTGGTTATGGTGCATATGCTCTAAAATGCATGCAATAGATATCATTTACTAAGATTTAAGGTCCAGATTCTCTGCACCCTTGTAGAAACTTGACTACTTCTCTTGCATGAATTTTTATTTCTTGGGGTTCATCTTAATGCATATAGCCAAATCATGTACCTAAAGAACCTCATTGATAACTACATATATATATATATATATATATATATATTTTGCTGAAATTTAATTCATGACAAAACATTTTGATATGAAAACATTTCCTTGTTAGATTGATGGATATATTTCTTTAATTTTCATCATTATTTAATGCCATAAACTTGAGTTTGATCTCATTGCTTATGTTGCTTTTTATATGTTTTTATCTTGTTCTTTATGCAAAAGGTACCATTGCATATCATAATATCTCTTTATTAATATTAATATGAATCATCTCGATTGCATGGTGCATTATGATTTTTGTGGTAGTGGTGATGAAGGTGCCAAAAATTGGGGTTCTAGGAAATCAAAACATTGATTTCATCTTAAGATTGATATTGGGTTGGCGATGGCCATATTTTTGGCAAGCACCATTGGTCTTAGATTTGATTCATAACATTTATTTTTTGTTTTATCTTTACTATGACTAGATGCTTTAGTTCCATTTTGTAATTAAGCTCTTGAATTGTCCAATGTCCAACAATTGTCTCAGAGTACATACTATTAGGATGAAGGGGCCTTAAAGTATGTGAAATTTTGATCATTAAGCCTTGTATGATTTAACATCATTGGTATTGTCCAATTTGGATAACCCTCTTAGGATTACTTGCACTTTTCTTTGAGAATTTGATTAAAGATGTTGGGTTTGAGGCACCCCGAATGGCAATATTCAAGGGGCGCTTGGTCCTCAACAAATTTTGACTCGGGCTAATGCTCTCCAAATGATATCTGGTCTCTCAAACTCTTGCTAATCTTAACCTAACACTAATATTATATAAGTACATGATAATTATAAATAAAATGAAGCTAAAGCACAAACATCCAGAATCATCTGATGAAGATTGAATTTCCACAAGTCTAATTGGTCCCCTTACATGCCATCACACATACTGAGGTATTGAAAGTAGGTTTACTTGATCTCGTAGGATCTACTTGAAACTTCGCTTGAATCAAGCAACTAAACAAGGTTTAGATAAAATTATGTAAATAGAATACAAATGCTTAAAATAAAGAATCCAGTTCTTCTCCTGGTCAAGGAGGATAATGCGAAACTTTTTTATCTCTTGATCAAATGACTTTATATCCCAGGGTAGAAGAAATAGTATATATCCAATTACTATTTATATCAATGAATTAGAATAATATTCGATGATAAAGCAAAAAAAAAAAAAAAGAGAGCATTAAAATCTTTCAATAGTCTGTACACTCAGCATAAGTAATAATGATTTGACGGTTTGAAATGTTTTTTGGGATGCACAATCTGACAATGTTGCCAAGTAATCTGCTTAAAGTTTGCCGTGCACAAAATTGTTAAGTTTGTGCAATAAGTACCTTGGAATCAGAAATTTCCACTAATTCCTGCAATGATACTATAGTTCTCATAAATTACTGCAAAATTCCCACATGAAAGCTGCTTCGTTTTCTTAGAAACCATAACCACGTGTCATAGCGGAATGATTTTGTTACCATCAATCTTAAAATTTATTGAAAAATACCTTGCATTGAGTCATCAAATGAAATAACAGAAGGTGCGCATGAATCATCTTTTTTAAAAAAAAAACAACCTGCAAAACTTAGCGCATAATCTTTGTATAAGAAATGCTGCAGTATTCATAGATGCATAACCAAAATGAGGAGGCTGCTGTAGGGTCATTGAAGCTGCTTAAGGATGGTTCAATCCTGATTGTCATCTACTTGAAATCCATGTCACACCGATTCTTCATATCAAACTGGCAATTAGCATCATCAGTTTTGAACGAGTGGAAGTTGGGCATATAGTTGCAATTTATGTGATTCCTTATATTTTTTTCTAGATTGCATGACTAGAACAGTGCATAGATTTTCTAGTCTTTGATCTGGAGGTCATGTGTCAATTCACTTAAATTGTCCCTCTACAATATACGGTGGGCTGCACCAAACATTTATATTCTTCTAACTTGTAACTTCTATAACTCAATGTTATCTTGAATGATGTTTACATACCTGAGATAATTTTCTTATGAAATTGTAGGTTATACTGGCAACTAACATAGCAGAAACTTCTGTTACTATACTTGGAGTCAAATTTGTTATAGATCCTGGAGTGGCAAAATCTCGCTATTACAATCCCATTACAGGGATGGGAGTCATTAGTTATTATGCCAATCTCAAAAGCACAGGCTCTTCAAAGGAGGTAGATAATTTTTACACGACCATATTTATGCAAAATATTGATGTTGCGTCTACCAGGATGCCTTAATTACATGCTTCTTATTTGTTAATCCCAGTTTTTGTGATCTGGATCACTTCAAAACTCAAGTTTCTGAATAAAACCTTAATCAAATGGGGTAGTTTTAATTTTTGAAGTGTATCTAATATTGTTTGTATGCAGTCTAAAAGGTTGCTGACGTCCTAAATTTCTATTTATTATCCGGTTTGTTTAAAGTAGCATTTCTAGTTGCATCTTTGTGTGTTATCAAATGCTTTTTGAATGCAATCATAGTATAAAGATCTCAATCTTGTGTCTTTTTTTTTCTATGTTGGACTTTCGTCCTTGCGTATGTCCATCATCAGCTCTTCCATGCCAAATTTGGTTAAGAGTGTTAACTAATGTGAATTTTTACTGCGGTTGATTTCTTAGTTCATACTTTTTGGGTCGTATGAATTTCATGACATTTTTATGTAGTATATATTTTTGTGTTTTACATTTGAAATGCAAGAATACTACCTACTGTCATTTGTAATGTTTTGTGGGATTGACCCCTTTTGACTTTGTAGTGGCTAGCAATGCAATGCAGTTAATATCATTACCTTAGTGATAGCTGAAATTATTTTGGTATCAAAGTTGAACTATATCACTATGGACGTTTTCTTTCTTTCAAATTAATGATATGTTAGAGTGACCGTGCTGAATGGATTTACTTGTACAACTGCATATGTTGCCGCAATGACAGCTTTAGATGTCTGACTTGGCTTACAATTGTGGCGTATACTAATGATATGATAGTTCTTAAATTTTTATATATATTGCAGTGGTAGAGCTGGGCGTGAGGGTCCTGGAAAATGTTTCCGGCTGTACCCAGAAAGTGAATTTTGGAAACTTTTAGACTCTACTATCCCAGAGATCAAACGATGCAGCCTCTCAAATGTTGTGCTGCAGCTCAAAGCCCTAGGCTTTGATGATATTATTGGGTTTGATTTTATGGATAAGCCTTCAAGGTGAAATCTTGTACTTTTTATATATTATTTGTCTTAATATGTTCATTGGATTATAAAAATTTATTCTTTAAATTTGTTAAAATGCATATTTCATTAGCTAATGCATGTTAGTGAGATTTTATAGTATAGTTAGAATGCAAAAAATAAAATTGCCAGTATAATTTCATTTGTTTTAATTTATGTATTTATATCAATATATGTGTAAACTTGTGTGTGTTTACGTGTGTGTGTGATATGTATATATATATATATATATATATTAAGGAAAACAAAACATTTTATAGATAATCAAAATATGATATAGATGGGGTTTGGTGGTTACATAGATCACCATAAACTTACAAATCCAAAAGCCATCCCAAAGAGGAAGGCCTCAGGATATATCCTAAAAACCAAAATCGATGGAAGTACCATAAAAGTAAAAATGAACTACTATTAGTGCAACTGTCAATATTTTGATCATAAGCAAAAATGATGGAGAAGAAAGAGTAGTAGTGAAAACTCTCAAAGAGATCAATATCCACAAGTTAATTTTTCACCCCTTCCATAAGATGGCTTTATTTATCTATATGTACCCATGGTAATCAGAGTTGCAATATCATAGTCTGGAGCGTCTCACCCATACAGCAGGCAAACAGATAAATGCATTTTCGGGCCAAGGAAGTTGGTGCCACATAGAATAATTTAAATGGGTAGGTGTATTTCCAAACCAAAAACAATAGACATCTCTTTAGGCCCACAGAGTAAATGCAGTTTAAATTTAACATTTCCATACAAGCGATAGGAAGATAAATCATAAGAAGAATGAGCTCATAACTTCAAAATTATCCAAAGTAAGATTCCAGCTGATTTTGATCCGATCAGTGGACAGGGAAGTCCCCTCTAGATGAATCGATTCAATATGATACAAAGAAACAAAATGATAGCCAAATGGACAAATAATCCCATACTTGAAAACATTGTTAACATTAAGATTGATCAGATGGTAAAGGAAACCCAACAATTAATTACATGCCAGACATGCAACATATAAGCAACAAAAATAATGATAAAGAATCATTAGAACAACAAATTCAAGTAAAATTTATCGATATCTTAGAACTATTAAACACAGCCTTGTTGTATTTTTTCTTATTCCTAGCATTTGCAATTTTCAAACCGCAATAGCTTTCACAAGATTTTCCACATGCAGCTTCTTAGAGTTATAATTATCATTATTCCATTTCTGAAGCAATGTAGTTACACAGGAAAAATTAAAAGGGTCCTGATTAAAATTCAATGAATTTTAAATACAAGGGCTATAAAGATTGGATATCAACATGATTTAAAGATTCTATATTATTGCAACATTGACTTTTAGAGGCTAAATGATAACCTCTCATCTGCATCACTTTGTCATCACTAATGAAGTTGCTGGTAATTCTTCAAATGAAGATGCTAAGATAAGTTGGGATGAGATTATGCCAATACCAAGGAGTTTTGTTACACATAGCAATCTTAAGATTGAATTTATTTTTAACTACAAGATCAGAGGGAGAACTCTTAACATTGCTATTTCTAGAAAGGATAGTGTTAAGAATATTGCTAGAGAGGATGGTGTTTAAGCAACCTTTCATTCCACCCACTACTTGAAGCAATCAGTAATGACCAACTTGGGCAAAGTGGAGCACAGAGGTCTCCAATAACATCAAGGTTCGATCAACTATTAAACCAAAAAGATGATTTATCCAAATTATCCCAAAATAATATATTTTCCATAGATCTTAGATTTAGTAATATTTTTTGCAATATGGAATCAATGGTTTTAGAATTAACGACGGTAGGATGAACAATTGCACAATATTTAGCTTAAAAATAGAAGTCCAAATATTATTAGAGATCTTAAATTTCCACCACAGCTTTAAGGAGAATGCAGTATAGAGTCATTTAACCCTCTCAAACCTAACCCACCTTCATTTATGGGAAAAGTAATCATTCCAAGAGGACAATCATTTTAGTCCCTTTTTCGTTCACACAAAGGAATTTGTTAAAAAAACGTTTTAATACGATTAAAGACCCATTTGGTAGGTAAAGTGACTTCCAACCAATATAAGGGGATAGTGTTAAAAACTTATTTAAGAAGAATAAGCTACCCCCTTGAGAAAGAAAATATGATCTTATCCTCTCAATTTAAAATGAATGGAGTCAACGAACTCTTTGTAAACAGAATTTTTATTATGCCCTTTGAAAAAAGAAACTCCAAGATGCTTAAGAGGGAATTTACCCTTCTTGAAGCCCAATGTATTAGTGATAAAATAAATGAGATTGGACGGGCTTTACCATTAATAAAGAATTAAATTGTTAAGCCTGAATCTTTTTCAAGTTGATTAAGAAGGTTTAAATAATAATGATGCTTTTTTTTCCCTTGGCAAAAAGGATAAGATTATCACGTAAGCGTAAGTGAAGTAGGACTATGAATTTCCCTTGATATTAAAGTGTAATTTATTATCATTCAAAAACAGGTTGTTAATATTGACGGATCAATAGTTCATGGCCAAAATGAAAAGAATGGGAGAGAGTGGATCGCTATGCCTAAGGCCGCTATTGGATTTGAAAAGCCATTCGGGGACTCATTAATTATAATAGAGAATCAATATTTTCAATAAATGTTGGATTTTGTAAATAAAAGAGTCATCAAATTCATAGGACTTTAGACCTCTAGCAACAAAATTCCAATCAACTTTGTCAAATGCTTTTTCCAAATCAATTTTTCAAATTAAGTTATGGCCTCTCCTTTTTCTTTTAACTGTGAAACATTTCTTGAGCAACCAAGATATTGTCTTGAATGTTTTTGCCAGGAATAAAAATATATTGATTAGAAGCAATGAGATCGGGGAGCACATTTTTCATTCTTTGGCCAAAATCTTAGAAATAATTTTGTTAAAAGTAGAGCATGGGTGTGACATGAGTCCACCGCTTACAAAAATCTTGTAAATAGCTGCTGTTTGTATGCCATATCTTAAGCATGGATAGATGTCTTGGTGGCTATTATTTCAAGCTGTTGGAAATCTTCTTAGGATGACACAATGGTTGCTGTTAGTGCTATTTATGCAGCTGTTCGAGGGCTGTTTTGAGTAGTTAGTGGGGGAAGGCATAAAGGCAGCTTGAGTCTCGGCTTGGTAGTCAATTGGGGTTGATTTCGGGCTGAAATACATCTTCTAGTTGAACATATTTAGTGACATTTCTAGACTTAAAACTCCCTATCTTGGAGGGCTATTCATTTGTTGTAATTGAGATTGAACTTTAAATTGTTGGAGTTGCTTTAATATATTTAATATGGAAAATATACATTGATGAGGATATACTTTTAATATCTCTATGGGGCTATTTGTAAATCAATGTAGAGCATGTTGCTAAATCTGGATTGCTTGGAGGGGAAAATGGATCTAGTTAAAGTAGCATTTCAATGGGAATTGGGAAGATAACTAAACCATGATCTAGGAGAGAAAATAGAGATAGTAGGAATATATTTATGTTAAAAATGTGTGATTAAGATTTCAAATTTGAACAATAAAGGAAATAATTTAGGATTTTATGTTGTATGGATATTATGGAATTTATTAAGATTAATTGAAGTTTCTAAAAAAAAGAGAGTTTTTTAGAATAGTAGAAATCAAAGCTTTCACTAAAAGAGTACATTTTAATAATACAAATCAATTTCAGAAGTTAATAAGATTAAAATATAACTTTTGTAAACCTATCAGATTTGTGAGTGCTTCATCAAATTATAGATGACATGCAGTCGAATATACGGTCGTAAATGAGGATATAGTCGAATATCCGGTTGTAAGAAATTGTGTGGTTGATCCTCCGGTTGGTGATGATATGCCTTTGATTCAGTTCATCATTTGTCAGAGGCTGCTTCTTGTAGAATGGAATGTCACAACATGTTTGGGGAATTCCTTGTGAATTGGAGTGTTCTTCGAGCCACTCTCAGGAATTGTGGCCAAGATGTTTTGTATCTTCCAATTGCCATAAACACACTGGAGATGATCAAGGTGGATGACTTCGACGTAGGAGACTCGAATGAAGAGACTAAGGTAAACAGTCTGGTTGAAAATTTGTTGGAGTCGTATGAGGATTTTGTGGATGACAAAACAATGGTCGAGATGTTTGAAGATATCACATTATTTCAGACTCCTTTGGTGTCGATGGTTACTTAGTAGGTTAGAGAAGAGGTCCTCATCAAGATTCAGACCGTGCTTTTGGAGGAAGCCGACATTCTAAGCAGGAGGGGTAAGGGGGAGATTGATGTGAGCCTAAGGATAATGGTCTGATGGGAGTTCTCTCAGAATATCTCCAAGAGTATGTTGATAAAATTTCTATTGTTTTGCTTAGGAAAGTAGAGGAGAACACCCCTTCTCCTACCTTGGGGGTCTAGGTTGACAAGTTCGATCGAACCTTAATCAGCATGAGGAGGGAGTATCACTAGTTGCGCAGGGAAGACCTCAAAATATTTCTTCACCGACTAGGGGAAGCGAGTCTGATAGAGACTATGAGGTGGTTTCAATTGAAAAGTCAAATAATATTATTTCAGACTCAGAGTGATTGATTGATTTTCTTGTTAGGAATAAGAAGAAAAAAGAAAAAAGAAAAAAGAAAAAAGCTGAATATTCTTTATCCAATAAAATTCTAGTTATAACTTGAGGAAGAGGTGAGATTGCTAACTGGGAGAGTTGGTTACTCTAATGTGGAGATTATCAACTTTTGCTGAGATTTCATTTTTTTTAGATCTCTTTTGGAGGGCGGTGAATGTTTTGTATTTTTTT